>JAXRJS010000007.1:1430000-1797500 GCA_037127375.1 Dione juno | reverse complement strand
TTACAAATGGTAGTTAAGTTATTGTTTATTTAATGCAGAAGTTACAGTTTGTCTTTTAGGGCAAATATTCATGATTTATTAATTTTATTAAGAATCATACTATGAATTTAAAAATGTATAAATACTACAATTTTAATACAATTAAAATATTTATAGAATATGTATTTTATAAGAAAGATTTCATTCACAATTTTTACACTTATTGAGTCTGTACTAACTATACTAGCAGGCAATGACAAAAAGACTGTAACAACAGGATGTTAAAAATTTTATTGCAATCATTTACTGTCATTAAAATTCAGCTTGAAAATGAAAAGAAACACATTTTGACACATACTATATTTAATACAACTAGATTATAAAAGATTACACAAGTCCTCTTAAACTTAGCTTTGTGTACTTGAATCAGAGCTAGGTGGACTGCTTTGTATTTCTATATGTTTGTCTAAATGTGACACAAGTAATTGTTGACTTTGGTTCAGTTGACCCACAATGCAAGATCCTGCACTTTGTAATACAGAGCAAAGTTGACTCCTCGCCATATCCAAGCTAGGTAGCTTACTATATTCAACCAGTTCATTTTTCGACATCAACTTATCTTGAATAATGCCAGCTAAAAAAGGATAATTATTAATAATTACAAGTTAAAGGTTTATAGAAACATTAACATTAAGTATACCACCATAATAATTATGTTTAATACACACCCATGATAACTAGTTGTGGAGCTTTTTTAAGAATTTTAAACATTTTTGCTGCATTTTCTGGTTGACCAAAAATAATGTTTTGGTGAGATGTAAATAAATTATTAACAACTTCATAGCGTGTTCCTTTGGTTGCCATACTTACAATTTTTTTACCATATGTTCTTAAATGCATATCGTTCTTTTTTAACGCTGCAAATATTGGTGTCTTATCTTCCATACTTATAGAATTCAAATGTAAAAATACAACCATCTTGGAAGTATTAAACCAATCAAGACATTCCCTTGCTAAAATTCTTTCAAAAGGATTGTCTCTTTCCACTTTTTTTAGCTCCTTGCGTGTTTCGCATAGTAAAATTTCCGGAAGTGATTTTTTGGGTGGGCCATAAAATGGTTTTGTTAAATCAAGTAAAAGTTGCCTTTCAAAGTGAGGTTTACGAGGTTTCTGAACGTTTATCTTTCCACGAAAACGTTTGGCAACTAAATATGGTACAGGAGTTTGCAATAGAGCTGTAAAAATAATATTTTTGAATAATAGGGGAAAAGTATTTGGTAAATATATTTTATAAAATCGATTTGAATACCTCTGTTAATGGAAGCCATATCTATATATATATATATATTAATTTACTAATAGTTTTTATATTACAATCAAGTATCACTATATAATATATGTATACACTATCAAAAGAAGTCTCAATAAGTTTCTTGCGGTGGTTCATCTCAGGACTGAGGCATTAACTCTAGTGAACCCAGGGGGGGCTTTACCTATAGTGCAGGGTGTGCAATGCACATGGGAGCCGCCGTCTCAGGGGGCGCCGCAGCGCTTTCTGCCAATCATCAATTAATCCTGTACCAATTCTTATTTGAATTAAAATTGAAGATAGTTCTGAACAGCATAAAATTATTCTATTATATTACAGATTGACTTATTCGTGGTCAATTTGGTGGTAAGTTTAAAGTATTTATTTACTTTGTAAGGAATTTTTCACTGTTTCCATCAAAGAAAGAGTATATATATATATATATATATATATATATATATATATATATATATATATATATATATATATATATATATATATATATATATATATATATATATATATATATATATATATATATATTGTTTTGCTATACAGATTAACTTGATGGACTCGCTTGGCTAAAGAGCTAATTTCCTGCAAAAACAATAAAATTTCATATAATTTCGAGTAGTGAATGCTGCTAATTTTAAACAATAAAAAATGTATGTTTAATGAATGTATTTGAAAATGAAAAGGGCAAATTTGATATGCAAAAGATCGAATTTGTAGCTTAGTCTATATTAAATGTTTAAATAAGTTAAACTTCAGAAAATAATTTCGGTGTTAATCCAAAAACGCAAACAATTTATAAATTTTATTTTATTGTTAACACATAGGTACATATTTATTTGGTACAGATTGGATCTTAGCCTAAAGTTGAAAGAGATCAATTTCTACTTAAACAATATTTAATGGACATGTAAACACGAGCAACATGCTTGAGCAAGACTTAAAATTAGCTTAAAATAGCATCTTTAAAAATACTTAAAATCAAAACAAGTAAGTAGAAAATTATTTCGGAACACATGTTTTGTAATTTTATTAATTTGCCATGTTTTATAGAGAAATAATTTGAAATAAGAATGGTAGTTTATGGTGCAGTAACACGAGTGCTGGCCGTCGCAAGCGCCGTGAGAGCGACGGCGGCTTCAACTTCATCTCTATCGTGCCTCAAAGTGCTAATCTCAATACGTATTTTCTGTTCTTTTCGTCGTCTTCCTTCAGCCCACCACGAGTAATTAGTTTCGCTAGGCTGAAACCTAGCTGCACTTTCAAGCCATTTGCTTAATAGTATGGGACTAGTTAGGTTATTATCACAGGTTGATTTGTCGCAATGATCTATTTCGTTTGAATTGTTGTTGAAGCTTTCATATTTTTCTGTAAAAGTAGAAGAACTGTCAGTATCTTGGTTACATACGGTGTCTGAATCTACATTACTCTTTCTTCTGTTGATATTTAAAAGTTCTGGACTCTCCGGTTCTGGTTCGCTCCATATACTGTCATCAGAGCATATGCTGAATTGTTCGACATTTCCTTGAGCACGATCATTATAAGTACGTATCAGGTGTCCCCATGTGAGTTGGTTTCGATCTGCATTAACATTTTTTAACTTTCTTCTCCAGTTAGCAAACCAGTTACATATCTAAAATGGTACGCTTAAATTATTAATTACTTATAATTGTTTGTTATGTTACTTTCTGCCTGATTTACATACGGGACGATGACTCGATTTTTCTAGATATTACCGACATTTTAATATCAATGTTTATTTGACATTTTCAATTATTAAAGTTATTGGAAAATAATGTTATTGTAAAACACTGGGTGGAAACAAAGCGAAATTATGTTTGTCAAGCAGTGACAAAAATAGTGCCTATTTATGTACAAATAGCAATTCTTGGCACAAAGCCAATTAGGCTGACTTTAAGACCGAACGTGTTACCAAAGATACCCAGTGTTAAAATAATACTTTTAAATGTAATATTACACTTACTTGAATATATGTAAGTCCTGTTTCACGAGATAGATATTTTTTTTCTTCCCGATTTGGGTAAGGGTTGTCTCGCCGGCGTACCAACCAATCTTTTAAATATCGCTTTATCTCTGGAGTAAAAAGTCTTTTCTGTGGTCTCTGACCTGCTACTAAGCATCTTCTGCAAAATTTTTAAGACGAGATTACTATGTTATTAATTACAGCTGAAATCTTTACAAATAAAGAATACTGTCTGTTTTAGGTAAACACAAGAAAAAGTAATAAATGTTTTCAGATCCATGAGTGACGCACAAAGACAATTATATACAAAACACTGAAAATAATGACTCATTTTCACCCACCGCGTATACCTCCTGTTTCGAACTGGTCTTAATGTTTTTACTTCTTCTTTGGTTATGCCATTCATTTTCTCTGCTTTGGCCTCGCCAACTCTCTGAATCACTGTCATCGGAGTGATTTTGTTAAAAGTAAACGCAAAGTAAAAACTATCACTGAAATTACCACTTGCTTCGAGATATATGATATTTAAGCACGTGCGAAGGGCACCACAGCTTGCGACACGACTCGTGTCTTGAAGCTTTAACGCCGCGGGGGATGCTTGTTGATCTATTAAAAAATAAGGACATCATGACATAAATAGATTGACTTTCAAGCATTAAATAGTTAATTCTCCAATTACATTTGTCGTATTAAGAGCGCATTGTTGATATTCAGTCTATGCGTTGATGTAACCGAAACATGACGGTCACATTCCTTTGATCACTTTTAGATGTTATTAGTTCCTGATAATTGTTAGACCACTTAATGGTTTACCCAATTATACGACATATAAGATAATATACTATACTCACTGAGAAGAATGAAGCTTTTCAGTTATACAATGAATATATATTCCAAAAAACAAAAAACATGTTAGGTATCTATTACGTGTATTGTCGAGGTCATTGTTTTGTTTTCTAAAGCTTCATATTTTATTTATGAATGGATACGTTATAGCACTTTATTTTGTTTGTGTGAAACAAAGAAAACAAAGTAAAATATGAGTTATTTTAAATTGATAAAATAAATTAATAATGGAAAGTACGTACCTGGGTGCGGGAAAGCTCGTGTAGTGTGTGAAAATGGCGGCGGATAAACGTGCGATCACAGCGCCACTGCGCGCGCGCTCCGCCCTGCTGCAAATTCATGTTATTTCAGGATGTCTCCCGCGATGTCTTTAAACGAGATTGCAAATGTTGTCCCTCAGCAAATAATTAAACTAATTATTTTATTGTCAATATTATAAATTGATCTATTATGTTTGGTAAAATGCTTCAGAAACATTTCTTCTTTTGAAATTTACATTATATACGAGTATGCCTAATTGTGTTATGTCTTATATACCTTACTGAATTTTAAATCCTAATTTTCGTTTTCACAGAAGGTTACTTCAAACGTACTATGACGACAATAATAAAATTAAAGTAAAGTAAAAGTGTGTAAGACAACAATAAAATTAATGAGCTCGCAATAAAAAGCAGCAAATACTCAATTATTAAATGGTTGGATGATGCTTGCTGGTTTTCCCCATTACGTATCTGTCAAGACTCGTATTTTCCAGAACACGTGGAAATATCAAATTAAGCTTAATATCAAAAACTGGGATCTATATTCTTTTGGAACAAAAAATAAAACAAACTTTTTAAATACCGAATATACGACCGATGCTAAATTTTTTCCCCATTTTTTTTTGTATTTATTTACCGTTGCATAATTAAATTCTATAAACTTAGAATCCCCAAAATTGGTAAGAAGTGAGATCTTGCAGTACAAATAAAACAAATAAAGTTGTGAATTTACAACTATATCATAGACAAAACCATTACATTGTATATTTTTGAAATCCTTGGAAGGCCGAAATCTTAAGTTAGTAAATTTTTGCAAGATGTACTACTCTTTGATATCTTCTTCTTCTTCCACTTAGCATTATCCCGGCCTATTGCCAGGGTCTGCTTTCCTACTTAGTCTACTCCACTTTGCACGGTCTTGAGCATCCTCAGTGGTTAGTCCATTGGCTCTCATGTCGTGCGTCACGACGTCCAGCCATCGCTTCCGAGACATATCAAGGCATTTTCTTCCGACGTAGTTCTTAGGCCGGCGCAAAACGTGGCCATACCATCTCAGACGACGCTCTTGGAGCTTATCCGCTACGTCACGGACCCCAAGACTACCTCGAATGAATGTGTTGCGTATGCGGTCAGCCCGAGTAACGCCACACATCCACCTCAGCATCTTCATCTCCGTTACGTGAAGCTCCTGAGTGTGCCGAGATAATGCTGGCCAACATTCGCTGCCGTATAGAAGAACTGGTCGGATCATGCTCTTGTATATCAGCCCCTTGAGTTTGGGCGGTATTCTGCGATCGCAGACCACACCAGTGACCTCCCGCCATTTGGCCCAAGCAGCGCTAACCCGGGCGTGGACATCGTAGTCGATGCCTCCGGACTCGTGCATAATGAATCCAAGGTACCTGAACTTCTCCGACTTAACGGCTGGCTCAGGCCCGATGTGGATGGTGCTCGAGTCTGGGTTCCCGCAAGCCATGTACGCGGTCTTTGACACATTCAGTTTAAGACCACCGTTCTCAAGCGCACCCTTCCAGGCATTCACTTTACGCTCCAGCATCAGTCGGTTCTCGTCAATGAGTACTATGTCATCGGCATACATCATCAGCCATGGAGGCTGGTCCTGGATGTGAGCCGTGACAGTATCTAGCACTACATTAAACAAAAGTGGACTAAGAGCTGAGCCTTGGTGAACCCCTACTGTAATTGGGAAGGGTTTGGTATCGCCAACAGCGGTCCTAACTGTAGAAACAGAGTCGTTGTACATGTCTCTGATAATAGCAACATAGGATTCAGGGATCCCTTTGGATCGCAGTGCCCACCAGACACACTGACGTGGCACACAGTCAAAGGCCTTCTGCAGGTCTAAGAATGCCACATGCAGAGCTCTCCTCTTTTCCCTGTGTGCCTCCAAAAATGGCGTCCGTAGTGCCTTATCCTGGCTGAAATCCATATTGACACTCAGAGACAGTACACTCTCGGCGGAGCCTGAGGGCAATCACGCGCTCGAAGAGCTTCATGGTGTGACTCATAATCTTAATGCCCCTATAACTACCGCAATCTTGAACACTGCCCCTTCCTTTGTAAATAGGGGTAATAAAACTGTGCCGCCATTGATGTGGCATCGTCCATTGATATAATCACGAAATTGGTACGGAACCTTTAGTGTGCTGGGGTCCGACTCGCACTTAACCTATTTATTTAAATTTTATTATCATTATTTTTTTATTTATGAAATATTTTCCATACTTTTTCTGTAAAAAGTATTAGGTATTTTATAAAATGCACCATCAACATCACGAGAACAGTCAACATCTACTTAATAAAATGAATAAAAATCTTATGCAATTACTTATTCATCATATGCAATTATTGAAAAAAGCCGACTCTAGATGTAGGTATGTAACGCTAATAGGCAAACAACAACCTAATTGCAAGTGACTAATGTTAACAGATTTTTATGTGCTATACTATGAAAAAATCTTTAGCTTATTAAAAAATTTTGTTGTAAGGAATATTCACAATGACAGTTACCACTTATTACCAAAATAATAACTTATAATATCAAAAATATTTATGACTTGGACCATGTATAGCATTATTAATTCTTATTTTTATTAATTTAGTCACGACATGAGGGATATGTATGTATTGAGAAATTAAGTTATGAATTGTAATAGTTGAGAAGAGTTTTAATAAATAATTTTATCGCCGACTGTCACTAAGTTTCTAGTGAAAACCTTATGTTTACGCAAGATATCTACTAAGCATATGCATATTTAGGCGTAGTCGTTTGTGTTTGTGTATTTTTTTATTGCCTCGTATAAATTAAAAAGTTTTTTTCTGGTCTCTGATGAAAATCTGAGAAATACTTTGGCGATTTTCTTTCTTACTTGTCATTACATTAGCAGGTACCTATATCCAACAGTTCAGCAAAGTGCCGAAGTCAACGGAAAAAAGGCGGTTCACAGCTCCCCAACCAATATAGTACACGTTACCCCACCATAATAGTAGGCACTTACATGATAGAGCTATAATTTCTTTGGGATTATAACTAAATATGAATTATTGTATCTTGAAAATATGTAAATTTGACACTGATTTGACCACGAATATGAGGACATGGAAGTTTTTATTCTAGGATCTCCTTTAAATTATCTATTCTTTGACATATATATGTACATAATATATACCTTAATATGGTATTGTCGTCAACAGATTGCGTTCATATAAAAATTTGTTTTTTTCTATGCTCCAAGGAACTCCCGACCTGCATATTTAATATTGAATATAGTTTGATACATTTACAAACATTTTGAGAACATGTACTTGACAGACGGACAATAAAGCAATCCTATCACGGTTCAGGCTTTTGCTTTTGAGGTAAGGAACCTTAAATCAAATTTTAATTGATTAATTAAACCTCCCATGATTTTTTTATATGTTAAAAATAATTGTGTCAGGTATCCGTGAGTTCGTTTTCCTTAACTATGAATAATGTAGTTTTATAAGAAAAACTTTATACGTGTGTTCATATTTTGGGGTAGTGTGTATTTAAGTTATTGAACTGTATAATTGGTATTATTTCAGTATATCTACTCGATATAGTCGACTCTTTACAATATAGCCAGAATATAGCGCTGAGGGATGTGACGCAACAAGTGGCTCCGATGGCAACATATTGTTTACAAACGAGACAAAATCACAGAAAAACAAAACAAAAACGTAATAGAATTATTAATTATAACGAGTTATGGTTTAAGTTTAGCAGATTCAGTAATAATTCCTAATATCGAATACATTAGAAGTCCCCATTTTTTAACGGCGCCGGTTCCCGCATTATTTTAACACCAACATGGAGTTTCGCTGTCTCTCTTTAGCATGCGGTATATCAATGTAGATGTCCTTTTTCGCAACGCTTTAGTCTCTACAATCTACATTGTAATCGCATTCACAAGCCACACATGCGCCGAGACGACCGCCTGTTACGCGTGACACGTTTCTCGTACGGCGTTTCGTACTTTGACGTCAACACCACGAATCTAGTTTGGGATATCGTAAAAATGGTAACAGAAAGTGAATCAGTCGTGTAATGAATACTGTGGAGAAACAACAAATCCGTGACATAGTGTAACGTAGTTTACATCTGACCAGTCAGCGTGAACTCTATCTATCGGTTTTGTGATTGATTTTTGCGGCATGGGTGAGGAAACTCAAGCCGGTGGTGACTCAAAAGTTACGCTTAAACGTAAAATAACATTGTTTAATGGAGTTGGAATTATTATAGGAACTATAATTGGCTCTGGAATCTTTATATCACCTACTGGAGTTTTTCTTCACACTGGGTGAGTACTTGTCAAATTTCCCGCCTCTATGGTTCTATTAATATTGTTTAGGCAAAAGTAATTTTAATAGTACACGTATATGTTTACCTTATGTACGTATTGAAAGTAGATAAATATGTCCAAACTATACAATTATAGAATTATTAATATATTTCTCCTTATTAAGCCAAAGAGATTTTTAATAATTCAATTAATATATCAAAAAAACATAAAGCGTACAGCTCCACGTTTTTAAATAAATTATACAAACTGAATATAATCACTACAATAAGGAAAAATATAATAAGATAATACTGGACAATTAATTCGAAAGCTTAACTTCAATCAGGTAGTGATATAAACATTTAAGGAGAACATTGATAACACTGATATGACCGTGACACACATTATAGTTTACCTTACGCGCCATACATTCTCAAATTCCACAAAAGTTTTTATGCATTATTACTACAGTTTGTTATTAAAAGTTTGCTTGTAGTATCCTTGCCTTTTTATTATATTCGTTATTTTTTTGTAAATAATACATAACTTCATTAAAGGCTTTAACTCCAAACTTCTTTTATTAGATTACGAAATTAATATAATTAGTAGTAAGTACTGTTAGCCAATGATCTGTTATTATAATTTTAAATTAAATTCAATAATATCATCTACCTGCTAGAAACCGGCAGTATTAAATGTGAGAGCTCAATACCCTGTAACCGTTATAATGGAGCAAGGTAAAAAATATTGCAAGCAAAAAAGGGGCTCTCCTCTTTAGGACCATAGAGATTGGAGATGTTATTTAAACTTCATGTTTACGAAAGACTTATAATATGATAATAATTTTTCGACTAATTTGAACATTACGAATGTAATGTTTCCAGTTTATTATGTAAAATTATTTATACATACTATTATTAAGCATTATTGCTCTTTTATTATAATTTTTTAAACGATATTAATTACAAAGATACCTATCCTAAGATTCGTTATTTCTTGCACTAGCTAAATAGTATGTAGCTGTTAAAATTTATCGTATCATAGGATATCAAGACGTATATAAATAAGTAGGAAATGCAAGCAGAGCATAAAATAAGTAAGCAGTGTAGACTGATTATGTCACAATCATCTAAGTAATTTAAATGTAGGTTTGCCATTACTTGAGTACTTGCCGCTATACATAACAAACTCTCTTTCAGCAAAATGGAGGTAATATGATTGCTGATAGTATTTAATATTTATAGAGCACGTTTCTGTGAAAACAATTTTGATTAGGTAGTTGTTACTTGATTTTGCTGATATCAAATTATGAGAGTAACAAGGCTGTCATAATAGATGCATAAAGAAACTATGCGTTTTATCTTTTTTTAATAGCTTATTCGTAGAAGCTGATAATAGTTGTACCTATAGCTTTAATTATCGACATTTAATTCAGATAACCGGGCCAACTGCATATTATATATATATATATATATATATATATATATATATATATATATATATATATATATATATATATATATATATATATATATATATATATATATATAGGAAAATTCAGTATTTTATGGATGGAAAGAAAATTAATAGAATATTCTAAACGCCATATTTGGCATCTCATTAAGTTACGTAAGGTACACGCATAGTGCACCCCGATAAAATGTAATTTTAAATGTTAATGGAAATTGTAATTATGGTTACAATGGTCTTAATGCTTGAATGATATCATAAGTTAGTCGTACTATGTCTGTGTCTTGATAAACGTTAGACCACCTTAAAGTAGAAAATATGAGTAAACAGTAAAGTGACAAATGTAAAAGTAGACTTAAAAATAAATACTTATAATACGGTAAAGTCACGAGATATCCCGCATATATCAAGGTAGGCAGATGGGTTTAGTCAAGACACTCTGTTCTCCTTTTTCTACGCAATCTCATGACATTGCATGTAGAGTGGCACAACTTAATATCGCGCTTTGACATATCAGAGCTGCAGAGCTGGATTGAATCCAAAACCATCGCTTTTACGGTTTTAAATTACATTTAAAATAAATGAAGAAGTTTGAAAATTCCTTAATACCTTAAGATAAAAAATTGCTCGTTTTGTAATCTGTCATTAAGTTCACAAACGTACATTTATAATTAGTTCGCAAAAATGCGAGCACTTCTACGAATAAATGTAAAAGAAAATAAATATCTGCTATTCATTTGTTGTAGCTGTCGTAGTTCATAATAGTAATAGATTTTATATCGCTTCTAGCTTGAAGCTAAATCATTAAACTATTTTATAATGCACTAGCTCTACTTGACAATAGGCCAAGGTTTTTCGGTTAACTTGATTGTAAGAATTAATATATCTTAGTCTAATTTAGCAGTACTTGCTATTGGCATTTGAACGTACGATAAGAGTTTATATTTAAACCTCTTAAAATTTTGATTTATATAAGGAATTAACTTTTTATAGTCGAATGTTTGTTTTGTATGTACATAGCTTCTATACCTATATGTAAATAAAAGTGTCTGTTTGTCATTTATAATATAAAATAACTATGTTTTTACATGTGCGTATAGTTGTTTAGATTTACACGTTACTAAAACATAAAAATGTTTTAAAATGTTTGTCTGTATGTCTGTCTTTCCATTTGTCCGGGCTAATCTACTGAACTATAAAAGCGATTTTTATGGAACTTACCCTGGAAGATAGAGAAAGTTGTGCAATATAAAGGCTACTTTTTATCTCATATCTCGTGGGATTTTCGTGGGAAAGCTATTCTGCCCAGAAAAAAAATTTGTATATAAAATGAAAATTATATATGTACAATTCATGTATATTATAACAGAATCAATCCAAGAACATGGATCAAGCGCCGAAGCCGCGAACGCTATTTTGTAATAATCTTGATCTTTCGTTAGAACATTCACAAATATCCACAAAATAAAATTGTAAATTATTTGATCAATATTTAAAAATATATACAGTCGCAGACCTAAAGAATTAGCTTACATTCGAAATGTCTCCTTAAAGTGGCACGTGAATGATTCTATTTCATTGTGGTATCACCTAAATACCGATCCTTCGCATATCAGGTTAACGTCGAACGTTTAAGTTAAGTGTGTATACAGTAACAGTAATCAGTGTTAGATTTCGTTGAGGATTTTTCTCGGAACGTAAATAGTGGTTAATTTCTTAGAAAACATAAATTTTTTTATTGTTTGTTGCAGATCGGTAGCAACATCATTAATAATATGGCTCGTTTGTGGACTTTTATCTACGCTAGGGGCACTCTGTTATGCAGAATTAGGGACCTCAATATCAAGGTCAGGCGGTGACTATGCCTATATTTACACTGCCTTCGGACCTTTGCCAGCTTTCTTGAGGTTGTGGATAGCCCTGTTAATTATAAGGCCCACTACACAAGCAATTGTGGCGCTGACATTTGGACATTATGTTGTGAAACCATTCTTTCCTGACTGCGAACCACCACAAGATGCCGTCAAACTTCTTGCCGCAGTTTGTTTATGTAAGTATTTTAGTATTCTGTGTAAGAATGTAATTAACGATGCGGTAAAAATAGTTATAAAGTTTTATAAATTGAACTAATTTCTATATTTATGTGCATGTTACAAAGCTTCATATCGAGAGAGCTTTAACGACAGCTCTGAAACCTAATATATAGGTTATTTGTTCTTACTTAATAGTAAATTCTTATTAAATTTAAACAATTAAGCGTGTCTTAAAGATAATTTTAAATATTTATTTACCTTTAGAAAAAATGTGTGTACATTGACCTTCTCTTTCATCTTTCAATTGGTCTGTCTGATAGCGTGCTATAAAGTAGGTAAGTAGGTATGTTAGATCTTACCTTGAAAGTTTTGTCTGCAACAAAATAATTCTACAAATTAATTTAAAAATGTATATGGGATGGTTGGCGCTTTATGAGGGTTTGATCCATCCTGTAGACTTTTAAAATATAGCAAACCCTTTATACTTAAAAATATTTACACTACTGTCCAGATAATATATATTATTTGTATAAACAAATTATATATTATCTAGATAAGCAGAGAGGTTTTAGTGTGATATCTCAAGTTATTTACATTCACATAATATGTGCGGTAAAAATATAGTCAGCTTAAAAGAAATAATCATCGCGTCCAATTAACCACGAGCCAACTAAACGATAGACTGTTCTTATTTTACAATGCAAAATAGCTGCAGAGACAACTTCAACTTGAGTTTGAGGCCAGTTTTATATATTATAACAACATTAACTGTTTTATAGAGTAGATGAGTCTTATAGTCGTTTGAAGGCGCCACTTCGACGTGGGACTTGCAAAGATCATTACGTTTATATCATTAAATATACCCTCTCATGGAATGATTGATGTCACATACAATGCGTATGAGTAACGCGTACATCTAGTAACGTTCCCATTTCCTTTAACATTATTAAATATGCTCGGATATTAATATAAACGATCCTGTATAACTGACTAGCTTTCACATGTGGTCTCGTCCCCCGTGGTGAAAAAAAGGAACAGAAAGCAACATTTTAAGCACCCGAGGTAACTGTGAATGCAGATACAATGGATTATATCGGAACGAGTAACGTGGCGTAATATAGCCTTCCTCAAAAATGGACTATCCAACATCCAAAAGTTTAGGATTTAACATTTACATATTACTATTTGCCCTTTTCTTTTATTGTCAGTTTATTTTATTGAGCTTTTTTCGTTGAAGTTCAACCTCAAGCAGGTTGCCATTGAAAAATAATCTTACTTCGCTGTAATAGTTTTATATATAATTTTTTCCTAGCTTTCAATTTTGTATTCTTTGTTTCTTAAAAGGTTATATATGACCCATATGATAACTTTATTGATAACACTGGCCATAATAGTGTAATAATGATGTCTTAAAATTTATAAAACATGATTACTCATATAAATTGTTTATTACGATAATTAATTTTGTCTCCGCAAACATTTGGGCATATTAAGGAAAGCTTTGCTTAATATCTTATACTTAAAAAATATATTTCATAAACGCACTCGTAATACAAAATTAATTCAAAATTATTTATTACTCTAGTTAAATTTGCATGCATATGAATTGTACTTCTTAACGAACTGAGTTTCATCGCATTCTACAAGATCAATTAGCAACTTAATAAAGTTGTTTACAACTAAACGTCTGCTAGTATTGGATTATTAAGGCTAAGAAAATTGTTTAATTACATACCTTAATGAAGATAAATATATTGTATATAGGTACTCATTAATTTTATATTGAAAGAACAAAATTATCAAATTAAAATTATTGGTTAAAATGTTAGTTTTGTTTTAATAATATATTATTCACCTCATATACTCTCTTATAGAGCATTCAATATACTATAGAACGAATGATATTAGCTAGTTTTAAATTCTAAGCTACATTATAGCTCTCAAGTATTGCATTATTACATCATTTTTTATTGCATTCTATATATTTGTTAGCCTCACCCAATTTTCTTAATAAAGCTAATATTTTCTTAGCTAAGGTATGTGTTATCACTTAATAAGCTTTTTATTATGTAAAGGTGCGGTACGGAGAAATATAAATAAATAGCTTATCAATGCGCAATATCTATAAATATGAACTAAGCTATTATTGTAATTAAATCTAGATAAACAATTACATCGTATAAAAAATAGTAGCGCTGTTTAATTAGATTATTTAATATTTAACAGCTCTTAGTCTCTGAGAAAATTGCTAATTTGACATACTTTAAAACCAAATACAAAGAAAATAAAATTATTTTAATAATTTTATATTCTTGGTTCTTGGCTATTTAATTAGCTCTTGCAACTAATTATAATCATTTATAAAATAGAAATAACATCATATATAACATCCCATATATAAAATATTTTCTAGAGAGCTGTAAAACATATAATAGATTTAAAAACCTCCACTTTCTTGAAGTTTGTTAAAAATTAAACTTATTGATCTTAATTTTAACATCAATAACTATTAATTTTATATTTTTTTACTTAGTATTTATAAAAACCTGTAAAAACCTACAAAAGGTTAAGATTTCCTTCGATTTTCATGAGATTCCATCATCATATCGTGACATAATGACAAAGAGACTTTGGAAGTTCGTTCTAAGAAATAATTAATTAGAATAGATAGAATAAATAATAATTATTGAAATCGTTTTACAAATTACCGAGAATTTGAAGGACATTACATAAAAAAATAAATATTATGTCGACCATAAAATATTATTTAAAATTATCTAATTTAATAGTGTTTATTACAATAAAATAAATTGTCAAATCATTTGAATTATCAACACCTTGTTTTATTAGTTCTAATACAAAAAATAGTTACGTGACTCATTCAATTAACGATTAACCATTTTTACATTAATGTATATTTCATGCTACAGGTGGTGTGATTACACTAATAATATGCCTAATCTTTTAAATATGACTTTAAAAGAAGAATTCAATATTATCGGCGATTATATATTGCTCGAGTAAAATATTACTTGGTTGTGTTGAGCTTGACTTATTTATATAATAGAATTTATTTATAATAGGTCCGTATTGTTGTTAATAAAATTCGTATATTAATAAGCGTCTATAATAAATATATATTATTAAAAAATATTTTTTTGTGCTTACTGATAAATTTGGCTGTTATTTTAATTCACAATATGAAGATAACACTCGTTTATCTGCTCAATGGTTCAAGGAATGGCAACGTACTATCGACACATGTAGATAAAAGATCAAGGAAATAATACAAATAATCCGCTCTCTGAAATACTATGATCGTTTTATATGAAACTACACAATTTTGTTTCCGTACTTTGACCTTTTTCATACTAATACCATTTACAATACGCTCTTATTAAACGTTATAAGGTAAATTAAACTAATGTAGATATAATCAATAATTATTCTACCTAGTGGATTGGACTCACTACCAACAAGCTTTAAATCAGACAGTGGTCTCTTGATTTATGATGACTTTTATATTAACGGTTTTTGCTAAGGAGGTATTTTTTTAATTCTTAGTTTTAGATATTACGAGCTGTAGATTTTGTATATTACGAGCTGAAGCCCACAATTTCATTTGTGTGGACTATAACTGAAGAGTAGTTGACTATAGAAGTTGATTTCTGTTATTATTGATACAGCTTTATACCTCCATGTGATTTTTAAAAATATGAGTGACAACAAAGTGATAATTTACGGGTTCCGTTTGTTTTCTTTTGCGGTACGGTACCCTAAAAATATTTACAGATTATTATCTCCTCTTTATTTACAAATAGGACAATAGTAATTAAAAATAATAATATTTTATTATCACCAGTAAAGATTTTTTTTATGTATTTAGTCATGCTATTTAATTGCTGTTTATGTTAATTAACTTAATAGATTAAAGAACAAAGTATGTTAATAATATGGAGAGCGAACCTACGAAACATGTCATTTATTACCCAATTAGTAATAAGAAAAATGGTTATATAAAATTATCGTACAAATTGAATAAGTTATTAGTCATAAACATATTGAACTGTATTATTATTTAATAGGAATTGCATCATATCAATAAAAATATTAATATTTATATTATTGTTTAGATACATGAAAATGTTTATGTATCGGGAATTTGAACCTGCACTTCTTGGATTCCAAGCGCTCTTAACAATTAAGCCATACGCTGTTTCTTCTTTTCTTAGTACCTATAAAAAAATGTCATAAAAATTTTTAAACGCAGTTTTACATTGACATTAAAATTAATATACTAGCATATAGCCTTCGTTGATGCCTTTTTGTAATACTTTAAGTAATAGAGCAATTAGCTTGTAACTTAAGTATGGTAACATAGTACGGGGAGAAATGAGATAAATAGGTCAAACATTAAAAAAAGATATCTATTACCACAATGTTATCACATAAAATAGTTAGCTATTTTATAGCATACATATTTTGCAGCTTAAATTGTTCTGAAAGAAAACACCTTGACATTTATTGTCAACTGAGTTCAATAAGGTCCTAGAAAGCCGTTCGATTCGTTGATATGGAATTGAATATTTAATATTAATTTCAGCCGGATATAGCCGGACCTGTGTCGGACGGAGCCTGTGTCTCTTGTAGCACAGTAAAAACAAACATCTAAGTCAACGCAATAAAATAAACATACAAGCGTTTATGGTTTGTTTTTGCCCATTTATATAAAATTTGCATAATCAAAACATATAGGGTAAGTTCCGTTCACTTAGAACTATGATATTTGGCAAGCCGTGAAAATTTAAAGTATAAAGGCGTGAAAACTTACAAATAAAGAAGAAAATCTCGAAAATGGAAGTTTATAAGAAATAGATATATCATAAAAAAACATACGACCGCTAATTTAAGTTAGTCAACTTTTATATTTGCCTTTGACCTACAATCTTAAATCTATGAAATATATAAATTTCGAAATTGGTATTATAGTTACTTTTCAAATTGCGATACATTTTTTTTTGATCATTAATGGAATGGAGAGAAAACATTCACTCATTTGTTTTAATGACTATTTAGAAATTTACTTATATACTATTATAAAAAAAATACATATATACTATTATAAAAAAAATTATTAATGTTTACATAATAAAAAATATATATTAAGAAACGTAGAGAAATGTGAAGGAAGAGAGAAAGTGCCCAAGCGTAGCCAAATAAGAAAGATTATAGATATAAACATTTTCCCTTATGAAATACGATTCGATCAGGCACATCAAGTTACAAGTGTCAGATTTTACCTCACAAACGGCGTCTATTATATACTCACTTTACTAAATCTCAGATCACTGCCTCCTTTCTATTGTTCACTACTTAGTGTATACCGACAGATATTACGAATCAGATAAAGAAACTAATAATATTACCAACAAAATAAACATTATTTGAGTCCCTTGAATTGTATACAATGTATATCTGAAAGAATCGCTTCTACTGAGCTTCTTCTACTACGACGGTGTTTAATAATTTGAAAATTATTTTTGAGAATATTTATTTGGGTATAATTCAAATTTTTTTTCTATTTTTGTTGGCAGGTATACTGACTGCTATCAATTGTATCAGCGTACGATGGACGATGCGAATCCAAGACGTGTTCACTGCTTCCAAGTTGTTAGCATTGATAGTGATAATTATATCTGGCATTTACTATATAGGCATAGGTAATGTTTATTTTATTTTTGATTCACACTTAATTTGCATGTTCAATACATACCTACTACTAAGTAAAAATGTAAGTACCTCTAAATAGGAAGAAAAAAGAACGGAATGAATGAACGAATGGATAAAATAAACAGAGGACCATTTTAATGTCCGTCTGTCTGTATATCTGTCCAGGTCATTTTCTCAAATTATGCGCGGAGGCATCCATGGCCCCTTGGAGCACAGACAAAGTCAACGCAATTAAATAAATAGAGATAAATAAATAAATTTCATAAATTTTAAAATTTACTATTTTGTCGTATTTGTATATAATTTGCTGTGTTATCAAAATCTTTAGGGTATTTTCTTCACATGACCGATATTTTAAATATTTGTGAAGTAACTAAATCTGGACCTGAAACTGGACCTATTATTATATTCAAAATTTTAGCCCACTATCATTTAATTTACTCAGGCACATTCCGAAGATTATATCTGTTTAAAAATGCAAAAATTTTTACAATATACTCGTATTAATTTACATAAATATTTGCAACAGGCTGATTTTAACTAAGTCAAAAAGTAAAAAAGGATGTCTTACTTGGAAATTTACTAAACTACGATACTGGTAAATTTGTGCAATTAGGTCAATTCGGTTCTGTAGCTTTTATACACAAACATCCGGTGCAATTAGTATTCCAGAGCGGCATCAAACAAGACTTGTTCGAGTAATTTTGGAGGACTTGTCGTAGTAGTAATAGACTAGTTAACAAGAATTTAAGTAAAGTGTAAATCTATAAATAAATATATGATAATTTCATATGTTTAGTATTTATTACATTTAAGCTTTACATTTTGTTACCAGGACACACAGAAAACTTTCAAAATGCATTTGAAGGAGAGTATGGTGCAGGAAAAATTGCTCTAGCATTTTATTCAGGTCTGTTCGCCTTCGGCGGATGGAATTACCTCAATTTTGTGACAGAAGAATTACAAGACCCATACAAGTTAGTATTAAATATTTTAAATTAGTTAATAGATTTTCTTCAGTGCAAACACTTCTGTACGTAATTAATGGATACGATCCTGTTAGGGGAAAATTATTATATTTAAAAGTGTTTTTGTTCTTTCGATCTACTAAGACGGGTTGGGTTCCGTAACTTACGGAAGTGGAGAAAGAAGTCTCTTAGACTAGGATTTCTCTGTATACTTAAGTAAGCTAAGTAAACATGTGAGAAGAGGCTTGAAATTAATAAAATATAGATTTTTATAGAGATAATATGGTATTAAGCGATATTAATTTTTGAATGATAGGTATGATACACTATACATGGCTGTTAGTAGCATTTTGCATAATCAAATTTCATATAAATATTATAATAAATAATATTCTGTTAGAGTGCTGACGATTTTTTTCATAGATGTTATTCTACTATTGTCATTACGTACTTCCGCTAGCCAATCAAGTTGGAAGGTTGGCGTTTGCGGTTTGAGGAATTATCTACATACACATTGTTCTCTATAGTTGTTTTTTTATGGTATATTATATTACTATAATAAAAAGGACCTATTTACAATTTATTGTCAATATCAATTTTAGTATACTGAATATAATATTCTTATGTCTATTTATAAGTTTTTTAGACATTATTTCGTTAGTAACAACCATTGTTAAGTAACAGCACGAAGTGATCGAGAACAAATTAGTTTTGTTATAGAAAGCTCTACACTCACAATATAATAGCGTATATTATACGAGGGAGATACGTAAAAAAAACATGTCGAACATGGAACTTTCGTCTTCTTTAAAGTTATTTAAAAATATAAGGTATATATATATATATATATATATATATATATATATATATATATATATATATATATATATATATATATATATATATATATATATATATATATATATATACATTTCTTTTTTAAGTTAAAATTTATAATAATTTAAATCTTTATAATTAATGTTGTACACAGAATATGGCAGATAGATTGTAAAGGCTGTTTTAAATATTAAATTACGCTACTATCTTCTCCGTTAAAGGTTACATACGTGTTCATTCCTTACATAATAAATATATTGGAGAATGACTACATTCAATTGTAAGTTAGAAAAAAAAATCAGTTAAGCATGAGATGAAATCGCTCACCGAGGGTTCGTACCCAATTCATGATTGACATGTAGGTCAACGGAGAGTGTAACTTATAAAAATTGACAAACTTACATTTGCACACACATTTGTATATAAACTCATTTTCTATGAAATTAACTACAGATATAAGTTTCTAATGTTTTTTTTTCTTATTTCTAACTTATAAACCACCAATATTCCGCGATTTTCCTTTATTTGTACTACTGTATTGTGCTTCTCACTTATTGCTAAATTTCATAATTCTAGGTCGTAACAATAATATTGTATAAATATGATATATATAAATTTTCGTTTGAAATATGCAATCTATTATTGAAAATCGTATATACTGTAAGCGCAGCTAGCTCTCAAATCAGACACAGACTCCAGTTTTATAATGTTTTATTAAGTTTCCAATTTTATAATAATGGCGTCATGTACTCTTGTTCTCACTTTCCGTAGACATATAATTACAACACTCCAGTGACAGACTTTCCGCGTCTAATGCCTTTCCAAATATGGATCCCGAGTGCTGTGTCTTTTGCGGTTATATTCATATCTAACCGGGAAAGACGCAGCGCCCTCTTTATTCATTAATGGGAAATATTCAAGTCAATAACAATACATAATTCATCAACGCCATCTATAAATGCCGTTTTACTCAAATAACATTCAATATATTATAATTATGAGCAAATTATGCTAACAATACAATACAGTGTATTTGTTTCTTGCAAGAAAAATATGTGTATGTTATATACTATGTACAGTACATTATACTAATATTTTTTAAACATAAAATCAATTAAATGGTCATTTTATATGTACTAGTACTAAATTATCTTAAAAATTATATAAGTTTAAGTAGACTTTCTTCTAATTTCTCAGATCACAACGTAAATTTAACGCCATATCCACTTCACACAATTGGAATTCATATTTGGAATACCATTCGTCATTTAACTTTTATGCATTCCATTCAAATATCTGAGTGTGTGTGACTTAATGTGCCAATGCTTAAATTAATATCTATATTACATTAATAAACTATTATTTGCATTTTTTCTTTACGTAGTGGTCAAATTGATAAAAAAGATAAGTATTTAATTCGAACAATATATATATTTTGTATTAAAGATACGCGGCTCGCAACTTCACTGCCGTTCACTTCAACTGCCGCAAGTTCACTGTTCTAAAATATCCATTTTATTGATATGCTATAATAGGTATATAAGACGCACAACGTTACTAAAGTATTCATTTGGATAAAGAATAATGCTGTGTTGCTTAGAATTGTTTCGTAAATATCCCTTTTTTTTGTGAAACATAAAAATGGTTACTGTGGGCTATTCTTAGGAGGTAGACATATGCTCTCTCGGCCTTTTATTAAGAACTTTTAAAGTGTAAAAATTCTGTCATGTATCATTTTTACGTAGCTTTAACTATCTATACAGCGCACGGATTGATGCTCTCAAGCACGTCTGATTTTATTGTAATTTCTGAAGTATTCATATGGATCCCTAACGTTTGTAAATATTAGTAATTAGTAACGTTGTAAATATTCTATCACTCATATCCATCACAAATAACGAATAATTCTAACGGCAAAAGAATTATTCAAATCAGGGCAGTAGTTACGGAATCTATCGCTTTCAAACAAACTAACAAATCTTTACTTTTTATAAAATATGTCATGATTGCTTTAATTAGAAGTTAAATATTCTCATTGCTCTAATGGATTGTATACCTCGATATTTGATGCTACCTCCACGCATTCTTGAGAAAAATGGTCTTGACCGACGAACACACATACAGACATCTAAAGGATCCATCTTTTTCTTCTGAGGTACCGAATCCTAAAATAAGAAGTAAATAAAAAATAAACATTAAATAAAATACAAGCCAACATTCGGTTTTAAATGTGATTTTACTTATAAACTACATATTTATTTTTATTATTGTGCATTAGGTAGGTGCAAGACAACACTGAGATTTACAAGTCAACAATAATATAATTAACAAAACAATATACATAATATCATACATATCTAAATAACATAATAGGAAGAATTAGATCTTTTACCCAAAGGATTACTATCAAAGTAGAATAAAAAGAAATACATTAAAATAAAAGTGGATTTCCTCTTTGAAGATGCTCCCAAGAGAGCTACGCAAACGTTACTTCAGCCAGCCGATTTATTTGACTTGCTTTTTAAACAAAGAAATAGGTATCTGAGCTCTCGATTGGGAAAAGTCACTTTGATTTCTGCAATATTATATTATTGATATAATTTTATGATATTTTATGAAGTAATTAATTTATTTACTTGTTTAATGAGAATTATGATATATATTTAATGAAAATATAATATTAGATGTGCATGTGTAACTTGTAAGTTACGTAGGTTGAATAGAATACCATTACAGTAAGGAAATTATTTAATATTAAAAAGAAGAGTGAAGAAGAAGCTCGCGCTATCAGGAACAACTGATTCAAATTTTTTTTTATTTATTTTATTTTTTGTCTACCGCATGCGTTTATCGAAGAAAGCTATAAAAAATATTAATAAAAAATATTAATGTAATATAAAATATTAATATAAAAATAATAAAAAATATAAATATTGAAAAGAAAATGGGCCATATTTTCTTTCTTTGTTCGTGAAGCAAATACCATTAGAGGAACCGTACCTACTATAGGTACGGTTCCTCTAATGGTATTTGCTTTTATCGTATTAGATGTATTATTCATTCGTATCCTTATTATTCCTTACATTAACCGTCGTTTCCGCTCGCTGAAAGCTATTCAGTTACAAGTGTTTGTTTCTTTGCTTATAAGTTTTTATAAAAAAATTGTTAATTTAGTATTATTTATTCAATCAGCGATAGTTTTCTGTAGGTATATGTATATGACCTAAATGCTTTCTAATTCTATATGAGCTGGACAAACTGGTATTTAAATTATCATATTATGAAATATTTGAATATTATGTATGCTAAACGGAAATTTATTATGTTAATACCACGAGTACGAGGTTCTTGATGTAAGTTGTGTTCGGCTCCTAATTTTTTTTCCATTTAATAAAGTCTAATAAAGTTGCTTTTTTGTTCAAATTCTTATTTCCGTTTAAACACAATACACCGTAAAAATTACTTTTCTACTGAGGTCTACTGTTACTTATCTACTTCTTTAAAAGTTTTGACCGAAAATTAGAAAGTGTTTAAAACAAAATAAACACAGTAAATTTAACTGCTTTTTTAAGTTATTCCTATTTTTGCCCCTTCCATTACAAGGACGAAACCAATTTTAGTGCCCGTAATAGCAAGAGACCGACAGAATAAATTTTCCGCGTACGTGACTCTATGAGACTTTACCACATTGGTATGTTAGAACATCTAATATTCTATATTACTTTTGTCATTTCAGGAATCTACCCAGGGCTATATGGATCGCTATGCCGTTGGTGACCACAATTTACGTGATGGCGAACTTAGCCTATTTCGCAGTGGTGTCCAAATTAGAGATGATGTCCAACCCAGCTGTTGCCGCGGTATATTATCTATGATTATTTTCTACTAAATACTTATTAATTCATTATTTATTTGAGATCATTGTGGTAGTGTAGGACAGTGTCCAGCAGTTGAACATGCAATAATTGTGGGTTAAAACTCTACCCGGGAAAATGTATTTGCATTATCCACCTAATAATGAAATTTATGAGAAAATGTAAAATTCATTAATTTATCTCAAGCTATATACCTACCGCGTAAAATATATTTCAAATAAAAGATATCTTCTTTGACAAAAATGATATCACGATTTTCTAGCAATGAAGAAATGAAATTACCTTAATGACAGTATTTTTTATTAATTCCAGGTGTTTGGTGACCGTCTATTCGGCAACTGGAGCTGGCTAATTCCGGTATTCGTAGCATTATCAACGTTCGGGGGTGTCAATGGTGTATTGTTCACCTCTGCCCGCCTCTTTGCGACGGGAGCGCAGGAAGGCCACATGCCGGGTTTTTTTACCCTCTTTCACGTTAACAAACAGACGCCGATACCTTCACTTATTTTTACAGTAAGTATAAAAATTGTCCTGTATGGGTCTTGTGCTATTTTTTCTAAATTCGGTAGCAAAAGCTACACACCTAAAATTAAAAATAAAATATGTTTGGCCATTAGGTAACAAATTATTTTAGTACCTCTATAGGTACTACTATTAGTCTTTTGTAGTCCGAAAGACATATACTCTCGAATAAAAAGGCAATTTAATTAATTATTAATAATGATATTATATAGAGTATATAAAAATTCATGAATAGTATGTATTCATGAATTGGCTTTTAATGACCATCAGTGCGTAAATTTTATTGTTAGCTGTTTATCTTTTTTTTTGATAATCTCATATCTAAAGTAAAACTGAGTTGATCTACGCCGAACCTATGTTAGCAATAAAAATTCAATATAAATATTATGAGTCATAGTTATATTTTATAAAGGTAACTTTATGGAATATAAATTGGTAGGTAATTTTTATATCTAGTCCTAATTCAATTTATTCTTGTGTTGAACATAAAGTTATAACATACATATATGTCACGAATTTATTAACATACAATTTTGTCCCCTCATAAATAAAATTATTAAATATAAGTTATATTGAAACAAAGCTTCAAAAGCAAAGAAAAAAAACTGACAAAATCTAAGCGAAGTCAACATTATCAACACCGCTATTTATTATAAAAACCATAATTATACACATTTGAAAGCTCTCCCTATATTTCTGTGCTCTATATTTTGCTTAACATCATGTTGTGTATACATACAGTTACAAAATTTCTAAGTAACACTTTATTGTTGATCTTTGATGTGGGTATGCGTTTACTTTCTCAAAACTATTATGCTTTCTAAAACTTTCTTTACATATGTTGTAAATTGCTTCTATATGAATAGACTATAATTGTTACTTTAGTTTTTAGAGTTCCGTACTTTCATTTCTTCTTAAGCACAATTAATTATACAAAACATAGTTATATCGATAATATTAATTTGTAATTTATATTAGATTGAGTCATAACTCAATTCAATTAATAAGTGTTTGAGAATGTCGTATATGCTAATTTACGGGTGTTTTGTTTTGTTCTTAACTCGTTACTAAATTTAAAAATCACATAAATAACAGTAAGTACTTATGTCTTATTTAAAATAATGAAATCTACTATTTATATTCAGGTTCAGTTTTATGTCCAAAGAATACATTTATTTCTCCACTTCACACAAAGTGGAGAAAATGAAAATGATTCATGTCCCTGAGTGGGGTCCAAATCCATAGCCATCGTGTTTACAGTCAGATGCTGTCCAACTGTGTCATATGTTATAAATCATATGTATTTTTAAAATTCAGATTTAAAAAAATATATATATTTTGAGCAATTTTCCACATCTTCAGAAATCTTATTTATGCGCTACTTTGGCAAAATATAAAGAAAATCTAATATATTTACTTTCATTTCAGTGCTTCTTCTCGCTCCTAATGTTAACAACAAGCAACGTATTTGATCTCATCAATTACTTTTCTCAAACATTATGGCTGTCGGTGGGAGCATCAGTGGTTGGCATGTTATGGCTGCGACGAGCCAAACCGGACATGCCGAGGCCGATCAAAGTCAACATAATTATTCCCTACTTATTTCTTATAGCTATCGGTTGTTTGGTCATCATACCTGCCATTACTAATCCCAAAGACACTGGCATAGGTTTAGCCATTCTGTTCTCTGGAGTACCAATTTACTATTTATGTGTAAAATGGCAAACTAAGCCCGGATGTTATAACGCTTTCTCTGGTTGCGTATTGAGGTTCATGCAGAAATTGTGTTCCTGCATTTATGTCGAATCCTCTGAAAAGATGTCCAATTGAAACTCATCTACGATCTGATTAATACTTACAAAAACAAGAGCTTTGACGAATAATGGACCAATATGTAATATGTGTAATTTGAAATTTTATTAAGAATATTTATTTGGGTATATCTACCAAGTTAGTGTTGTAAACTTGACAATATAAGCTTGTTTAGCCTATATTACAAAAATATTTAAATGTAGCAAAATATATATATACATATATATAGGTATATTAATGTGCTAATGCTTACTACACTATAGATATATAATATTTTGATATATCTTAATTATATTATACAATAAACAAATGAACCATATATAAAAATGACTGATTCATATCGAAATCTTATATAAATATCACAAATGCATTAGATCTATAGTTTACGTCATTTCTATATTATTGTACATAATGAGGCCATTATGAGGCAACCGTGTTCCTATGGGAGGAAGCCAGCCTGTACATGTTGCGGGTTCGATCCCCACTCGGGGGAATTCCCACTCTGGTAAGGAAAAGTGCGGAGTATGAAGATAACATGAAGATAAAAAATATAACATATAACATGCCAATGTATGCTAATGAAGTGAATATCATATACATAGGTACATATGTGTTTACTTACATATAATGTGTTTAGCTATTGATTGTTACATTGAATGACTATGGATTTTACTCTCAATAGAATCAACTCAATTGTAGATAAATTCCCTGGGCTTAATTTATTATTCCGAATATGAAGGGTTCAATTTACAAGAATAATATAGATGTGTAGACACTCATTAATATAGAATTTTAAATAGCTTAAATAGTTAATATGTTATGTCAGTGTAATCATCTCTCTGCACTCTTTAATTTTTTTGTAAATAATTGAATGCCTATACTTATAGCTACAAACTTATCTTTACAAAAACCATATTATTGATAATTAACTAAGTTACCATCGCTGTTTTAATTTAGCACATTTTAGTTAATAATACAATCATAGGAAAGACATTCCCTTGTCAGTTTAGATTTTCTTTTAGTATATTTGTCATAAACTCAAATACTTTTAATATCATAAGTAATATCAAATATGCTGTTATACGTTTATACACTATAGTATTTACATTATGCGTATTCATAGAATATAAATTTATACAATTGCATGATGTAACGCATACCCACGGCTTTAATATTCGAATATGTTTAGTTTATAAACGACACTAGGGTATCCACGAATATTATATTATGGCAGTTAAGTTAAATATTGTTCAAAAGTAGGTAGTCATTATCTACTATAATTATATGTAAAATGATGTATTAAATCTATTTTTTTATTTTATATCTGAATGTTTTTAAATCAAATATAATTTTATTTTATACTAATTTAGACGGAAATATGTAGTCATCTATGCAAATTCTTGTATATCATTTAAATACACGTAATTGTATACTGTCGTAAAATCTTAAAATATATAATAAGATATGTTTCAACATCTATTTAACAAGTTAAATTAAATACATATATCAAACAGTAAAAAGTTGTTTTATTTTTCAATAATTTTATTTAAACTTAAATTTTAAAGTGTACAATTTGTGCCTACAAATAATTACAACAAATAATTACTCGAATAAAATATGAACATTGAAATAATCGAATCGAAATTTAACAAAAATCGATCTAAGGTAAAATTTTACAATGATATAAATAATTCACGATCGCTTGAGCATTCTTTAACTTTGTTTGTATTGTTTTTTAATTATATAACTACTGTACCAGTAATTCATAAAAAATATTTTTTAAAATAATTATTAATTTTGCTTAAGCTTCATATTATCATATTAAAATAAATTTATTTTATTATGTAACACTCTTATACGGGTTTTTGATCATAAATGTAATAGTTGGACATTAACAAATGTCAACTGACATTTGTCAGTCATATTCCTTTGTTATGGTTTAGATTGCGACCACAGTTGAATTCAGGTCCAAACAGTCACCTCTTCTCTTGTATCCTCTTTTATCATTGTTTTAAGTTATTAAAATCTTTAATCTTTTTAATCAATTACACTTTACAACTTGCTAGAATGTTAAAATTCGAAATTGTGTCTTCGCGAACAGTGGAAGCTGTAGAAAAGGAGAAAAAGTTTGTGGCATATATGTTACAAGTTAGACAGGATTCCACAGAGTCTCGAGTATTCGATCCTGACCCAGCAAATGTAGAAAGAAGATATACACATTTTTTAGAATTATATAATGGCTTAAAAAAGGAGCATCCATCATTAATTAACAACATTTCATTTCCGCGGAAGGTATGACGCATATATTGCAAACAAATATATTTACCTCCTTGATTTCACCTTTATATCGGCATTGTATATTTTTAGTAATAATTTATCATCTTTGACCTTGAAAATAATGGCATAAAAGGACAAAGTAATTAGTCTTTGAATAATCTAATTTATTTTATGTATATACATTGCCTGGGTCTCTAGGGTTTCATTAATTTGTATGCACATTATTGTTGAAGTAAAGATATACTCAAAATGATTTTGCATAACAATAAAAAAAAGTGATAATGTCTTTGTGTCTAGTCAAACTTTGCATGTTTGCTGTACTACTGACTCATAATATGATTATTTTTATTTGCAGATAGTGGTAGGGAACTTTGACCCAAATTTAATATCTACTAGATGTGCTGCATTTGAATCATTGTTAAATTTGATAGCAAATGAGTCACGCCTTAGAGATGCCCCAGCAGCTATTGCATTTTTTCAGGATGTTGAACTAAAAGATGCCAGAAAATTGATTGACGAGGGAAAATTTGACCAAGCTCTATCAACTTTAGAAACAAGTTTTAAATTATTAAATAAGGTAATTTGTCATTACATTTATTATTGTTACACAACATTATATTATAATTATCAATCACATTTAAAATATTAAAATTCCTAAAATACTAACATGTATTGCTTATGTCAAAATATATGTGTCATAAGTGTAGTGTGTTAGTATTAGTTCTATATAACCATTTATAAATTAATATGTTACTATTAATTGTATACATTGGTAGTAATACTATTAATATTGATGATAAAAAATTAAATTATAACTAGGGAAAAAGGAAACAAACCAAGCGAGGATATGATTCGAGCGTATTTGAACAGAATTTCTAATAAAGTAATATGCATTAAATGGCATAGATCACTAAATAACAATATTTCAGGGTAGTTCTCTTCCAATACATGCAGTTGCCAACATGCAACAGCCCTGATTGACATAATTTAATTGGATTTTTAGCCTTTGTCATCCCTCTCCTCCTTTTTTACAAGAGATTCTTAACTATTCTTCTTAACTTATTTATTTTTTCTTAAATCTGCCAATAAAGTGTTCCTAAAAAATATTTGTACCGTTTTTTTATTATTTTTAATATCATCACACTGTCAAATCCAAATCAGTCCTAAGTCTTGCATTTTGAAAGTTAAATTCATGTACAACAATTTAACTTTAATTTTCAGGTGTACACAGATAGGTCAAGAGTAGTGCTTAGTGTTCTATGTAGAATAGTAGCTTGTGCTGGCTCTAGTGGCGGATCATTGGCTGGACCTGTTGAAAAATGGGCACAGCTGGCACTAAGACGATATGAAGCTGTCAGTGATTCCGACTTGCTACTTATTTATATACCATTGTTACACACTTGCATCTCAATTTGGTAAGTGTATACATAACTTGTTATTTATTAATGCTTTCAATTTCTGTTGTTTTGCAAATAAGTAATTATATTAGTAATATCATAATTACATTATCAAAATCAAATAAAAATTACTGAGGATAAAATAAAAAAAATACATAAATAAAATAGCAAATAGCAATATACATAAAGTGTGAAACATGGAACAAATTTTTTATTTATGATAATATTTATTATTTACTTTTCAGGGAAACCTTAGGCCGCGATAAGTCACAATTAGTAGAGGAAATAAACTCACTGCGCAGGAAGGGAATGAAGGTGGACTCTGTACCAAGCCTCATGGAGGCTGTGGATAATTTGGACAATTCTATCTAAAAGTAATATACATCTTTATTTTATTTTACTATAATTACTTATCAGAACAAAGTTATACTGTTGGTTTTCTCTTGTTGTAATGTGAAATTCATCAATTTAAAGATATTATATATGTTAATAACAATATATTCCGAATTCAATATAAAGAAAATAAATAGTCTTATAAGATCTGGATAGCAAGATCTAGATATAATATAGAATAATATATACATTACAGAGATCTAGATATAATAATATATTAATGGAGATAATTGTGATTTAAATAAAATAAAGACTAAGAACTGTGAGCAATTATTAATTACTTATTTGTGTTATTTGAACATAAATTGTGTAAATAAAGAAAGAAAACCAAAAATATATGTAAGTAACCTATGAAAACATGTTCACAACACAATTACACATAGGTACGATGACTTTGTTCTACTAAGGATTCATTAATTTTTAAGATACTATTAATTAATTACCATTTTATTTTTTATATATGACAAATGTATTATGTACGTACCTAAATATAATATTTAAGAACATTTCTTTATATTGTTCTACATGTATATTCTTTTTGACAATTGATTTTTATGATCTGTAATGATGATTGTATTTAATAAGTATGTGTTAGAATAAAATAATTATTGCTTTTGCAAACGATAAATGCTAATGAGTGTCTGATGACAGGTAATATGTTTTTAATAGTAATCAATGATTATTACAGTTTTAAAAAAATCCTTTTATTATATTTTTAAACCTATGATTTAAATTTCCACGTGCTTATCAGTTATCAGTAATATTAAGGATAAGTTTCAGTAGTTTTAATTTCTTTGATAGCATTTCTAGTTCACAGTTTAGCTGCTAATATATAGATGTGTAGGATAAAATATTTACATTCTTCTCATGTAATCTGCCTTATTTATCTCAGTAGACCTTAAGTAGAGCTTTCATCTAACTAAATATAGATTATAAATGAACATACAATTGGTATTTGTGTAGTTATTATAATACCATTTTGTGCAGCATTCACATAATATATTTTTTTAAAGTAATATAGAGTATCTTAGATGCTAGATCAATTGCCTATTGACATAAACATTTAAATGTGCCTAAATTAGTATTTTGTCATAATCATTGAATTGTGATACACATTGGTCTCAAATTGTAATATGGTATATAGATAAGAAAGCATTAATCGAATATCGCTTGAGGTGTGAAACTTGGAAAAAATATAAGATAAAACATATTTAAACGACCTATGTAGTTTCTTGTAAAATTAAAACAAACATCAAATTGAAAAAAAAAAACAATTCTGTACACACGCTGATAATATTAAGACGTCAGTATTTGGTTACCAAATTGCCAACTTTCTCCTTTACATTTTTTTTTTGTTGAATTTGGTAAAATATAAAAATTTATTCATGTTTTATTTAAAGAAATGAGTTTATTTTCAATATTATTTTTTAATTCCATTGAATTCTTAGTTTTATAATAACTGTTACTATTGTATTATGGGAGAACAAATAATATTGTATAAGCAATTATTTATTTACCTTGATTTAAAAATATTTTTTTCTTTCACTTTTACACATGCTTGTAAACCGTTAGTATTCGTCAATTAAGTATGTATTAATAAAACGTGATTGTATATGTTAATTGTATGTGATATTGCACCAATAACGACGTCAAGTCTATATATCTAGTCTATTGGTATTATAATTATAGTCTATTGGTATTATAATTATTATTATTATTTTGATAAAGAAACAATTATTAATTTTTAAACTACAATTGAAATCGCCATTTAAATTTGATTATACTTCAAGAAATCGCAGCATTAAGATGCAGTTATTATTGTTTAATCACATAATTTTTTTTTATTCTTTGTCAATTATATTATTTATTATTAAATATTATTAATCATTAAATGACTAATTGTATATAACTTTGTATATAATATACTATGTTATATAACTTTGTATTATAATTTTAGTTAATTAATTTTAATCATGTTCCGAGTATTTAATATTTTTAGGGATTATAAACCTTTGGGCATTAATATTCTATAAAATTAATCTAGTAACCTTCTCTTAGACTTTTTTACTTTAGAAAGTCTTTTGATTCTATGAATTAGTTTTAGATTATCGTAAATATTTACTATATCGATTATCTTTATTACCAGTATATACTGGTTTAAGACGAAATACCTATTGACGATTGTTTATTGTTGCTTCTTTTTTTCTTGTTAAACTGAAAAAGATAGCATCCATATTACTCAAGAAAAATGTATCAAACCTAATATTATTATATTATCGCTTAACCTCTCTAATATAATGTGACTGATATTTTATACATTTGTAGTCATACATAATAAATGTAATATATTTGAATCAATCACGTTTTTCACTAGTATTTCACCACTTTACTTTTATGAATATTGTGTCGATGCATGTATTTTTAAAGACTTACTTAATGGTGATTACCTATTTACGTAAATAATAAAATGCACCGATAAAACATCTAGCTATACGTATAATAAAAATATACTAATACTAATCGCAGTCTGTACATGGAAGATATTTCAAAAATCCTATTATTGGGTACATTTATAAATATAATAGAACTCAAAAAAATGTTCAAAAATGTTTTTGTCTGTATGTCTGTGCTCTTGTGCGCGCTAATCTCAGGTCCGATTAAACCGAAATAAACCGATTCAAATGCAGTTTTCACCCACGTATTATGGAAAACTTCAATAAATATTCTGAGAACAGCTCAAGCGAATTGGTAGTTGTAAATATGGTGTAATCATTACCCAGAAAATTTTTACATTAGTTGAAATTGATAAGACTTATTTAAAAAAAAGGCAATATATACTTTTATGTTTTTCATTTTAAAGATGACAATTTAAGAAAACGAGATACATGTTGAGTTTACCTGGTTCGTTTAGGCACGATTCAGTCTCAAATTTCACACTTAAATTACACACACACACACACTAAAAATAAAATCGACAGTATTTGGAGATTTGCATGGCGTACTAAAGGCGAATCAGCCTTTTATATGCTCATCCTTGTTTATATGTCATTCTGGTGGCCTCATTAGCTTTCCGTCGTATAATTGTGATACGCAATAATCATGAATTATTTGTCGCTTCGTCGGTGCTTGCAATATGATAGGACGGTGAAATCAATATGACTAGTTTGCTTTATTTATATAGGCATATAATAAAGAACAAAAATTTCTATTTTTGTATTTTTATATGCAATAAAGAATACATATAAAGTAGCGAGTGTGCTTTAATAAAGAATGGAGCGTTTTAGTTCTCGAGTTTCTCGAAGGGGCCAAATTCTTGCAAGTGAATACAATAGATACATCATACAAAAATAATTATAATAACAAAATGACCTCGATTGGTAAATGAAAAAGAAAAAGATTATATCTAATACACTTACTGATGATACGTAACTACTTCATTCACAAGAAATGATTACCGTAATCGATGATTGAGTAATTGATGTGACATCTTGTGTGAAACCAGCATAAATATATGTATGCCGCGGTCGTCCAGTTAAAGCGAACGATGTTATGAATATGATGATAAAACGGCAAAATATAGCCACATTCCCAAAATGTGAAAGTTTAGGTATTTGGTTAGCGGTGTCTGAAAACCTAGACTAGGCAATAAGAAAGACAACAAACGACGGTTCGTTTTACGAACTGAGCTGCGCAAGTGCGGCTGGACATTTCTGCTCGCTTCTCTGGTCAATTGGTGAGGAGTTGATACATGATAGGCACAATTTTTGAGCTAATCAAATCTCAACTATGTATGATTAGTAAGGCAAAAAATCAAGCTTATAAGTGAACGCAATTATAGATACGAGTAATAAAACCTATAAGGTATTTCCTACTTCCCAGAGTAGGGAACGAACAATTATGAAACTCGTACGGACACATCGGCGCGCGAGTACCACTTACACTGGACTGATATTTTTACTGACGATTACTATGATTTATTTTTTCTATATAATATGGTAAAGGTGATAGATAAGAAGGAAAACTCATAAGCTAAACGTGTCACAGATTTTTACTTTAAGACTACTTCAAAGTTATAAAAATGCGGACCAGGAATAGGCTTAAAGTTAATGTGTACGTGGTAGAAGTAAAGGCGGAGATAATTATAATGAAATTTTTCTATAGGTCTCATTTATTTAAAATTTATTTGTTTCTATTTCGAACGTGACAACTGACAGGATTAGGATTAAGTATTTTAAATTTGGTTTAGGAAAGAGAGGACTTGCACTACCTGCTATAGTAGTAGAGATGATTGTGGGAGAGTCAGAAAATCGTAATTTTTATTTTCTCTCTGCAACGTAATGGCACTGTCATGAAAACGATGTAGATACTTATCCAAAGAATGCTAAAATGTTTGGTCTGATTACTTTTTTCATAATAGATATTTTATTCTTATAACTTAGCTTATTAGGTGCAATGTTCAGAACATTGCAGATTAAAAAGCTAAATACCTACACCTTATCATGACATATTTTTAGTTTAATATAAAAAACAACAGTAGACGGCCATGGGACGGTATAGTAGACCAACCTTATCGCTAAATGAGCGATTTCATTAAATTTTTTGATAGGAAAGATGAAATAAAATGAAATATGAAGGGTGCATAGAGTTAAGCAATGTCTAAATATTGATGTATGTAGGTACAAGGTAAATATTAAAATGAATTATGGTTACCAATCAAATTACTGTTATAAATTAAATTTAAGATGACGTCACCAATCAATCACCTACAAAAAACATCTAAGTAAAGTTCGTAAATATGAGATTTTGGTTTTTAATTAAATTCAAATGCTAATTGTCAGTATTAATATTAATTATATATCTTAGCAATTTGTATGAAAATGTGTTTATCTCATTTCTAAGATTTAAGAGTGAACGCTACGATATTTCTTTCAGTTTCACGCTGTAGGTACACCAACGTGATCAGTGCAAAATTCAAAACTTTGCTAGTATCATAGAGTGAAGAAATAAAATTAATTCATTACCACAAATTGGGACCGAACCGTCGTATTTACAGTCAGACGATATTTCACTATCCAACATTGGCTATAAAAAATCTTTTATTTTTCAACTTTACCTATAATATATATATTTGCTTTACAATGTTGTTAAATTGCATAACAAATGAAAAAGTAATATTTCATGTAAAAGTAATTAAAAACATAAAAATGTCTATAGGTACCTGTAGTGCTTTTATCATTATCTGTACTCTATGAAGCAATATTGTAATATTGCCTATACGATATACGATACACATTTAATTATAACAGGTAAGTAGTTGCTATTATACTTGGACGATTCGATATCATAAAACCGATGTATTAAGTAAATTGTTAAGGGATTCACCAAAACAATTTTCCCTTCATAAAAGTAATGAATTCGGCTACAATCGCCCTTCATAATGGTTACGGTATGCGGTCCCTACAATAGCCGTTTGATTACTGCGTAATTTTGATCGTGCATATGGCTAAAGCAATCGTTAATCAGGTATTGGCTTCATGTGCGAAAAGAAAATATAAATGTAGTTTACACACCACCGCTTCCAAATTACCTCGATTTTTTTTGATTCCTCGGAAACAAGTAAGTATCAGGGAATCAATCAATTTAAATATATATTACGTACCTACGAGTATATATACATACTTATTACAGATTAATTGAAAATTGATAAGTAGATTTTATATTATAAAGAAAAAAATTAATCACGATATAAATGGGGACTGTTTTGTTTTTATTTAATTTATTATACTTTAATATAAACTGGTGTAATGTGGGGGAAAGTTCTTAAGAAGCAACTTTGTTTTAAGCGCGGCCGGTAACAGCTATAAATCGGCCGTACAGATTTACGAGGGTGCTCTGCAAATCGGTTTATATTTTCGATAAATAAAATTGGCGCGGGTTTTGCTAGGTAAGCAGAGGCCGTTAGGAGCGCGACGCCGCTGCCGCCATCTGCCGCGCTCACATAAACCCAACTACCCTCGCGTTTTCTTGCTGACAATTTTTTCCTGCTCCGGTCATTACGCAGCTGGGCCCGAGACAAAACGGCGAATCGTTTAAGCCCTCTCCGGAGACCGTCCAATTTTATTGTGTGTACCTAGTCGAAATTGATATGCCGTGCGAGTGTCGGCTCGCGTCACATGGCGAAGGACACTGGCCCCGCGCACTCATTTGCTAGCTCTCGGCTTCAGTAAATAACAAAAAAATGGCCACTATTGCGAATATAGATACAACACATTTTGTTTTACAAAACTAGACGAATAAATAGTTTTAATAGATTATTGTAGTAAGCTTCTAAGTTAGTAATAATACTTAGCACTTGAAATTACTGGTAAAACATACAATTTGCCAGCCAGTACTTAATAAAATTTATGGTTCAATAATAAATATATAACCAAATTTCTATTATTACCTCTGTAGTTAAGTAAAACTGAACTAATTACTCTTTGATTGTCATATGTCAATCAATATACTGACAGCATATTTTTTTATTCAGCCAACATTTTAATCATAGCTAAAATAAAATGACAGAATAGTTATAAAACTAATATTTGACGAATTTGAACCTATGCCTTCTAATAAAAGCGATTACGATGTTGTCTCTGCTCTTATGGGCTTGGCGGTGTTCGCCCTTCCCGTAACGCTCCTAGTCCCGGGATTTTCAATCACAACCGTAATTCCGAAGATTCGCATAGAACGCTTTCACGTGTTTGATCAGTATCTCTCATGGCCTCAACTCAATGCCGTTGTGATAACATTCCTTATTGTTTTATTCTGTTTTTACCTGGAAATACGAAAACGTCAGTAAGTATGAGAATTCATATACGTTCCTAATGGCGAACATATACGTTGCTGTGATTTTCATATGAGTTTTGCATGTTGTAGCCTAAAATTGCCAAGAGACAGGTCGATTATAGTTAATTCTTTGTTATTTAGTAATATAATATTTATTAATAATATTACCAATAATAATAAATCGCTGGTTGCGAATTTAAATCTTTACACCATCTTCAATGTAATAGGTATACCTCCCTATTGAATTTGAACGGGCGCAAAATATGCAACGGAAATCAAGAATAACATAAAAAGTCAGAATGTGTGTGTCCCAGGTACAATAGCATACACATCACAGAAAACTCACCCTGACATTGTCTGAGTCCAAATAATGATTTTGATAAAGCCGAGATGAAGCGCTGGCAGTACTTACAATTTCCATATTTGTTTTATAATTATTAAAGTATACTTACACTTATGGAACGAAATGTTTTAAACGAGTACATTTTGGAATCTACAATACGGGAAAACGGAATAAATATGTTATATGATGTTAATAAACATATTAATAAGCAATAAATACTTTTCAGCTTAGATGAGATTGTAGAAAATGTGAGAGCTGTGAGTGAAGCTACTGATACTATAATGGAAGAAGAGCGGGACCGGCAGACGGAAGCAATGCGCACCTGCATGCAGCTGTTGGACTCTTCAGTGGAGCATTATGAAAATTTGATACTACTCCGGGATGACCTCCGTTTTCGGACAAAGCCACAGTATCCACCTGTTATCGAATTAAGCTCTTCTGAGTTTTAAAAGTTGATATAGTTGCAATAAAATTTAAATTATAATATGCCTAACATTATTGGCGTTCAGAAATCCCTATTTTACTCTAGTCATTATATATTTTAATTTTAGAGGTACATATGTACATATCTTCATAATATGTACCATATATAATAATGTATCTTAATATATTTAATGTACATATATATGTATACATTATTTTTTTATTGATTCATTTACATCTCGCACATATAGTGGGACAAGGAAAAAGAAGCAAATATGTAAGCAAAAAGGTGTTTATATATACACTTGTTTTATTCTTCATATATGTATATTTACTTTTCAAGCACTAGACGTGATCATTACAGTAGCTTACAGCTGCCCCGTGGGACGTTGTTGACGCGAAAAAACCAATCTGGCACTAGCAATTACATTAAGGAATCCAATTAGACGTGCTTGTTTCACCGCTGTTGTTTAAAGTTATTGTTTTTCACTTTAACGTGTTTTAAGTAAACCGTTGGTATCTGTAAATATTAAAGTAAAGTATTCTTTATTGTACACCAGATAAATGATATAGGATACAATATTGATTTTAAAAAGAAAACAGTACAACACCAAATGGCGGTCTTATCACTAAATGAGCGATCTCTTTCAAGCAACTTTCGGGTAAAGGAAGTAACGATATGGGAATTGGTGTACCAAGTAAATATTGAAGCATATTCACATATCAAACCAAAAAGCTCTTTATTGCCTTTAACCAGTAATACAATGATGGTATTAAATATGTTTCAAAGAGCATGGTATAGAGCAAAGGCACGTTTATCACTTCAAATGATCTCTTATAGGCTACCTTTAAAACATAAAAACATTAAATAGGAGACTAAAGTTGGCGGATAATGCAGAAAGACGTTTTTTAATTATTGTTATAGTACATACACACACATGTTTACATATATACATACATCAAATTAAAAAAATAAGTTCTATAAAGAACAAACAAGGGAAATGCGAAAATTGGAAATGTATAGATATATCCCAGAAAAAAAAGCATTACAAGTTTAAATCTGTAATATTCATTTAAATTTGTAAATTTTTATATTATATAGTTGTATTTTCCGCTGAGTTACAATCACGAAATTGGTACGGAGCCCTCAGTGGCCGTGTACAGCTCGCACATGACCGATATTATTTAAGTTTCAAGAGTTTTGGCTAGTTTGATTCTTACGTGTGTCTAAGGAGTTGCATAAGCGGACGGATTTAACAGAGCAGGAATTAGTACCTTTACAAGGAAGAAGAGTAGCAAAAAATATTTGGGAGTTAAATAAAATTTAGAATGTAGTGGGAAGTCATATATATAGTATGATGGATAAGAAATAATACATCTACTTTGTTTTCCACTTCACCCTTCGTATATTTTAGATATATTTCACACAGTATGGTTAGTAGAAGCAACAGCGCTACCCTGTCTATGTTACTTCAATGATAAACCAATATTATAGGTAAATATTACTTTTTCACTGATTTGAACCTACACTATCATATTAGTAAAATACATCTCAACTAAACCATGATGGCCATACAAATTCCAAGCAATAATAAAATATATTATAGTAATATTTAAAAACGCTTAAGCACAGTTTGTTGCATCTGCAGCGCGTTACATTTAACAGCAAGTGTCACTGAGATGCATCCGTGTGTGAGAAACCTACAGTAGCTTCGGTGCACCTCAATACAAATGCACGTCACTTAACATCGCGAGGTGAACACGCCCCTCTATTTTCATTTAGACAGATCCGCCGGGAGCGGATCAGGCGCTCGCAAAAATAAATAAAACTGTTATTGAGATAAGCATCTGCGGCGCGGCTTTCGCTAAGTCCCGCTGTGTCGCGCTGAGCAATGTACTGAGATATGTCCGGATTACGCGTCGTAGCTTCAAGTTTCCTTCAAATCTGCCGCTTTCCTACCAAGTTTACAGCTGAAGACGCTTTAGCCCGCCTGGGATGACAATTTAGAACTGAAAACAAATTTCACTTACCTACTGTCACAGACGTTTTGCAATTTCTATTTCAATTTTCCTTTTGTAAAAAATTATATTTGTCCATTAATTTAGCATTTTATCTATTTCGACACATATTTTAACTTGTTTTATATTGAATTATTGTTAAATGAATATATCGACATATGAATCTTATAGAAGTTAATAAATATATTTTCCAATGAGAATTTGGAAGTGGTAGGTATTATGTGACCGTCTTATTTTCTCGAAACCATTCTAAGGAAACATAAACGTACGGATTACTTACTGCAATATAAGAGTGGCCGGCACCTGCGGCCACCTGCCCCGGATTAATTTCTCATCAGGACTGCTCTTAGGATATAATGAAGATTGGAGAAAAATGTTGAGCTCGAGATGTCTCCCGTTGATTAATAAGCTTTGTAGGTATAGCCTCACCCAGACGTTTATTCTAAGGGAATTTCATAAAGATGTTACTGTAAATTAAAAGGAAAGTGACTTAAGTAAAATAGGTAAATTTTTGTATTTCATGCTTTACTTTAGGAATTTAAAAAACAAGGCTTATATTTTAACTACTTGTTAGTTTTAATTTATCTTCATAATTGCGAGCCCGTTGTGGTGCGGTTATGAAATGATCATATCCTGTAGAAGATCAACGATCTTCAATACATAAGCTAAGTCTATCTTCACTATTAAGAATATTTTTATTAAATTGATATCTACACAAAAAATCTTATATGTGCTAATATCAAGTATCAGTAGATAATTTATTTATTAATTATTATTTTAATATTTTAATTATTTATTTTAAATTAATTTCTCAAATATCCATGACGTACCGTACGTATTATATTGTGTCTGTAAACACGAAATCATGTTAAATGTATTTTATAGGAAATATGTGAACCTACAAAAGATCCTTTTTTCACGATGATAAAAATGATTCAATTCAATGAAATTTCATGCATCATACACCGTGATTTCGTCTCCTCTAATAAATATTTAGTAATGACGTGAAAACCAACGCCTAAATATTGTTTTAAGCAATATCATGAAAGAATAAACACAAAAATAAAAAAAAAATCTAATTTAAAAATTGAGTAGGTATACCAAAATACAATTTGAAACAATCCTCAATACAATTAGGGAAATTAGATGTTATTATAAATTACATTGGATCTTTCCGTTATATCGTTTCAATAATATATAGGTACTTTTAATAATTACAGAACAATTTGATGTTTTTCAACCGAAATTTGATTTTAAACGGTGACATTGTGACCACAAAGTCACGAAGGTGGCATGCGATAGTTTCGTAGCGGCCGCAAGATGGCTGCAAGCATCTGTCGGTTTGTCGCTCTTACCATTTAAGCGACTGTTCTTCTGTTATAATTACGAATTATTTATTATATTACTTTGCTGCGGTTTATGTTTATTCACGCGAACACTTTCGCTTAAGCTAAAATGCCCTAGGATATGTAATGTAGGAGAAATTACCTATGTATACCTAAATTATGTATATATATGGAATTTTTAAAGTTTCATATATCAATGTTGTTTACAAGTAAACTGTCAATATAGGTACTAAGTCCTTTCATAATAAATTATGATATTAACACACATTCTATAATATAAAAATCTCAGTCAAGTACTAATAGTCCTCGCGCATCGTCAAAATCAATCAATCAATCATGAAATAGGTACGGAATCAGCGGAATCGCTGAGGAAAATATTACTTATCAAAAACCAAACTTAAATTTGCTGTCACTTATTTTGTATGAGATTAACTACAAATATGTGTTTGTAATGGTTTATTTTTGTGTTAAACATATACATTATTAATTTTTAGATTTTTCTTTTTATATATAGGTACTGTAACTTCTCAGTTTTTGTCATAGGTCATTTAACAAGTCATCATCGGTCATCTAGTACATTTAACAAGAGTCGATAAACTGAAATTTGTATTATGCTTTCAAAGGTTGTAATTTTTTTTTCTGAGATATATGTGTAAATTTCCAATTTTAGGATATTTTCTTTGTTAGATTATTGCCAAATATCATAACTCTAGGTGAACGAGATGTACCTTGTAGGTTTTTATTACGCGACGATTTTCATATAAAATGGAAATGTGAAATGTATAAACGTTCACGATTTTTGATTGCGTTGGTGTAGAAGTTTTATTTTTTCTGTGCTTCAAGGGGTTGTCGACTTGGATATTTGATATTAGTTTTACCTTGATTCGTTCACGTGATTTTGAGAAAATAGTCTTGACAGACGTATAAAGAAGTGATCCTATAAGGGTTCCGTTTTTCCTTTCTGTAGGTACGGATACGGTACGGTTCGACTCCCACTCAGGGAGAATGATTTTTTCATTTTCTTCGCCCTGGCAACAAGGCAAAGCGTGGTGTTGAGTTCCACCACTCAATCCGGTGAAGGCGGAATGTGGGGAACGGAGTGTCTTATTACTAGGTTCCTTGAGCCTACGGTTACCACTGCCTACCCTGCTATATGCGACATAATGTGTGAAGCTAAAAAAGGAATCATTAGTTAGTTTTAAAAGCAAAATTATGGTATTTATTATGGTATAGTCTATTCATATAGGTAATCTATTAATACTATTAATAAATATATAAATAAAAAGTTTATTTATTTAAACTATGAATGTATGTGTATGAGTGTGTGAGTGTGCTCGCGTGTACATTTGTGTATTATAATTGAGTGTCTTTATCCACTCTGTGCTCATAATCACCCAATTATTTAGATAATATATATAAGACAGACAGTTTACTAAATTGCATAGATGCGCATCATATTGTATGAGAAATTTAATATATATTATTTTTGACCTTTACAAGAGCTTTATAAGAAATAGATGTGGAACTGATAAACTTTCTATGACGTTCTACGCTCTAATACCATATTTACCTACTCTTAGCAGAAATGTCACAGTGTGGTTATATTGTACCAATAAATTTATTTACAGTCTCACTTGATATAAGTATTATATTGATTTAGTTATTTTAATAACAATAAAGTACACACTCAACAGTCTCTCACCTACCCGGATCCTAGATAAAGCTAGGAGCAATCTAAGAAAGCCCGCCTATCTCCATAAATTTAAATTATCTTGTGTGGCTTCATTCAAAATTATTTATGTTACTATTTATTGTATTAACATAAATTGTACATGAGTTATTTTATTGGCCCGAATGCGTCAAGTGTGCTTTGGACAAAGATTATGATTGTAATTCAGATTTGTCATAGATCGTAAAGGTTACGTTTGTTTATGATACCGTAGAAATGTTCTCCGATTTATATCTGTTTTTATGAATAGAAATTGTTGTATAAAAGAACAACTGTCAACGATAGAATGTATAAATCACAATTACATGATATTAACGAAAAAAAAACTTAATAGAAGTTTAGACAGAGGGAACCTAGTCACTCCGTTCTCCACTTCCGTTGTTGAGAGGTGGGACTCAATGCCAAGCTTTATCTATTGGAGTGGGGAAATAAAGTTTACTTTTACTCCACCGAGTACTCACAAGTCACAAGTTGAACTGACAACTATCGGCCATGATATAAATAGTTTTCACAATATAAAAACTAATTTGTTACGCAAACTCTAAAATTTTAAATAGGCCATTGAAAAACCGTATTGTTTAGTTATTTCAAATAAATGTTGCAAAACAAACATTTGAAAAAGTCTAGATTTTATTTAAATGTCAGGACAGCGATTTCCGTCGTTATGAATTGTAATTCATTATAAAATTTGTCGAGTAGGTACGTCGATATAAATCAGGTCCTGGTAGTCATCTGTCCCGCATGCAAGCAGTCGTTTGTTCACGATCACTGGTCACCTTTATTGTTTAAGCATTAATGAAAGCCAATAGACCGTCCAACAAGTTTTGATTATTTTTAAAAGGTATACAAATTTTAAATTTTTATTTTTTCTTCATATTATTTAATATAGTATTAAATAATTTTGATTTATAACATATATATGTCGTATATATAAAATTCTCATCATATTAGAAATTAACATGCTTTACCAATTATAAATATCAAAATAAAGAATTGTTAAAGCTTCAACTTTTAACATAACGCATTATTAATTTATAATAATATGATTACTAATTAATTTTAATTTGTATTTTTCCCTTTTGTCCCTTGCATATATTATGTATACATGGTGTCTAAATAGAACCGTAAAAACTATATTTTTAAAGTATTGTATATATTGTGATCAATATATAGCTTACATTAAACACGTTCGTTTTATTCATAAAATGTATGTATTAAATTTGTTATAAAATAACTATATTTGGATCCGTGTATTATTATTAGCAAGTATCAAAATTATTAGATTTTCTTATAAAATCTGTGAGTACTAATACCGGGGCAAATAGTGGGCGCATAGAATGGACGAAGCTGCAGGGGGTCCGCGCTCAGCGATCCTTGTACTTTAATTTAATAATCGCATTTCAAACACCACTTCTATAGTTATACAATTTATATTATGACGAAAGTTAGAGTTTTATTGATAAAAATATGTAAATCAATATATTTTTTTACGGTTATCTTTTTTTGGTAACTCAACATATATGTATTCATTTACTGAAGTATCTAAATAGACTTGAATTAAATAGAATGTGTAGTCAGCAATTACCAAATGGTTGATTGTACTAAATTTTTTCATCATAACGTTCACACTAAACGAGTGGTAATATTTTTTAATGCCTAATTAATGTTATTGTGAAGTAGACTCAAGATAGATTTGTAGCTTAGATTTAAAAGCCTATTTAAAAGTTATCTCGTTTTATGGAAATACAAACAATACACGCAACGTTAATCATTCTGTAATGTCCTTACACTGAAGTGCCCCTATTTTATTTAAAATGTTAACGATATAGGAACGATACTCACGCTCAGCTTTAAGCCTTTTCATCTGTCAAGTTTTAACAGCTATGGAATTGGGTTATAATTTACGATTTTATCTCATATATACACCATAGGGGCTGCGGTCAGTGTGGTCATTGAAAAAACTTGCAACCGTATAATGGTCAGATTGACCTCCCGCTACGGCGGCACCCGGCCTGTTATGACTTGCCAAAATAGAGCTGTAATAGTCGGACATGCCCACGTAACTTGCGCGTAATTTAGTGCGATCTCGTAACGGCCGCTCGGGGCTGGAGTCGTTTGTCCAGCGGGCGCCTCCCGCTGCATTTAAGCTGCCGGGGGTGATTCAGATTCACTTTTGTTAGTCACTTTGTGACTATATTATTGTTGTCCACGTTTGCAGTTAATAGCCCGTTTATTAAGTAGCTACAGGGGCGTTCGACGAGCATTCAATAGAGATATTATGATACATTACAAATGCGGTGGACTCAATATGCTAAGCTAGCCACGAGATTGATACTGGCAGCGAGCGTTGGGCTTGACAAATAGTCAGTTCAGCGGAGGCGTCGGGCGGCATCTTACCATAAATAAGGATTACGCCTGTGACCACGTAGTCTTGCGGAGTGGACGCAGGACAGCCTTTGTGACGTCGCTATACCGCACTAGTCTCGTGTCAAATAACCAAGCCACCATACTTTGTTATAAGCTTGTAGATTAAATATAAATATATTGTATGCAACATTGGGGTACAAAAAATAAATGAACTAGCCACTGATCCGCAGCTTTACGCGTTTGACCTACTCACTTGTTTATACAATGATATGCGTTAGAGTTCATAAATTATACGTTTGCAGCGCTCTTAAAGTGCCTTGTGATATGAAAATGCGTAATCCCAAAATGGATACATTATCGAAACTTCTATAAATATTTTTGGTTATTTAGAAAATAAGAAACCTAAAAGGTATAATATGTTGATATAAAAAAATTTTCAAGGTTCCATGTCATGATTGTAGGTCAACGGGAAATACAAGTAAGCGATAAAAGAACTACGGTAACAGTTATGATATATCTTTCTAATTTTCATATTTTTCTCTTTGTTTATACTATAAGTACAAATTTATTGCCAAATTTCATTACTTATGTCAATGGAAAGTACCATGTATGTTTTGATTACGCGGCGATTTTCAATCAAAATGAAAAGAAAATTAAGCATGATTAAACATTTATATCTTTTGATTCCATTGATTTAGAAATTCGATTTTTTCATTGATTTGGATATTTGATATTGATTTCAGCTTGACTCGACTTTCCAGAAAATGGTCTTGACAGACGGACAGACAGGGATAGAGAGAAAGCCAGCGGTTGCGTATTTTTCATTTTGAAGTACGGAACCCTAAAAACTTTTACTTAGAGTATTAATAGTTTAACATCTAAGATTTTTTATTGGAATTTATTATAACACTACTATAGCTACTAAGCCCGTACCCATTTAAACTTATAATTATTTTGTTTTCTTATAATCAAGATATTATTATCTCTGTCTTTACATTATTTTTTATAAATTGTTCTTTAGAACTTAGACTATCCAGCTCAAATGCTGGGTGAGTTTTCTATAATTACATTTTACTTATTTAATTATTCCTATATTAGACGTACATGCTTATTTGAAGAACATATTCAATAAATTCTAGATCCTATTCAAAAATCATTATAGAAAAACACTATGCACACATTGATTTATTAATTATTAATATAATAAATTAAAAGTAGGGTAGGGTGTGAGGGACTAGGGCATGACTGCTATAGTGGAAGACGTGACCGCTGCGTTTCTGTCTTTCAATATCAATCTAAGATAAGATCATTGGTTTTTGTATAACTCGTATATCATTTATTTTTACCTATTTAATAAGAATACGTGTGTTGCTTCATAGGGCTTGCAATATAACGACAACTTTTATAATAAGTTGTAACAAAACTACAGACTTATAATTAATATTATATATTATGTATGTAGCCTTTTAATATTTGTTAGTGAGAATTGTTTATATGTATCTATTTTTAATGTAATACAAATAGTTATTACAGCTCACCAGAAAAAGCACATTTTTTATACCTTTCGTAAACTTTTTCAACATTCTTAAAGACAAAAAAAATCTTAAATTAAAAGACAGCTGATGTTACTTCCTGATTATATACATAGCTTTAGTTCAATAGTCTTGAGTTTATCCACTACAAAAAAATGACCGTTCCTTTAAAAGTTTGTTTATGAGACAATATTAGATCGAAAGTAACCTTCCACCTTCTAAGCTGATAATGTAAATGATATTATTGAAAAGGCAAATAAATAAAAGCCAAGATTAAACAAAACAGTAATTTCACAACGTATCTAATGTATTTCATTGGATTAACAAATATATTGTAGAATTAATGAATATTATTGGATAAAGATATAAGATTGTTTTGTAATATAGTATTGTCAAAAATACGTCATCCTAGACTTTGTTGTACATTATTTTAAGTCTAGCCAGCGTTTACAATGTTAATAATTTTTTTTATGCGATCATATTATACTTATTATACATACTAGAGTGAAGCAGAGAATACCATTTTAGATATTCATATATATTTTTAATATTATACAGATAAATTTTCTCTACAATAAATCTGATAATTAATGAAATGCCACATTAAAATTCGCTGGGTACTGTAGAAATATTTACGTGTAGCGGATCACTAACAGTTCCTTTGAAATATTATGTTGAAATGAATATTTCAACGTAGTAAAATAGATTAAGATGCGAAAATTCGCGTGATTTCAGCGCGAGTATCTCGAATTACAAGTTGGAAGACTGGTATCAAGTTGAGCGCGAGAAGCGCTGTAGAGCAGCTAAAGCTGTTTTAGGCTCAGTGGCGATGTTTGAATTGCGAGTGTGCCGCGGCTTACCGGCTCACAGGGCGAGCAGGGAAACTCGACGAAATACGCATTAAATCCCTGTTTCGCTTATGTTTATGTCTATATATACGTCTATGTAAATGTCTACAAAGCAACAACTCTGCCAAAGGCTAATTGAATTTAAAATGTTGGTCTAAGATACATTTTGAAGCGGTAACGGCGGCCGACACGAAGGTTTTTTTTAAATTTCCACAGCCATATTTATTTGTTAATATTATTAAAATATTTTTGCACGCATTATTCCTTGTATCGGGGTACAGAGTAGAGGGTAGGGCTGGTGTAAACAAAAATAATTAAAATATAATAAATCTTTCGAGTGGGGACCGAACCCACAACCATCGCGTGCACAATAAGACGGTGTCCCACTGCACTAAAACAACTTATATTTATATTGAGATTTTGTTAAATTGAGTTGAATTTTAATGCGAGCACCTATTATTATTAATATATTGGCTTTTCTGATCTGATTGTCCAAAATGCAAAGTAGAATTATACGGAAGTGGGCTGAACATAAAAACAAACAAATTATAGGTATATTTAGTCTTGGTAATTTAAAATGGGCATTGTATTGCTTTAAATAACCAATTAAAATATTATTATTTACACGCAGTTTAACTAATTATATTATATAATAACTGAACTCCTTAGTTATTTCAGTGATCAGAAAGTCTGGTGAAGCCATTAGGTCATTTGTCTGTCGCGTTTAGTTTTGTAAATAGGGAAATAAAATAAAAAATAATATATATTTTTGTATATTACCTTTGCATTATACTTTATGTCAATGTTTAGTTAAATTAACAAATCTCCCGCCGCTTACGCTTATACGGTTTGATTCAATTTGACTATGTTTGGTTGTTGTTTAGACTTACGACAGTTTTGTAAGTACATTAACTCACTAATAGATAGGTATTCGGAGCCAGGCCGTGTATTTGTTAAGTAGATTGTAAATTCACGCGCTCAGTTTAACCAAATGGGCTGAGTTCGGGTTACCCTATAATACTGATGATAATCTTTTATTAGTGAAGTACTTGATCCGTGCTAGTCCTTAAATCCGAGATCGATAGGTATCTTGCAGCGGCAGAAATTATATTAAACATATTTAATTTATAATAAAATAATTTTTCATACTACAGAGTTAACATATTTATTATATTTCCAAGATGAATCAATTTGGTATCACTTCTTAGTTTTAGTTACATAGTCCATAGTCTGGACGGTCTTAATTAGTTGTTATAGTGCTATCTCGTGAAATCTCCAATTATATACATGTACGGGTCATATGGGCCGGGTCCGAGGATTAGCCGATGGTTAGTCTTCTCACGTCGTGGCGGATTCAATTAGACCCGTCCAGCCCATACTGCTTTATTACACGCCATGAATATGCAGCTATAAATATTTATAGTATTCCTTATTGTGCTATAACATATGATCGTTACTGGTTATTATAATGTGCCTATCTTCCCGTGTGTTTAATTATTTTTCGTATAATTGTAAGAAATTGTATTTAGTGTGTAAATAATCATATTTTTTACTTGCTTTACTTGATTAGCTTTTCTTACTTGCTAATATTGAGGAGTATTGTACGTTTTTATTACGTTCGCTTAAAATTTCACTTAATTTAAAATAAATTTAGTTTATAATAAGCATTCTATACATTTGTATGTCAGTAGAGAATTCAAGAGTGATAGTAAAATGTGTTAATAGAAAACATTTATAAATAAATTTCATTCAGTTATTTAATACAAGTTTGTAAATAAAAAAGACCCGACTAAAGTATGAAAGGGTTACATACTAATGAAAAAAACCGTCGTAAATTCGTTATTTTTTAAACCTTTTAATCATAGATCTACATAATAATGTGAAACAGGACTTCCCGTTCATACGACAACTTGATTGATGTGCCCTCGTAGATTTATTTACCCGAAAAGTAACGCGACGCTTGTCCGCAAAGCTTCTACAATATAAAAATGACCCCTGTTATATTTTTGTTTTGTTTTTAATGCAGACCTTTCGTAATTAGCGTAATAAATTATAAAATGATAATACTGGTAGGGCCATCTTGTGAAATGCTTAATACCGCTCGTCGGGGGGCGCCGCGCCGCCGGCGACCGTGTGTCAATCACTCTCCTGGATGTAGAACAATTCTTGTTTTAAAAGAGAATAAAAAATACGTATCACTTTTATAATTCATCTCACTCCAACGACATAACGAAATACTCGTACAACAGGGACGACGAACAAAATCATTCTTGTGGTAACATCTGTGCTTTATAATAGACGCTTACGTAGGCTTCTTTTCGGAGATCGAGCCCGGTGGGATCGCTTTAACATGATTGATCTGTTTATTTTACATTTTAAAGGAACATTTTTACGGTTGCTTGTCAACTTAATAACAAAGTGTTTTATTTCGAAACACGTTAAGTTCGGTTTTATTGATAGGTTCTTTTAGCTTTTTACGTTTCTTGAGATGGGTCGCGAGCGCAGCACATAGCGTATAAATATGGGTGAATTGGTAATGATTTTGTAAAATAAGATTGGAATTTTTTGTCTGTGGTCTATTTACAGCGAATATTTGACACGTGTAAAATAAATTTGAGTGATGGGATTTAAGGTGGAACTTTTTTATATCAGGGTTTATAGTTTGTGCAATAATGCATTTTATATTGCCCAGCTCAGTGACTTTCATTTTTTAATAGCTTCTCTAGTAGTCAGTGTTTGTAGTATCTATTGCTAAATTGTATATTATTTTATTCGATTTATCATTCTAACTTAATTATGCAAGATATTTAGTATTTGATTCAGTCAATTTTTTATATTTAATTTGTTTAACTTGTGAAGACATCAAATCAATTATTATTTCGAAGTTATTGCTTAGTAACGCTCAATGTAATTAATTTATTTCAAAGTATTGAAGAGATTTAATAATTGATATAACGTACAATATTTCAAACAATAAACAAAAATCTACGGTACATGGTAAATTATTTTTATTTTGATTGACTCTTAATATTTTATTACTATATCGATATCTGTTTATAGATATCTTAATTTGAAGAGACGCCTTATATTACCATAAACTTAAACAAGTTCTAAAAATATGACTTTATTGCCAGTGGCGCCAGTCAAGTACGTAGTATACCTACACAAGTTGGGGAACTCGTCTGCTAAGTGTGGATTTTCTTTTATGTTCCCGGCTGCACTGCTACTTACGTGGAGATAATGTTATCACAAATAACAGGTGTGTATGCTTAATAGCATCTCGTGGCATTGAAGAATATTAATGACTGAATCACTCTGACAAATAATCTTATAATATGCTGTTTACGTTTTTGTAAACTAGTCTTATGAATGGGTACTAAGTTAGGTAATAGGTATTGAGTTTTGACGTCTAAGGGACGTCATATTTGAACGTGATAGGGATGTGGGTTCATATCCTACTCATAGAAAATTTTATATTTTGAATACCACCACAGATAACTACAGTATGTTGCTAATTATTGTTAATGTTGTACGGAGAACAGATGAAGGCAATTGTATGGTAATATTAAGATCAATATATTTCTTACATGTTATGTAGATTGTTTCCAGTCTATCTATAATACAGTACGCTGTAAATATCAGTGTTATTGAGAGTTGCTAAAAAATAAACTATCTAACTAGCATGTATTGGCCATCGTGACGCAACTACAGTGTCAGACTGTACACGGGCCAATTATGGGTTGGATTCCCACTGGAATAAATTATTTTCATTTAATTGATCTAGTAACTAGATAAAAAATTGTCAAAGTGTCAAAAAATTGTCAAAGTGTCAAAAATTTCGAATTTCGAATCGAATTGATTGTCTTGACATTAGGTTCGGGATAAAATAATCAATGTGTATGTTATATGCATCAGGTTATCATAAGGGAGAACAGATGATTTCTCGATATTTCTGTGGAAACGAGACATACGAGGATATTTTACGTATAATACTTCACGCATTATTTTAAAATATAAAGTACATTTAAAAAAATATCTAATAAGTTATTAGTTTTGTTAAATTTTCTTTCCAATATATGTTTATTTGCTCGTAATCTAATCACATCGACATAATACATTGTGCTCGTAAAGTGTTTAAAGTATCGACAAAAAACGGGAGTGCCTCTGTGCGACTGTTTATCGGAAGCAGTTACACGTAGCTTTATTAATTTTCATAACTACCCTCGAGTTAAAAGCACGCCGCTGTTGCGTCTGGGTCACAAGTAGTGAGCGTTTTTATGAGATTGTAGGGCTTGTAGACATTTTGAATCTTTTAGATATGTACATATATTACTATAGTTGTCATATCTACATATATTACTTTTGTTTTATTTTATTTATATATATTATACGACCTATTGGTGCATATTAAAATTAATATAAGTACATGTATATTACTCTGAACTAAAACAAGTTTCTAGCTTCACAAATTAACTCGCATGTTTGCTGTATACGATGAGCAGAGATAACTAATTTGAGACATTTCGTATTAAGTAACGGATGTCAACCCAATGCTCTGTCTTTTCAGAGCGAATCTACAACCACGGTGGTCACAGCCAGGCGCTGTTCCACTGAAACACAATGACCTCCATATAATAAAATGTGTAATATCACAGTCAATAGTACATTTATTCTTTAGAATTCCTTCAAAGAATGTTAAAAATTAAAGTATATTAATATTTTTTTTTAGAATGTCATATGTAATCTATTTTAGTCTCTAGTCTACTGGCAGTAATAACATTATAAATAAAATGAATTTATTTTATTTTCTTTCCACTTAAACCACACCAAAAGCTACTGTTTACCGTTCGGAGGCCCTTAAAGATGTTTTAACGGCACTCAGTGGCGCAGCCTCCTTTTGATCTTTGACGACACTTCAAATTCGACGTACTTACGTATCCTTCTTACGTAGTCATTATGTGGGCGCATTCCTAGGAATCTAGTAATTTGAGTTTGATCTATAAAGACTGCTTATATGAAATATAATAGGAAGTGCGATAGAGATTCCGTGAATTAACAATTTCGTTATATTTAAGGCATAGATTTTACTATATTTTCAATTAATTGATATATATATATATATATATATATATATATATATATATATATATATATATATATATATATATATATATATATATATATATATATATATATATATATATATATATAGATATATATATATATATAGATATATATATATATATATATATATATATATATATGATTTGACGATGTTTTAATTCTATTCCCGATAAAGTTTTTTTATTTGTGTATATTTAGGTATATTTAGTTCGGATTTTAAATCGGATTAAAGATGCGATTTGGTCTAATTTTAATATGTCATTTGTACAAAAAATGTATAACACTAAACAAACGTAAATCTGAAACGATAAGCCAAAATACAAAAGAAAATACAAATGCGTCACAAAATCTGAACACTGGAAACGAATATAGATGTATTTCGCTAAAACGATTCCCACATAAATAAAGCTCATTGGATATAAAAGTGTATTTACATAAGAAAAATATAAAGAGGCCTAAACGATAGGAGCATAAGGGCACGGGCGGTATCGAGGCCCACTTGAGACGCCGCGCACGTCCGCGGGGAGCGTCTCTAATAACAATACGAAATATCAGTTCGTTCCTCCGATCGCAAATCTACGTCAATAACATATCCAATAGTAGCGCGCAATTCATTTCGACATAATCTAATATGGCAAGGCACGTTTCCCGCCTAAATCTCCTGCCACATGTCGCCAATATGGCCGCTGGACCGAAACGCGAAACTAAAGAAAAAGGAGATCACGAATCGGTAATATCTTTCGAGTCCATAAACTTAAATGTTTATTTGCAGCGATATTTTGTCCTTTTGCAGATATTGGTTTACTAAGTTAGTGTTGCTAAACAACGGGTCAACCGCTTTTTTTTATAAGCGAAGATTTTTAATATTTCTTGTAGAGTATATATATGCTTATTTATTTATTATTATTTTACTTTTCTATTATTCTAATAATTAAGTTAAATTAAGTAATTACATTTATTTTATAACTATAGATTATATTCATTCAGCCAACAATTTAAAAAAATATATACATCAATTTTAATTTTGTTTTTGAGTTATATGCAAAATTAAAAAATAAAAATGTTTAACCTAGGTTTCGAAGAAACTATAATTTTCAGGTTACAATATAATAATACATATGCGTGATTCATGAACTTAAGCAATGGTCGCCCGACCAAGGTAATTGGACGAATTATCTACTTTGACTAGTTTAAGGAAAATTACTTAATTTTGTAAATGAATTGGTAATTTAAGTAACAATTCCGTGTAAACCGTAAGTTAGCGGCAAGTGAATATCTTCATTTCAGTCTGCTATTTACTTATACGAATTTAACAAGTTAATTATTTTTTTCTTCGATCCAGTTCAGTAGATTTAATAAAATATTATATAATTTATTCCTTAATAACTATAAATCAACTATTATTACATCATCAATCGATCATCATTGTATATATGTAGGTAGTAGGTAATTAGGTACAACACGTTCTTCGAAATACAAAAATAATACACTGCCATTTCCCTTTAATTGTGCAATTACTTTGTACCAACTTCAGTAGAATGTTTTCAGTACAAATAAATCAGAATAGCCGCAATTAAGCTTTTCTAATGCATTGATTGATCAATCATCGAACACCGACAATCTAAGGAAGTGCTTCGTCTATATGGCCGCATTGTCCGCGGACGTGTTCACTCTGTGTACACTAACTGTCCAAAGATTACTTTTCCTATACAACATTTTTACTAAATGTAAAATGTTTTGTTTGTATGCCATATTTATGGTGAAATTAGCCTATATTTTTATAGGCTAATTTAACCATAAATATGGCATCTAAATTAGCCTATAGTTTTGTATATACCCATTCTTAGTTCAAAGCTTGTCTTGCTCGGGATGCATGAAAACTATATCGGTCAATTGCGAGTAGTACCCGCGCACCGATGGTTCCGTACCGTATTTCATGGTAGTACGTATTTTACTGAGGATTATATATTCTACTTATAAAAATTGATAATCTTAAATCTGTGGTCATATTCACTCATTTTGTATGTAATAAACTACAGTATAAGTTTCAAATGGTTTTTTTCTTTGGTATATGTATAAATTTTCAATTTTCAGGCTTTCCCTTTGTTTGTACTATAAGTTCTAACTTATTGCGAAATTTTATAACTCTAGGTCAACGGAAAGTACCCCGTAGGTTTTGATTATCAGCGGCGATTTTCATGCAAAATGCAAAAAAAATATGCATTAAAGATATTTTCGGTGCTTCAAGCGGCTATCAATTTGGACCTTTCATATAAATTCCAGCTAGAAGCTAGAAAATGGTCTTGGCAGATGGACAGACAGACAGACGGAAAACAAAGTGATCCTATAATTCCGTTTTTTCCTATTGAGGTCAAACAAACAAACAATCAAAAGAAAAGTTTTATTTTTATCTTAACTTGATAAAATTTATTCAAGAAATGTCGTTTCTGTTTACTTCAGTAGCTTGTTCTTTGAATGTAATCGTAAGCAATTTCGATTGATTTCGTCATTGTATTCGAGAGTAGTGATTTCAACAGGAATTCTTGTAGACTCCTGTAGAAAGGTACAAATAATCTGGAGTTACTGGCAACTGAATCGATCAATTTCTGTAACATTGAAATGTGCTTTTGATGAAATTGAAGACTTACTGCGGCTTTGTTCAAAGTAACGATGCCAACATGTTTATAATATTGTGATAGTACAAGCATGTTGGCAGCATGTTGCCATTTATACACAACACCATAAAACAAATTCTGTATACATTCATTTTTTATTATAAATTGAAACTTTCATGGTAAATAAGGAAACTGTAATTTTTCTGTAAATGTTAATAACATTTAGAAGACCTAGAAGATTTATTTTTTATATAAGAATCATATTTTTTAATTAGACTATGCTTATTTCTTTATTATAATATTCGTGAATATTAATTATCATTTAGCAACTAATTCATACTAATAACAAATATCCATTTGTTAAGACAATTAATACGACAAGTTAATTTTTCATCAACATTATAGTACAAATTTAGTATATAATATTTATTATAATATCACAAGAACATCAATTAATAACTAGTACTAGTGACGGCAGATGATGAAAAGCAGTCGGTCACGTCGGCGATAGCTATTGATTTCCATTTAATCCGGCGCGTGCTCCCGCTGCCTACTGCCCAGCGCCCTTGCCGACAAATAGCTTGCCGCCTTCATTACAACTGATTGAAAACCAATGCAATGTTTGACCATTTGGCTTGGCAGCTTTACTATTTTATATTCGGAAAAGAGTGTGTGTGTGTGTGTGTTTTTTTTATATATAATGATAAAATACAAAATATCATTGTGATATAAATGAATGAGGTGTAGGTAAAAATTAAAATATTTTTGTAATTAATGTTACACAAATTTAAGATATTAATCGTTTTCTGAAATAGTTTCTTACTTTTAGTAAAGTGTAAAAACGTATTCTACCTTTACACGGATGTCCGCAATCGTTTTTGATTTGGAAGTGGAATTATTTATTAGACGTAGCTTAGACAATTGAATGCGTGACTTGATCTACTCAGCGATGCCGTCGCTACCGTCTCATTTGTGTTGAAGCCACTGCTCTTCTATTGCCGTGCTCCCATTGTGAGGGGTTTTCAATTTTCTTTAGATATTAGAATATTATTATATGGCTATTACTGTTTTCATACGATTATTGCTTATTCAAAATTGCTTAGTTTAAAAGATTTTTCAATTTTAACATAGGTATTATTTTAACGGTGAGCTTACTTTATCAATTTGGTTGTTGTCCTTTTTTCCAGCAAATTGTTTTAGTAGGCTACTAAATTTGAGGAGATGGCTTACGCTGCCGAAAAATTAATTGATCGAATCTCGTTTCTAAAAGGAAACAGCGCGGAAGAGTTTTAATTAGCGAGAAAAAAAGGCACCACAGAACTTCTGACGTAAAAAACCGGGAGAGACAAGGGTGGGCGTAACGAAGAATAAAAATCTCCCGCTCGTAATGCGGGCAACATTTGTGTGAGGAAGACGCTCGGTAATGGAAGACAAATTTCAATATAATTTGCAATACATAAGCGTGTTACTTTAATAGCCCAGAACCACCCTTCAAATTAAACAGAGCTTAAGTTTTATCTTATTTTTTCTTCCTCAGTTCGATAGTATTAATGGCGCACAGCGAGCCCGCACTCGCCGCCCGCTCGTAGGCGCCTGGAAAAATATAATCCGACCAAATTAATTGCTCTCACTGGCAATAGTGGAGCGGCCGCGATGCCGCCAAATCAAATTAAGAACGCGCTATAAAAACCAAATTAGTACTCGCTTTAACCGTGAGGGGGTATTTAGTTACAAGACGTTAGTTCAAATCCCGCCATTTTCATTAACAATAAATATCCCCTCGCAGCCGCACGGAATCCTTATTGTTTTACTTTTTACACCCTTGTGTCCCGAGCGGGATATAGCGCGGACGTCTTTTGCTGAGACTCCGGCTAATTTGTTCTTTTTGTTTACTTACTTATAGGGCGTAGGTAATAAAAATTTGTGTTGCGCGAATTGTGTGGACTTTAAATTTTATATAACCGCTGTCGGTGCTCAGGGCGAGTTTTGCATTTAATTGGAGAAAAATTTGGGGGTCGGCGAAGCGCTTCTGTGAGGATTCTTAAAGTAATTGGATGGTCGTTACAAACTTTTCTGTTTTAACTGTTTACGCAATCGAAAGTAGAAAAGAAATTTTCTAAAGCCTTCTATTAAATAAATTCTACAAAGAACGGTCGGTTGACTTAGATACAGTTAATTTAGAATTAAATTATTCATAATTATAACGGCAATTGAAGCTTCTAATATATCTTACACATGGCACGACGAAGGGGTGAATTTCATATTTTTTGCTGTTTGAGGCTGTAATTATAAGCGATGCACCAAATTAGAGGGCGGCGGCGATTTAAAACAATAAGCTGGCGCTGTCATTAGTGGCCGCCGCTGCATATTACTGACCTCGCCGTCCTAATGTGACGACATTAGATATTTATTGTGTGTAAGTATTCAGATTGATTACAAAGATAAAGTATATTATTTCTACAACTGAGTTAGGGATAACTATCTAATACGATCTGACATATATTATGTGAATGTGTTAAAACCTATCATTAAAGTTATTATAGAAGGAAATGGCATAGTTTATTTTCTTGCAATTAACATACGAGTATATATTGTGAATAAGTAAGCTTAAGTTTTTACAAGAAAAAGACTATGACGAAGACTAATATTCATTAATGGTGCACACAAACTTACTTACTGTATTTAGTAATAAAAATTATTATGCGTTTACGTACGTATATATCCTCGTATCACACAATGCCACATCTTCTCTAAAACGCTACGTAAATTATTCCTCTACCGCCCCTTGGAAAGATTAACTGTTTTTGTTCGAGTCCTATTTATCATAACACTTTGAATTGCACATTATTATTTTTTGTAGAAACTAACAATTAATAATTAAGTATAATTTTGTAAATATATCCATGCCATCTGTAGTCCGTGTCGAAATCTTAGATGGATACAGTTAACCGGTTTTATAATTGAAAAGTGCTGACTTTTTGGTGCGTTTTTGTCTATACTATATACTGTACTAATATTACGAACTTATGAGCTTGAGTAATTTAACGTGCTAATCTTAGGAACTACTGTTAGAAATTGGACGGTTAGTTTTGCATTCATTTATCCTGGATATTTCTAGGCTAGTTCACATTAATCGTTTCGAGGTAGTCCACTGTATGAGTTTTTGCGGTCAGAGTTACTTCGGGCACTTAGAATATGTCACGCTTCATACACAATTCTTATATAAATAGTAGTAGGTAGTATAAATTGCTAGAAGCAAAACCTGTATATTATATAATAATATAGTGTGCGATGGAGAAAGGAATGTCTTGACACTAGGCATAGGCGTGGGCTCGAGGGCCATGTTCACTCAATAATTTACCAACAAAAAATTTAAATTAACACATTTTTTTAAGTAAATTGCATTTTCTTATAATTAATAGGAAAAGTTATTAAATGTGCAACTAAACACACACTATTTTTAAATGCATGGCTTAAATTGAAGACCATTGGAGGCCAGACTCTCCCTGGAAAATATTAGATTAAGATTAAGATAGGTTCATTGATTTCTATTTCTATTCGTTTTCTATTGATTTCTTACTTACTCAATAATTAATTTTTCCGTACATCCTACATAAAAAATACATAGTTAGAGTCGATTTCATTATAACATATTTTTTTAAGATAGGGTATTCAATGATAGCGTGTATACCGCACTTCCATTTGACCAAAGAAACAAACAAATCCAAAAGGCTATTCATTTTAGAACTAAAATAATATTTATATTAGACTAAAAATGTTATTTACCTCAACGGATAAAGAACCTACAATCTTCAATCATTGTTCTTTTTTTCGTTTTGTATATAATTTTGATGATAATATAATATATATATATATATATATATATATATATATATATATATATATATATATATATATATATATATATATATATATATATATATATATATATATATATATTTTAAATTATACAGATATCAAGCTTAAAACATTAATTCCTCAACAATATTAACATAAATGTAACATATATATGCACATATATTTTATTGTTATCTAATAATAAGTACCTACATATGTTACTTTTTATGACAAATAGATTAAAGAGATAAACATAATAATCAGTTAAATCGATACCTCATACTATTTAGATGCCGACCTGAAAGGCTTTCCGAATATGGTGATTATATTATGAAATAACGCAATAAAAACAGGAAACATGTTATTTAAACATTGATAGGATCTAATCTTGATCATAATTCCTGACGTGTGGATGGATATCATAGGAGCTGCCGAAAAGCTTTTGATATTGCAATTTAGGTTGTATAGATATAGAGCGTAAATTTAAAAAGAAAGTATAAATGTATATAAGGTACCGATTTTGTATTTATATCAATAATTTTAGTTTGAAATGTTAATATACACAAAAGATTTGTAGTAAATAATATTTTTATAATGCTTATTAACATTCTTTTTTTAAGTTTTATTTGTTAGGGACATACTTATATACTATAATCGCTACTTCTCTGACAATTATCGTATTTATTGCATAAATAGAAATACAAGACGAGAGTGATTAATAACGGTATAGTACAATTTAAACGATGCACTGTAATTAGTTATTACTACAGTATACATGTACGCCAACAGGGCATAAAAGGAACACCCACTATAAGGTGTTATTATCGAGACAAAGCGGTCTGTTTGTCTATCACGATAATCTGTGGACGGTTCGTTCCAATTCCATGTTGTGTAAATGCCCTAATGGACGCCGGTAATGTGACACGCTTGACGATTTTACTCACAAATTGTTGTACGAAACTCTATTACAATCTAATGACAGCCACCGTCTAATTGCGAGGTTATTACGTTTTGTTGTGCACGCGGCTTAATGATAGTGCGCAGTAATTATTGGGCGAGGTGAAACCCTGAAGATGTGTCGAATTGAATTGTCGGGTGCCTAATGAAGGCCGGTGGGCCGGTCGCGCCCGCCGCCGCCGCCGCAGCCGCTGCCGCCGCTCGCAGGATGTGGGCACTCGTATTAATCACATACCTATCTATGAGAGCGCGCAATTAATTTTTAATAGTATTAGTCCTAAACCAATCTTAAATTAAAACTATCTTGTAGGGGAAATAATAAAACAGTGGACAAAAGAGATTTTTGTAGAAAATTAGTATGGATAATTTTCACTGCCATTATGAATATTCTATATTGCTTCTTCAATGCTGTTGTTAAAGAAAAATATAAGTTCACAATCATAAATAAAATATATATTTTTATGTTTAGATGCGATCGTTAAAAAGCTACGATCTAAGCTAGTTATTAAAAACACCATATAAATAATTAGAAAAACACAATAGACACTTATGTAAATATAAATACAAATGGATTGTGTGAATCCATCATTAACCATAAAAAGTAAACAAATATAACATTGTCACGACTGTCATCAAATGGGTTTCACCACGGTTTCACTGTGAAGTATGAAACGCATGTAATTCCCATATCGCACGATCTCCACGGATCTGGAGCGACGAATACATTTCGTGAATAATTTAACAGACAATGAACTGATAACTATTTTATCTATTTCGTCTATTCTCTATGTCCGCTCTCCTGTCAACGGCTATGATTATTACTGCGATTACATATCTATTATCATTCTGCTTTTTATATATTTTTCTTTGTGCCAAATTTTAGAAAGTGTACTTCGATGGTTATCTTAAATTGTTATGGTAAGATTTGCACACGCGTATTGAAGAAGAGGCGTCATCAGCTTTATCTATAATATACGATCACAAGACAATTTCACTATGGTGAGGCGACCATAAGTCCGTCTTGTTAGAAAGCGGACATGTAAGCGGATTTTCGGGAGCGAGTTGCGGCAGTAGCCTCTTATTTTTGCCGCGTCGTCTCAACCGACGGATTGATTTACGGGCGAAGTGCCTCACTCCTAACTAAAGCTTATCCCGAATTACGCAAAACACGCCAACCTCTACGTAACGTTTGTGAAGGAAAAGGCCAAAGAGGAAAAGGGAACTATTGCCATCTATCTATGTAATCCTTTCGAAAAGGTCTCAATTATTGTGATTCTTTCATATGTTTATACGGGACAAGCATGAATTCTTGTAGGTATGTTTTTTGTAACAGGAAGGAATTTACAAGGATATTCTAAGTTAATTAAGAAATAAAAATATTTGGTACTTTGTTTCTATAAAATGTTTACCTACTTTAATATTATGGGACAAAATTTAAATTATTATTACATTATGTCAACACTCTATCACACTACATCATATATAATATTTTAAAGTGATTTATGAAACTGCACATTGTGCATGTACTGCGGCGTATTGGATCGAAATGTAAATAAATTAATTAAAACCAAAATATATCAAGTAGATGTCGTTCGTAAGTTTAATTTCAAATCTCAGGCTTTGTTAAGTTATGACACCTATTAAGCACAAAGTAAGAAGACACGTTCGGCTATAAAAGTGGCCTTCAGACGGGCGAGGTTGAAATGTAGGATATTATCGCACCGCTTGTTGCCCGCGTAAAATAATAATGGCGGAAGTTCCACCGGCAGTGTGGAAACTTAGCGAAAAAAGTAAGAAATGCCCCCGGCAGCCATTTAACTTCCTTAAACGCCCGGATGTGACGCCATTTAATTTATTAACACGTGCCCACCTCAGTTGAGCGGGTAATGGCACTTTTCAGTTTTTACACGGTTTTTATATTACAAAAGAAGCTATATTACTAAACATATTTAATATTACCAATTTATTATTTACATTTCTTGTAATCGTATAGTATAGTATAGATTAGAAAAAGTAAAAAACAGAATGAAACTTTTTAAAAGTTTTTATTTTTAGTACACGCAGAAAATCTCCAATCCAGCAATGGCAGAGCCATAGATCATGTCACGCGTCCTGTCCATTCCGATATCGACAGGTAAAACTAAAAACTGCAAGTCAGTTCAAACAGGCTCGGAAAATCAATAAACGAAACCGCACTGAGAGCGCTACCCAAATAAATACGGGACCGACTATCCAATAAAACACGCGAACGGTTTACAATTAAAGCTTTAAATCTGCAATAGGTGTTGCCATAAATTGGACGAGAAAACAATCAGCGGGCGAGCGTCGTTCGCAATTAGCGCTGCGCGGCTCGATAAATTTGCATTAATGCTCTCGAAAAATCCGAACGGCAATAATTTTCGCATGCCGTGCGTTGTATGCGCTGGTGGGCGCCGGCCTCGCGCCCGCGGCCCATCCACTGCGGAATACATATCAATACGTTTTCTAGTCCACCGGTGTCCCGTACAATTGATTTGGTTTATTGTTTAAATATTTGAAAAAAGTGAATAAAAATCGGTATAAATGGCTGAATTTATATTAGTTTTTGGTGCATTTTTCTAGTTTAAGTAGAAATACATGTATATAAATTACATATAACTATCTAATTAAGTATTTATATTTTTAATAATGAAAAAATATTTGACATGTCGTAATATTTATTTTGGCTTAACATGTATCCCGAATAAAGCAAGGCAGAGATAACCAAGTGTTCCTCAAAACCTCTGTCCTCTGTCCTCTGTCATTGTACAGGTGGAACACCGTACCACAGCCGAGAAATTTAAATTTCCCACGTTCTTTGTATTTGCTATCTTTCTTTGCAGATGCTCATGAAACACCACGACAGGATGGCCTGAAATTAAAGTAATTTATACAAAGTTTTTAAAACCGTTTTTTTTATTTATTTGAGCTTCCAAGGACACTTGACAATTCCTGACGCCGCGAAGCCTATTTAACTTACAGACTGTCGTATTTCAGCGCTGTCGGTTTATGTATCGGCGCGTGATTTACGTAACGCGCGTCGCTTCGATGCACTTTACACTTTTACAGTCGCACACCAACGCCTATTCATTGAAATACTCTGTGAAAGATACGACTACTATGCTACAGCTACTTGTAACTTTAAAACAGGATGTTAATTTATTATATAATAATTTTTTTATTTATTAAATATTATAATATATATATTTATATATATATATTTATTTCTTTATAAATATTTATTTCTTTAGCAAATATTATAATTTCTTGCTTTTAGGCGACACAAGCTTATTACCATAATGTATTTTAGTTGTGGTACAGATAGGTAAGTAGTTGATATAACTACTTATTTAATATATAATATATTTTATATGTTGGTAATCGTTTTTTATTATATTAATTTATAAACTCTATACTACAACATGGTTTTAAGTGAAACAAATTGAACAAATTAATTGCGTATATTGATTTCGACGTTATTATTGGAAACCCGACGTTTTGAACACTTTGCAGGTAGATTGAGGTGGCAATTGTCTGTCAATTAATGCAATTCTATGAAATCTTAATTATTATTAATCTTATCTTATTAATCTTATTACAATATTCTTATTACAGATTTTGTAAAATATAAGACAACAAATATTTATTTATTTTCTAGAAGTGATTTTTTCTGCATAATTTTTTCTTACTGTATTGCTTTCGGCTAAAAAAAAAAGCTGGCAAGCCGCAAAGCTTGTATCACCTACATAAAGCTACACTTCAGACATTGCATGTAATATATTTGATTTGAATTTATATAATTAAACATAAGAGGATAAATTAACACCAGATACAAAGCAACACAGCTGTCTTAATAACAGGTTAGTTAATATCTGGATCCATTTTAAAAAATGGCTAGATTACAAGATAAGTTAAGTGTATTAAGTACTTGTAACACAAAAAACTTATATATAGTGACGTATAAAACAAGTATCACAATAATTAGTAGGAAATTTTATTATAACTACCATTTACTACCACATTTTACAGTTTATTGGATAGTAGCGTCCGTAGACCTGGACGTAGGCGTTGAAACCTATTAAATTGAGCAAGTTGCTTCTCACCCGCCGCGACTATGTTTAAATAATGCTAATATTACTCTTTAAGATTTACTTCATTAACATATTATTTGGCGAAACATACTATAATTGCATTTAAGTAGTATTTAATAGTCGTATTTGTGTTTTCTTAAAAAAATAAAATAAAATAAAAAATAGTCTACGGAGATGATGAAATAGATAATGATATACTTTGTTTTGACGCCGTTGTGACACAGTGAGACTGACTGTAAACGGTTGTTGTAGGTAAGATCCCCACTCGTGGGAATGATTAAATTTAAGCTATTTTCATTTCGCCAATCTGTTCGACACAAAGTGGCACGTCCATAATTAGGTGAAGGTGTCTTAGCTTCTCTAGGTTTTCTTTATCTACCCTACCAACATTATGTAAGAATATAGCTATTTTACATCTAAAGAAATTGTTGCAAGATATTTATATATAATATTCAGTACTAATTGTAATGGATTTATTAAACTCAATGAAAGCACAAATTTATAAATGGGAGCCAGATTTTGTATTAAGAATATTTGTATAAAACTCTGAATGGGTATCATTGACTATATGAACAATCATTTTTTTATGAACTACGCTCGCTTCCCTCGCTCTGATGATAAAAAAAACATTGAAGACAACACAAGGATGAAAGTGATGTAAATGTTGTACCACTTTCTACAATGCTTTCTCACACATATAATAGTTATTTCTCACTGTTAAATAAATAAAAAATACTTATAACATTACATTACACACCTTTATTATAGATAATAATAGAAAAAAGATAAAGAAAAAATTGTTTACAAAATAATATAAAATGATTAGGAGAGATTGTGAACGCACTATCTATCGGGCGTCCTCTGTCCATTATCCGTCGGCTGTCGTCCGTTGTTCGTCATCCTGTGATTATTATAGATCTTTTGCTGATGACATTTCAAAGAACATTTCAACTGTTGAGTTTCTTGCCAGCTCCTCTTCTCAGGAGAACCTGCCTGCATTGTAGCTTCCTATAAGACTGACACTACTGATACTTCCATAATGATTTTAATGGCAGATATTTAAATGTATATATAAATACATTTAAAATGATTTATTGTAAATTAACATAAATCAATTTTTATATAAATAATTTTCAATATATTTTTTACCTGAAATAAAAGACTGGGTACATGGAGGCACATAAAATATTTTTTTTATGGTTCAATTATTAAATACTGTCTATATTCTTTATTGATATAATAAATATTGTAGCAACGATAATACTTAAAGCTATTAGATTATACAGAACGAGTAGTTGCGAAAAAAACAAGAGCGAGGACATAAGCAACACGATTTTTTATAAGGTCTATAGTTTTAAATATTGTAATACACACAATAAATCAAAATCAACTTTGATTTATATCATTAAAGTAATCCAAGGCCTAAATTTATTATTTTTTCATTAATGTGACGTTAGGTCTCAAAAAATTTGTTTCTCTTTAACGCTCTTTCGCGCTTTGACATTTGTAGTTTAGTTAAAAATAAAAATTAAATTTAATAAAAATTACACGTTTTTATTGTTAGGAAAATACTCGTATCTATACATACCTATCATAAAAATATAATTGATCGCTGTCCCTATATGGAAAATAAATAACTGTTATAGGGGGCATTTCGGTACCAATGTAATAGATTCCAAAATAATGACTTGTATTAAATTTATTTATTTGTCTGCTAGTCTGTGCTTGTACACTATAATCTCAGCAAAGGCTTGACCGATTCAAATGTGGAAAGACCACATCACACCATTGTATTGGTCGCAGCTAGTATATTTTTTTTTATGTACCAGCAATGTACGGATGTATGATGTAAACATATGAAAATACATATGTTCCTGTTTGGTTATTTATTCAAATAGAAAATTTTATATTTTTGCTTAAATGATGATAATATATTTTTTGACTTGGACTTTTTATTATACCTAAAGTTTCTTGGCAGAATCATTTTTAATCTCGGGTACCAGATATAATATTAAGAAAACTTATGTTTCTCACAATTTATATTGTAAATATTTATTGGCTACCATAAAGCCGGTCAAGTGATATGGCTGCATTCAGGAAAAATGTAAACGATGCATCTCTCAAATTTTGTAGACGTTAACAACGATATTAAATAACGTCTCTATTTACGATAAAGTGTATTTTAAAACGTTGAAGTTGTACGGACATGGGACGTCAGGCGCGCCGGAAGAGCTGCACTGCGGGGACACCCTAGTAGGTGCTTAATATACGAAAATATTCAATTTTATAACATTCTGTCGAGATAGCATCGGAGCTTGTCGATTTGATATTTTCGGCGGTAAGGTAATTTTATACTTGTCGTGAATGGAGGCTGGAGCCACGCTGCGCGCGCGCCGCGCTCCTCGTAACTTAGCACTTAATCATTTTCACGGACACTTTATATGGCCATACAGTCACATAGTTCGAGCTTTGGTCATATTGTGACTTGAGAGTACAAGTGGTTGATGGAATTTATTGTATAATTTATTTTGGTAAATCAGTACAATCATCAATTCTTACATTTTTTATGTAGATATGTTTGAGGTAGTATGAGTGGCAGAGAGAGTGACACAAATGTTTGTTGTTCTCTTTTAAATGTTTATACATACTGCATGTTTAGTAGAGGAAATTCAAATGATAGTATTAGATTTTAAAAAAGAAATAGTAATACTAGGGATTGAATTCACCTTTGAAGTGAAGAATCAAAAAGTTTGAATTTTATAGATTTTAGCAGTGTCTACAGGTACATAAATATAACGTCTTTCAGCTATGGAGAGATCTTTAGATATTCACATACTCAAAACAAATAATTTATAAGTAAAGTTGGATAAATAAAGTGAATATTATAAACTGTTTATGCAAGATGCACAGTAGCAAACACGCAGTAAACATGACTAGCGGACATTGAAATGTAGATAGGTACATAAAAGGGCAGAGAGCAGTTGTCATAAGTCAGCAAGCAAGCTGGCTGAGGTGGGACAATAAATATGCGTTTGTTTTGCCCCGTGCAGCGCGTCGCGTTGCATGCGTGGGATGTCGCGATGCTCTCACGCCCCGGCAGCTTTAAGTAGCTTCTACTCTAGCTGATCTAGGTATTACCTTGTTATAACGTTCATTACAAAATATATTTGAAACAAAAAAATATATATTAAAGCATTATAATTTTAATACCAAATACGCTAAATTTTCATAGTTTAAATTTTCCTAGGCATATGAAAAATAATTAGTTTTGAGTGATAGATTTTAATATTACATTATTTTGATGTCTGACCAGAATACAAAGAAATCATAGATTTTTTTTAAATTTAGATACCTTTGAGTGGTATTCGAACCCACATCGTGATGATGTCATGATTATCCTGCTTTATATATCTCAGATATGAGTTTTTTTTACATTTAAATGTTATTTTATGATTGTTAGTACTTTCAAATATGTAGTAGAAATAAAATAATATAAGTGATGCTACAAATCATATGTACATATCTCGTGACAAAAAGCTTGTAAGTCAACACAGCGTCGACCCAAGGTATCATGTAATAATGCAGTTCATTATTTATATTAACAGTTTAGCAGTCAGTGACCAGATCACTGGATCCAGACGTATAGCTGCGTGAATGTGCGTGGGCATTATTTGTACCCTTGTTAAGAGCTGAGGATATTATAAAAATGATTCCTTTATACGCGTTGTGACACTCGCTGGAAATTGGTCGCTTAATTTATGATGATCATAAAAAAGGATTCGGATCCGTGCAGGTTGGAATTTCATTCATAAGAAGGCAGAGGCGTTCGAGTCTTTATGGTTGGATGTTTTCATTAATTTAACTTGATTTAGAAAAAGAAAGGTATCGTATGTTCCATGATGGTGGTCAATTGATATTCAGATAAGACGCCTGAGGCCCCACTACTGTTTACACTCGTTTCAAAATACGTATGTCATTAACTAGGTCACTGATTTTGCTCTATGATAAATGGTATTGTGGTTTAAATGAAACTCTACGTCGTAAATGTCTATGTGCTATTTAAAATGAGCGATACGAGTCATTTGCATATTGACTTCAATATTTAAATATCGAAAGCGTGACTTTGGCGATTACAACATGTAGAAATGTTGAAATAGTTTTTAAACAGACGCTGAATTGTTAGTAAAAGGCTTAATAGTAGCAATGGAGTATGCATAGAGGGGTGCACCTTAGCTGTTCAAACCGATCATGGGAACATCATCAGATAAACAACAATAATTTAATATGCGCTCCAAATAAGCTCAGGCGTGCATTAGTCACCACAGTGACCGACCGCCGTCGGACGCGGGGCGATACCGACAGTTTGCTTAATCCACTCAAAACATACAGAGACATTTGTCGGCCCGCCGGGGACCGAGTGATCGATAGCGAGACTCGCTACAAAACGATAGATAAAAGCCGATAAGTCAGAAGAAATATGACGCGAACAAAATCGGGAGATATACGTAATAAGATAAAAGTCAAACAATGATTCGACCGCGGATTCGCCGCGGCATAATTTATGTGACAACGCGTGATGGACGAGCGGCGACTTTCGGTAAACTATTTACATACGGCGGCGGTCGCGCTGTCGGATTGGGTTCTGTTGTGACAGAGGGTGGGGCTTAGTACCGAAAACAAATGTCACTGTTATTTATTAGGTTAAGTTGCTATTAGGCCTAAGACGGGAAAAATCCTTTGTCCAAATTTACAAAACAACAACAAATCTGTCGAGGACTTATTATTCTGAAATCAAAGCGAGCACACAAAAGCCGAGTGACAAGCATCGCACTCGAGGCGTCCCGCGGCAATTGTTCTAATTGAATCAACAGCAAGGCCACGTCGCTTGGTTGGCAATTCCCTTCGCACGTTGACTTAGATTGCTTTCTGTAACTTCAGAACATCTCTATGTTTTTCTTTGTCAATATTCTGATAATAGCTGATTATATGGATAATTTTGAGTTACGTAAGGGACATCATCAGATAAACCATAATAACCTGTTACATGCTATATTTTTTAGATATACTATTTACTATTAAAATGTTGTATTGCAGTGCACTTTGTATTGAATGTTACATTTCCTTCTTTATATCGACTTTAATATGTTATGTAAAATAAAAAAAATATCGAAGTTTTCATAGTATTGTCATTTAAAGAATTCACATATTAAAAGGTACATGTATGTCGGGTGGTAGGTGCAAACGTTAGGCGAGCGACAATCCCCGCGGAGACAGCAGCAGGCAACTTTGCTTTTTATCTGCGTTCCTCGCCGCGTGCGCTCGACCGTGTAATTGGATGAGAACGACGCGATCCCAATAGCGTGCCCTTATCTGTTCGCGGCAAATCCACCACCCGGCCTCCCCCACACCCCGCACCCCTACGCCGACACTCAGCAATAAGTTTTTAGTGAGTAATTCAAGATAACCCCTTGATGTTGTTCATTTTCACACTTCCTTTCCCGAGAACAGCTCTTTATTGCATAATATGTAACTGTCTCGTCGCCGACGGGTGTCCCGGGGGCGCGTAGACAAACTTCGCCCCTTTATGATGTTAATGCGATTGCCCCACACCCTTCTATCCGGATAATGATAATTGCTTTTTCAGAAATTATTGTTTGATATTGTCGCTTTATGTCATTTAGGATAATTTTAAACGTCTTTCTAATTTACAAAGTTATCAGTGGCTGTTTAAGTCAACTTTTTTCACAATCGCTACCACCAAGTCCATATAATTTATATTCTTTAAACTTCGGTAGGTATTCAAATTATTTGCAATAAAACTCAACAAAATGTTTATAAACCACACATATGTGTGCTATATAATCCTGCTAATAATATCAATATGACAGATATGGTGTTACAAAATCACGATATTTTTTACAATGAAAAAAACTGTTATAAACTGATTTTTTCCAAGTATATTTTAAGATATAAGATTTTTAAAATATTTCATTGAAATAACTAAAACCAATTTTAAAAAATAAGCTAAATAACACACTATTTTTCCAGTGAATTTAAAAGTATTAGGTGAGTGGCTTAAAAGTCACGGCTCATGTGAAGGTAGTCCTTTATTTGTAGAGCGGGAGGCTGCGAATTGTCGTCGTATTAGTCGCTATCAGATGGGCACCGTCTCTGACATGGCTATTTACTTCCCAACCCCTTGCATTTGTAGCTTTTGTTTTGCCTCGCTACCTAATCCTTTGTAAGATAGTGTACTATAAACAGAACTATGTTGTGACTAACATATGACTATGTGGAAATATAATAATAATGTATAATAATAATATTATATAAATATATAATATTATGACATACTAAATTGCATTAAATATAAATTTCATTGTATTACATTAAATTACATTTATTGAAGCTTTACATTTATTTGTCATAGGTTGACGCTTATATTTTTTTTATTTACCTACATGCTTATATCCTGCACGTAGTAGGATAGGCAGAGGAAATCTGTGCCCCACTTTTCCCTTACTTTTAGAGACATAGCGTGCTAAGTGATGTAACTCAACGCCGGATTTTGTCTTATTTCAAAAACCATTCATATTTGAAAACCATTCATTCTTCCATTATTAATTTAGTGTACATAATCTTATATATACTAATATTATACTGTATTTCTATGTGACTGTAGGGAGGTTGCGAACTGTCATCGTACTCTAGCCTTATCAGATAGTCCGCGGGGACATCGCAGGCTTAACCGCATTCAAACTGCTCAGCTACGTGCACGTTTAGATACTACGATATTGTACGTTTAAGATACCATATTGTCATATTCGAGCTCAGTTTGCTTCTTATTTATAAATATAAATACGTTCTGGATAGGACGATTCCTCTACCACTTCCTATTTATTAGTATTTTCTTCGAGAATCTATATCAGTTTAATTAAATATGTAAGTAAATACATACAAACGTTATATGACAGTATGAATTTAAATGACAATATATAAAATATTTTTATATCACATGCTATTATTAATAATAACTTCCTTAAATTAAATAGATTAATATTCCAACGCAACATTATCAACATTCATTTATAGTGCGTCGAAAACCTCTCTTTTAATGTGTTATTTTGAGTAAAATTGCGAGAGTATTAACTTGAATGTAGGGTGGCTCGAACACTGCGGCCGCCTTGTAATCAGAAGAACCGCTTCGGGCCCTCAAACCCATATTAAGAACGTATTAATCTGTTACTCATATTTTGTTACAAATTACTATATACTGTCAATTATATAATACTTAATACGCCAAGTTTTGATAAGGAATTAAATAAAATAAATAAATAGTTGTAGTATATATGACATACAAAAATACTAAGCTTCTCGCTGTTTACCGCATATAGCAGGCTAGGCAGAGAATGTACTATCAGTTGGCGGAACTCAACACCGCACTTTATCTCTTGTGCGAGGAATGAAAGAAATTCAAATTAATACAAAAAAAAGCTTACAAAAAATGTTTTTTTTGTCAAAATAGTATGAAAGTACAATTCCTTTAAAGCAGTGAATGTAATAAATTCGTAAAGCAATGAACTGTTTAACTCTTTTGTTTCAATTCTCGATATATATCTTCAAATTTACTTGGGTGGTAATAATTACAAGACTAGCACTTTATTATGGCCTAAATAATGATTATAAGTGGGTGAGAGCGCGGCTGGTGGCGTGTCTCTGCTCTGTAATCTCGCGCCGGCCCCCAATCACGCATTTCTCACCCGGACGCGTTGAAAAAATAATTCCACTCTGAGATTTGTCTATAATTTGGTGGATGCCGCTCACTGCCGCGCTCACGCCTCAGTCCTACGTGAGCAATACTCCTAATTAATGGTAAAGTGTCGGCGTTTTTCACTATTTAGACAGTAGCTTTTATGCTCAATTACATTGTCTTCCCGATAGCTATACCACAATTAACAGCGAAGCCTTTGCGGAATTAATAGTTATTTATATGTAATTAGTTTCACTATTGTTTTTGTAGATCATACTTACGTATTAATTACTTTTACAACAATTTTGTATGTAATATACAATGTTATAAGTAGGTAATCAAAAAATCAAATACAAAGTAATAAAAAATTAAAGTTTTGTGGATAATCAGTGACCATGTCAAATGGTGTTATGGCAATAGCGACATTTACCAAAACATCGGGCGATATTTTGACATTTGACTGACATTCGCTTTCAGTAAATGATTATGCGGAACAAGCAATGAATAGAAATCCACGACTGTTACATCCCTTTATACTCCCTCTGTTGAAAAGTCGCACAGCTAAATGCATTTATGAATAAGTACAATATGCCTATTTAGGTGATTTTTTATGTGAACGTTTCGATTTATAAGAAATATATGCGGGTACTATTGATGTATTGCTAAATTTATGGACCCATATACAGGAAATTTGTTGTTCCTAAATATTCTTGTAAATTATCACGTCAGGTTGCAGCATTATTTATTTTTTTAATATATATATATATATATATATATATATATATATATATATATATATATATATATATATATATATATATATATATATATATATATATATTACTGTTATTATTAGATAAGTAGCGAATAGTCGGCCAGGAACGCCTACTATCTGCATACTTGCTTTTCCTTTTACTTTGCTTTACTTGCAGTTTTTCGTGTTTATCCATAGAGATACGCTGAGACCATTTTCCATTACAAATGATCGGTTTGGGTGATTAGTCAGCAGACTAGTGATCGTCTCCACAACCGACTAGTCGGCTAGTCGACTAGTCGGCCAAGCTCATAACATCTCTAATTATTAAATTCTGTTGAATTATGGCGACCCGAGAGTAATACTTTTAACAACTAATAGTAATTTGATAAATTATTTTTTAAGAAACTTGTTCATTGATCTTATTTTATAGATTCATGAATATAATATGTCATAGTTGCAATAAATTAATGCATTTATACATAATTTATGTTATCACTGAGCATTGCATTGACATGTTTATGTTGATAACACCTTACATTTCTAGTAATAACATTGTTTTGCAAAAATACTAACCAATACCTAAAGGCAACGAGCGTAAAGTAAGAAATTATGATAACTATCAAAAATAAAAAAAACTTGCCGCTTCACTTGCGGCATGCCAGAAGGCCACCCTGTCAAGTTGCACAAAGCTGTCATGAATTTGAACGATGACTTTTAAATTCAGCTTGTTATTCAGGTTTGTAAAGTGTTAGATATAATTCTTCCAACTTATAACTTCTTATATGCAAACGTCCATTCCATTTTGAACGCACGGCAAAGAAATTTTAGTTAATATATAACCTTCTTCGGTTCATGTTCATAGAGAGACAATGTAATTATTCCAGGACGACATTTAATACTTTTAACATCCCTAAATTTACATGAAGATTTGACTGCGCATCCATTACATTCTGTCAAACACGTCCATAAAGCATTTTTATAAATGTCTTATTTATTATCTATGTAATAACAGTGAACATTTCTTTCTAGATAACTGCGCAGATTTGCACAAAATTTTGTATGTATATTTCAATAGTTTCTGGGTTGTTTGAAAATACAATTGGAGCGGTAGATTTCGCTGCAGTCGGTGTGTACTGTAATAGTGCAGCTAAGCTATTAGAATATTTGCTGCCCGCTATTATACAATAACTAGTACATAAATTTATTTATTTTATAAATTAAACTGTATTCTGATTCTGAAATTACAACACTGTGTGTGAATTCAAAGCTAGGCAATGCAAAAAAATTTACTCAAAAAGATATATCGAATGGTTTTGAAAATATTGGAAATTAAATTATGCCACTATTAAAATCATTTAAATTTTTTTCTACTATGAGTCATGATAAACATTTGATAAACAAACTATAAAAAAGTTAATGCGAGAATTGATGGGGTGGTGGTCCTGTACTTCAGCCTTTTGTGCCCATGTCAAGCAAGTCGCATATCGTGTCGCTCGGTGACGGATTACCGGCTGTTAGCCGCTTACGCGTATAATATACGCCTTTTGTACAACCTTGAGGGGTACCGACTATGTGTTTCAAATAAAAAATATGTTTATAGTACTTTATTTCAAATATATTATGCTATACGCTATCATATATGTAACGGTTCGGTTGTTAAATTTTTTTTTTCCTTTCACAGAACAACTTTTAACGAATATCTCAAAGTGAAATTTACACACTTATCAATTATATTTTTAAATTATCATTTCTGTATTAGTTCCAAGTCCTAATTGTTCTGCCAAATACTTAAATCATACTTTTAGATAAAATTGAGAATTAGAGAATTAGATTTTCCGATTATGACAGAAGCGATACTCTGAAAAAATAAATTACGTAGACTTACAACTATACTTGCTATACGTCCATGTCTATTTTTTCTTATTTGTTCTCTATCTGCTAAATCATATTTTTTACGCCCAAAAGCTTATAATTGAAATAAAAATTGAAAGAAATTTTGTATAATAATATATTGATTACCCATCATTTAATTTGAACCATCAAATAAATTCTGATTAAAATTGCTACAAATGTTATTCCAAACATTCTGGGTGACACATGTCGCCTTGTCCGTATGGGCGCATCTTCCAGGAGTCACACCAGTCAGCACGTAGAATATTTTCTTGTATTTTAGCTAATGACGTTGTAATAAACATGCTCATCAATAAGTGAAAATGCACATTTTGAACCTCGAGGTGTCTACTTAATAGAATTTTGTTATTTTTTTGACATTCAAAGAATACTTTTCATGCAAAGTGAATTTTATTCGCATGTTTTGTACTAAAAATGCCACGTAAATTATATTATTTATACGATATACGAGTGTATAGTTTTTACGCTCAGAAGGCCTTAACTATGATGGCGCAATGGGACTGGTCTGACGATAAGCACGATGGTTCAGGTTCAATGTAGATACACTCGGGTAAATGAATTATTGTAATTTTCTTACTCTGCCAAGACTAAGGGCAGCGTTGAGTTCTGCAACATAGTGTTAGGAGCTCGGGCGGAAAGTTTATCCAGTTCAAAAAGTATAATTCAAAACAAGATTATATATGTCAGTAATTACGAAATAATAAAGCCATTCGAATTTATTATTATCATAATAACTATATTACACAAATAATAATATTTGTGTATACAAAATATACATTTATTATTTGTGCATACAAAATATACATATTAAATAAGTATAAATAATAATTACAATTTAGATGAAGGCAATAAATATAGTAAAAATATGTATTTAACTTTCTTCATATATAATAATTATTATTTGTATATTTAATATTATGTTTAACACACATAATATATTATAGCTCCTATAATATATCTAACAAATTTAACTAGTCTTTACAAATTGTAGTGTAGTGGTAAAACAAATACAATAAGCTGTTTATTTTTACTGCATTTGTTAAATGTTCCTTGATTGGGCCACTACCGTGCCAGTCATCCAGGCATCTCGGCGGCGATCACAAATTACAAACAAAAAGCTAGGAGCGCCGTAATCTGACATCGCATCACGTTCGATCAACGACTGATCATGATTTACGAACACATCGGACGGTGATAGGTGATCTCTTACAAATTCGATTGTCGATAGCCGAATTCGTTGCTACAAAACGAATAATTTGTAGAATTCGAACAAAGAACTCCTTTTTTGTCAAATATTTACTTGAATTGTTTATACAATTTATGAACTCGTAATGACTAATGATTGATAGCTTTAGGACTACTTTATCATACTATATGTACTATAAAATATCTCCCTAGTGTATAAAATATTATTATATAATTTCAATCAAAACAATCCACTGCATATAAAAACGATGAGTGTAATGTTTACTATTAAAATACAGATATGGTGTGTAATTTGTAAATTAGTATAAGATATGAGTCGAAGGGCTCACGTCAGCCTCCCTGTCCGATTAGTATCACTTATACTGTTTGGGTCACGGACAAATATTTCGTTTCTCAAATTGAAATCTTTTCGTTATGCCATGTTAAAAACTGTAGCTCACGGGAAATGCCGCTGGATTAAAGGTTGACTCACTGCACTTTACATGCTTAGCTGTAAGGGTAGGATCGCGTGTTCCGAATATCAATCAAAATGATAGCCAGCACTCAACGATATCACTGTTCCATTATCGTCCAATACAAATAGACAAGCTAACATTTGTTTAATTGATTACAAAAATACTCCCTCTATCGATTATGATGATATAAGGTTTTGGTTTCTTAAATGTGTTAATCTAAATTAAAAGCGGGGTCTGTTACAAAACGCTGAGCATTAGCCGCGGCCCTAGAGACTCCATTAGGAGCAATAAAATGCCTATCATTATCGAGGGCCGAAAAGTCGATGCACGCGATGCAATTACTTGATTGGCGGTGTTCTGGCCGGCTCTGGCTGAGCTGTGATTGATGTTGAACATAATTAGAAAACACTTCAGCATGTGTCTTCATTGGTGCAATCTTAATTGTGGCCAGCACTTACCTCGCTGACTCAAACAGCACGTGCCAGCCGCGCCGCAATCATCTTCGATTTCATTTGTATAGATAGCAAGAAAATTAAACCATTCATATTTGTTTGTATATCACAGAAATTTATACAAAATGTTCTTTTTTAATATATATTAATAATCTGAATATTAACAATTAATAATCACTATAGAAAATATTGTTTAATTATTTAAGAAATATTAGTGAATGTTTAAATAAAACAGTACTAGTAAATTACTAAAACTAATTTTTATTTTATGAGACAAAGAAACAATTTATATATACAAGTATAAATTAAATTATAACAAAAATTGTATTTAGTGCACAAATTAATTGTCTTAGTAATAATATATTATAAAATATAAATTTAATTTTAAACTAAACATTTTTTCTTCTTAGCTTATAAATAAAATACGTATAACTTCTACTTGTTAGCTTAAAGATATATTAATAGTATGTTTCTTGTTCTATCCATTTTGAAATACCACTTCGAATTAAATATCTTCTCAATTCATCACCCAAAATCATAAGAACAAAAAATGGAGTTGCAAGAAGAAAATCATGCCACGATATAGATTCCGTGCCAAAAACTTCATGACAAATTGGTAGATATGTCACAAGTAACGCAGCAGCTAAGTCAACTACAATGCTTATATTTAAAACGTGATTTTTCATTCCTTTTTGTATCAATGATATTCGTCGAGTTTTACATATTATTACATCTGAAACCTGAGTCCAGCAAATCGCAACAAAATAAGCAGTTTGTGCACTTCGTTCCACTTTCTTCCTATCAGCATAATACCAAAGTCGTCCCAAAGTGTCCTTGACAATAGCTGATGGTGATTCCCATTCGTTACGGACGAACATTAAACTGGAGGGGAAAAAGCCACTTTGAGCAAATACTATAAAATAGGCGTACATTCCAGCAAAAAACTGAATTAATCCTATTTGGAAGTATGCCATATAAATAAGAACTTTGTTAACAAGGTGATCTGTGGGCTTGCGTGGTGGAATAGACATTATATCATCTTCTGAAGTTTCATATGCAAGGCTCATTGCCGGCAATAAATCTGTTCCCACATTTATAACTAAAATTAAGATTAAAGTCATTGGCAAAGGCATTCCTAAACAAGCGTATAAAACAAATGGTAACATTTCAGGAGTGTTTGAGGTTAGGGTATATGCTATAGTCTTTTTCAAATTATCAAATATGCGTCTGCCTTCTTGTATACCTAATACTATAGAAGCAAAGTTGTCATCTAGTAGGATCATATCTGCAGCTTGTTTTGAAACTTCTGTTCCTGTTATTCCCATAGCAATACCAATATCTGCTTTCTTCAAAGCTGGAGAATCATTAACACCGTCACCTGTCACGGCAACTACGTGATCTAGGGATTGATAAGTTTCTACAATAATGAGTTTTTGTTGCGGGCTTGTCCGAGCAAAAGTTATTTCATTGTATTTTTTTTGTGCATTTTTTAAATCGTTTACGCTCATCTTTCTTAGTTCGTCACCAGTTATAACAGCTGCTTCAAATTGCTGCTTAATATGTGGTGGTACATCGGACAAGTCAATGTGATGTTCAAAGGCATAGTCGTAAGCAGTTGGCTTAGTGATAGTACCGCATTTTCGTGAGATGGCTAATGCTGTAACAGGATGATCACCAGTAACCATTATAACTTTTATACCTGCTTGACGACATAGTGCAATCGATTTATCAATATCCCGTCTAGGAGGATCTATCATAGAAATTGCACCCACAAATCTCAAATTTTCGACAGGAAAGTTCCGATCTTGAGTATCAAACACGAATCCTAAAGGATAATTTTCCAAAGATAATTCATAATCACAATAGCCAATGACACGTTCACCCATGTTAGCAAGCTTAATAAAATATGACTTAAGTTCTTTCTTCAATTGTGGAGTCATAAGTTGATCTTCTTCATTTGTAAGTAGTTTAGCACAATATTCTAATACAATTTCTGGGGCACCTTTCATAATTAAATAATAGCTGTGTGTAGCTTGCATCCTATGAATTGTAACTTGATATTTGTATGCTGAACTAAAGGGTATTTCTGCTTCTTTGGGATTTTCTTCACGTGTTTTAGTAGCGGATCGGCTGATTTCCATATACCTTAAAATTGCTGATTCTGATGCATCTCCTAAAATTTTTCTTTTTTCAATGGGTAAATTGAGTGTATCGGCTGAAAATGTAGCTTTTAAGTTCAGGGATGCGGCTAAGCTTAATGTTGCGTATGCGTGATCTGAAACATGTGCATGATCGTCTTTGTCATAAATTGTAAAATTACAAAATAAATGTGATACATTCATTTGATTTTCAGTAAGTGTTCCGGTTTTGTCTGAGCAAATGCAAGAAGTAGAGCCTAACGTTTCAACAGCTTGTAGTGTCTTAGCCAGACAGTTTTTTCGTTTTAATTGATTAGCTGATAATGTCATACAAACAGTTAATGTAACGATTAAGCCCTCTGGTACGTTTGCTAGTATAATTCCAAGCATGTATTGCAATGCTGCCAGCCAGCTTTTTTGAATAAAATATACCATTATGAAAAAAATTAAGCCAAATGTAAAAGCTACTCCGCATATAAGTTTTATAAAATGTGTTATTTCTTTTGCTATAGGTGTTTCATCTTTTTCTAATCCGGTAACTAAACCAGCTATTTTACCCATTTGAGTTAGTTCTCCAGTAGCAATAACTATACCTTTTGCTGTACCTTCTGTTATAGGACAACCGAAAAATACCATATTTTTTGATTCTAATGGATTTGCATTGGTACATTCTGGTCGGTGTTTTATTGGTTCGGACTCTCCAGTCAATGACGACATATCGGTTTTAAAATTGTTACATGTTATAATTCTAACATCTGCAGGGACTATTTGGCCTCCTGTCATTTCAACAATATCACCTAGTACGATATCGGTATTAGGTATAATTTTTTGTACTCCATCTCGTATAACAGTTGCATTTGGTGGAACCATTTTTTCAAAGCCACTCATTACTGCCATATTCTTTGCTTCTTGGTAAAATCCAAAAAGACCAGTGCCTACAATAGTAGCTGTTATAACACAGCCTAAGTATAAATATTCTTTGCCTGAATGTCCCGAGCTGTCACTTCCCGAATCAATTTTTCCAGAAAAGAAGTATCCGATAAAATTCAAAATAGCACCACACCAAAGGACACATTGGAACCAGCCAAACAAATTATGACGAAATATTTTCCAATAGCTGTTCCCTTTTAGTTCTTTCAACTGATTTGGTCCTAAGTGTTCAAGTAATTCTTTAGCAACATTTTCTGACAAGCCTGTATTGATATTAGAACGATACATCAGTTCTAATTGGGCAGGAGTAAGAAAGTGGTCACCAGTATGAGATTCTTCTTTTAATAGAGTAAGTTCGGATACTCCAGGATTTATATGTTGGCCACTTAATCTGCGCAGAGTAACTATAGAAGTACTGGAACGTCGATGTGACTGATGAGGCATTTTTATTTTTGCTTATTTAAATAAAGGGAAACAAAATGAACCTGTTCTGCAGAACAATAATTATTTCTGTTCAGCGCTCAATGGACACTGGTTCTTTCGATATTATGTCTTAAAATGTTGTTTAGGTAAGCATAATTTTTTGAAAGTATAATAGTGAAATCTATAGATTTAGCTAACAATTACATTTATTAATCTTCTTTCAAATTTTGTATATGACACATCAAACATATTTTTAAAATATTGCAATAAAGAGTTTGCTTTTCGCAATTGTCACATATGTACATCACTCTACAGAGATAACCTTGTAATATTATATTATTATAAAAAATTGTAATATTATAATAAAAATTTACACTAGCAGCAGCAAGCTTTATATTTGGATAATTTTATTTATAAAAACGTATTAATATTCTTTTTTAATTATATGTACGCTTTATTAGTGCGAAAGAAGCCGGTATCAGATTTAAGCGGCATCGCGAGTTTGTTCCCAAACTTTCCGCCTTAATTCGAGAGACTATTGTTTTTATTAGTATTTGAGTATTACAAGTAACATTTTTTATAATATTATTGAAACTAAATAATATTATAAAATGATTTAAATACAGTATTTCTATCTATTTCATACGTTACTCGGGTACTTTTAATACTTCGTGTGTTGCTTTGCAAATGATACAAACCATCACGCGGAGAATGAGCGTGCGATAGCAGCCGACATCTCGCAGATTTATAACCCCAGTGCCGATATGGCGGCTATTTCCGGACAATATTGATATTTTCGACTCAATGCACCTATCAACTTCCAACGCGTTAAAGTACTTTACAAAGTGAAATAACGAAAATGAATAACAATCAATCTTTTGAATGGGATCCAAAATTGTACTTTAAACGTTGTTTGAATCTTAATATGGCTTCTGTGCTGGTAAATGCAGTTGCATTTGAGAGATTTTCCTAACGTTGTCGCATAAGATTCGTATGGTGGTTTAGCGTCCGTCTTGAGCCGCCGGCCCGCAAGTAATCAACCTATTAATAAGGGGATCAAGTGTAATGCGACCAATTAAAACGGCGACTTCCATCTTAAGACGCCCGCAGTTTTTGGGCTCGTTCCAGCGGGATTAAGATTACTTTGGCGACACTACAGTATTAACTGTAAGTGAATTTTGAAAGTGAGAAATCTAATCCTTTCGTATTAAATTAAATAATTTTAGAGCAAAGAAAGATAGAACATGAATATATTTTAGTTATTAGGTTTGGTTATTAATAAATTTGTTTATAAAAACACAGTCAAAGAAGTTTCTCTCCGTCGTAAATTTTTACAGTAGAAACGAATTGCGTATCTGCCGTGGTCCGTGACCGCGTTGACAGAGCTGGTACAAAGTGTTGGAGCGGCGTCTTTGTCGGCCACAGCCTTTGATCGTGGCGCGGGCGCCGGTAGCGAGGGTAATTTTATTACTTCTTTACCAGCTCCAATTAATCAGCATGAAAAGCTATCGGCCAGCATACACGATGCTAACAGCATAATGATTGCTTGTAAGATTGTTTTATTCCCTACTTACTTACTAAGTATGCATATAAAAACATTAAACATTAGAAACATTATTATATGACATTACTAATTAATAATTATTAAGTGCCATACCAATTAACAAATTAAAGTAAATTGATATATTTATTTGTACGATATACGAAATCCTGACATCCGTTCTGAAATTAACGCCTTATTATATATATATATATATATATATATATATATATATATATATATATATATATATATATATATATATATATATATATATATATATATATATATATACCTCAGTTATAAAATAATAATTAAGTCATGCGGATAATGTGTGCAGTCTTAGAAGATTGCGTTTCGCTTGTAAAGAGGCTAACACAAATACTAATTTCAAAAACGTTATTCTTTACCATAAACCTGTGAAATGTGCACAATAGCTAGTAAGTAGATTGCAAGGACTATTTATTATAACATTATTTAACACAAGCTCCTGTAATTTAAACTAGCTTAGCTTATAGGATAGCTTAGCTAATATGAACTCAATATATATTTTAACCAAGCCCGCTCGTTGGCCGCAAGCCGATGTCAGAGTTCCGCATGGGACGCCCTTGCAGCCGACGTCTCCGAGACGCCGAGTGCTTGCTACTTGTCAAGGACAGAGTACCCTCTTCCCTGGTGTGGCGACCACGGTCAACACGGCTAACAGCATTAAACTCACAATTATAAAAAAAATATTTTAATACATATGTGCATATGTACCTACCTAATTTTTTTTATCTTCACTATGTATTCCATATAAAGCAAGGTAAGCATTAGTCTCTACTGTCCAACGAATTCGGGACATTATGTGTTGAGTGTCATAAATCTGTTCCACACATTGTCTATTACCAGAACGGAAATATGAAGATAATTCATGTGTGAGTGGGATGGTGGATCAAACACTCAACCTAACACTCACACGCTACCCCATTGCGCCATGATGGCGTCGTAATAAATATACCCAATACACGCAATATATTGAATGTGAAAATCAAAGTATCTTAACACTACATTCTCTCTGCTTAACCCTCTATATGGTTATGTAAGAAAACTATAAAAAGGTCTCCAAATTTAAACTATTATCTATAAATTAATGTTCTTTATGTATACGTTTCGATACACTTACATACGTATAGATTGAATCATTATATAGGAATTGGATTGACCATATCTTAAGCTGTGATTCTAAAAAAGGAAAGAAAGAAATCTTACGGACACTCTCATGTAGAGAACTTATGCACAATATTATTAAACTCAGGTTAAACGAAAAAAATGTTAATATGGGAAGCAAAATGTTGTAAAAAAAAAGAAAAAGTAAGCCAAGTAACTAATAAGATGGTGTAGCGTCAGCAAAAGGTTAGTTTAAATATTTTATATATTAAATTAATTAATCTAGTTAATACGAGGATAGCAAGAACTACAATATTGGAATTTTCAATTAAAAATATTAAGACTGTTAAAGTGTTCATTCGCACTAAGAATAGAAAAAATAATAAGATAACAACGTAATAAGTTGTAAAAAGCATATAAGATTTTCGTCACAGCTTGATTAAGAACGCCTGGCTTAGTGGTCGCTACGCTACGCTAACGCTTGGACGGTTTCCACGAGGCGCGGATGCAAATCCTGCTACGTTGAAATTTTTATGCTTTCTTTACAAATTTTCAATTCGTCTCAAAATTTGTACGTCCGACTGATATATCAATCTATTAAGATGCTTTTTCTAGAACTACTGTAATCGAAATAACACACTTTAATGGACCAGAAAAAAAAATTGAACATCCAATGTACAAAAACGTATACGTTACGTATCATATAAAAAAATTTATTATATATAAATAAATTACAAGCATATAAATATCAATATAATATTCAATGCTATCAGTACCTACTGTATGACGTCAGAGTTAGTTAAGATGCTGGTTAACAACTGTAGGTGCTTAAACTGCAATTTAACGTAATCGAACCAGCTTCTTCCGATGAGCGCTTTAACGATATTATTGAATTCGCCAAATGAAAAATATTTCTTTATAAGAAATTGTTTTTTTTGTGTTTGTACTATCTTCTTCTTTTATTATGCAAATTAGGATAAAGTTTACGCTTTAAAAAGATAAGAAGAGAGAGTTAGTTTCAAGATCGTCCGGTTTATGTTGCTAATGCTAGAATTCAAGACATTGTCTATCAGAGAGGAAAAATATTATTGGTTCATATAGATATGTGGGAATCGACCCGACAACCATCGCGTTTACAATCACACGTGCCCACTGTGCACTAGTTGAAGGAGGTGAAGATCGACGGAATAAAATAAAAATTAAATTAGTTGTACGATCTACTTCGTCCTTAAAAAGCAAAGATAACCGAGAGCACCTACTCTTAACTAATCTATAATAGGACCGCCAAATATCACTTTGAGCTCTTAGTATACCAGGAACAGATATTGATAAAAACTACATATGGCATACTTATCAGATATGAAGAACATGATTCTTCACTTCAACGTTAATTCTTAATAAAATATATGACTTTATTTTCTCAATATTTCTTAATCTATATAAGTATTTATTGTTAATAGTCTAATAATAAACGGTGTGAGTTCCTTACTAACAGTATAGTAGCTATTTTGATATTTTTTTAAAGTGTTAATCCACACTAAGGATAGAAAAAATACTTAAAGAAAAAATAAGATCAAATCTCGCTGCGTTCAAATTTTTATATGTTTTCTTTAAGTATTTTTACTATAGTAGCTATTTAAATTATTAAACAAAATAAGATAAATGCGTAAGAGAGACAGGACGCCATTAAGTTTGAAAAAAGACATTTCTTTCTTTATAGTACAATCACTTCTTTTATAATTGTATCACGATTATAAAGAGTTTCTAGAATCTATTATAAATAGTTAAAACTGTAGTTTCATTAAAAGCTGTAAGAAAAACGACACCCTGTATATAAAGTATCCTAATCAAGGTTTCAAATTCTAAAGTAAAGTAAAGAATGGAACGTCTCGACACTAATTTCTTTTAGCCCACCCCTGCGGTTCAGTATTGCGGGAGGCTAGGTAAGGCATGCAACTCAATAAATGACAAAGTAATATAGTTCAGTTTAGTCCTGTTAGACGTTAGACGTTTCGAGTGTAAATTATAATATAAAGACCTTATTCCCCATCAATAATGAGCGACAGGTCATAAAACAAGTCAAAATAAACATCTGTTGAGGAAACATCTCTCTTCACTGGAACAGTTGATGATCACTATTGTCACCGATTAAGAGAGCGCAAAAAATTCGACCACCAATGTGGAAACACCTTGGCTAATGTGTGAGTTGACAAACCGAGTTGGTAGAAAAAGTTGTATCCAGCCGCAGGGTGCAAAACCTGCGTGCTAATGACGGGTGGAGTCCGTCAGACCTCCAAAGGCGCAAAACGTGACAATTTTGTGTCTATTTTATGGCATATGCAAAATTATATGGAATTGGTCATTACCAAACAATCCATCGCGATATTGATGATCAAAAATATAGATAATAATAATAAATGTATTGTATAAAAGCTAGCATATAACATATTGAGTAGCAGCTAGAATATACAAACTAAAACATATCTAATGAGAACAGAAATATTTACTAGTGAGAGTTTTTATGAGATGAGATTTACTAGTGAGAGTTTTTTCTATGAGAATTTTTCTTAAAACATATATTTACATATATATATTCTTTAACTATAAAATGAGAAGCTTACAGATCAATCTTGTTTATATTGCCACAAAATGACTGTCACAACATAACAATAAACATTGTGTAATACACAATGGTTATTTAAACTGTATAGGCAATTGAATATACATTTAAGACATATACAAAACCAATATGGTACGTATTATTATGTTGCAGAATTGAAAATTATACGAAAATAGCTTAAGATGAATGCACCTGGTCATTGACATTAAATAAGATGTGCTATTAATATTAATAGTTTCTTTTTAAAAATCCATTGCGTATTGTGAGACATAGTAATATTAATAAAATCAATGATTGCTCAAATGAAACAACGTGACGGGAAAAGTGATTTGTCATTTGGTATATAAAAGTAGACCATAAGTCATACTCGTGAAAACGCGACTGTGTAATAAGTACTAGCTATTTGTGTTTGAACTAAAGCAGGTATGGAATGCGAGTCGTGTGGAGTGAAGGCAGCGACGGGGCTTGCTAGATATGTCTTCGTCACAATTTACATAAATGATATATTTGACCCGCCTAATACTGCATGCTAGTCATTTATTAATCTGAGAAAGCCTGAGGTGCGCTCGCGCAGCCGCATAGCGCGCGTGCCGGTGTGCATGCGCCGACAGCGCCTCGGACGGCGGACCACACTGCAGCGGACCTGCCCATGAGAACGTACCGTTCTAGGTCAAGCCTGTTGACGTATGTTAATCATCTGACCGATCATTATCTCAAAGACTGATAACTGCGTTTACTTTGTATCGCAAGTGATGAATGCGAGAACGATTTCAAGCTTAGAAATTTTCAAACTCCAACATTATTGTCATACAACAATTTAGCAAGTAGGTACGATACAGTAGCTTTTATGTTAAGTAATAATTGACACGTATTTATTTATTCTTAATGAAACTTTAGAAATATTAGCTTAATGACAAAATGATTTATATTTTTATTAACAAAAATAAATCACATTTTTTGCATGTAAATATGTCAGACGTGTCCACGTGTATAACATACTCGTACAGCGTGCGGCCAGTGCGGGTGGTCTGCTCTACTGTATAGCGAAGGCGTTACTTCGTTTCTCACCTCGCACTCCTCAGAAATAATAAAGAAAACAATAATATTGCTTAAGTAAAAAAATAATAACTATATTATTATTATTTATATATAAAAATAAAATTCACACCAAGAAGGATTTTTTTTAGCTAAATATTAATAAAATTCGTAACTTAAATGAAATCAAATAAGTGTTATCTTCAAGCAAATCTTCGAAATGAAGTTGTACATACGCTCTAAAATGACCAACAGATGGGTGTTAATTACTATTATAAAGAGTTATTACTATTTTTTTACTACTCGTAATAATGGAAGTTCCGGGTTATGACTGTTTTTGTTGGATATAATCAAGCCGTAATCAGTGGTTTGGCTAGAGCGTGTGAGGTATTGTGGGTAGCTTCAATGTGAGGAAATTGTTACTATAGAAAATCCGTTCCCAGTAGTTTCGTGTCAGTTTGTAAATGTCGAATGAAGACATTACAACGATCTCCATATTGCGTGCGTAGCTGATTATAATTAGAGTTACAAGTAGGTACAGTCATATACTCGAAATATTTTGATAACGATTGATAAAATCAATGTAGGTAAACGGCAAATGTTTTACCTCGATTAAATTGTATTCTATATTTAGTATATTACGTTAGTACAAATAAGCTAAAAAAATAATTATCTTTTACGTTTTCGAAAACAATTTGTAATGGTTGACGAGATGTCGTAAATCACAGATGAGTGTCTTGTTTTCGAAAAAACCATTGGATTGCTGAAATATTTGGTACTACATCTGTCAACCCATGTTTTTTTGCTCTGATTCTTGTTTCTGTTAGTACTGGCGTTAATTAGGTTATTGTATATATAGCAGTAGATGCAAAATTAAAGTTATGGTAATGACATTTAATTAAGTTATTATAAATAAATGACGTAAACATAGGAAACAATATATTATATGATTCCACAAATAAAGTACCTACATGTGTGTAACCACCAGTCCTATATATATACTGTATAGATATATTAAAAACAAAAACACAAAAATGCCGAGTAAGGATGATAAAGAAGTCGACTTGTAAATAAATTTAGATAGCATGCGGCGGTATTCCGAAGATATAATCGGAAAACCCACTATTTCCATCGGTGCCGGCCATATTTTTGTCAATTTTTCGTCTGACATATCCCATTTCCCATTCAGAAAAACACGGAGTAGACATGAAGTTGGAAAACAAGGAAATGGAAAAAAAGAAAGTCTCGGTCGAACGACAGATAATCGTGTTAGGCGGCCGCACCGGCAAATAACTGATGCGAGCCGTTCGGTGCACCTACCCAATGAGATTGCGTTGTTTTTTCCACCGAGACTCCGCGGAGACAAACAAGGGATGCAAATTCGTGTTGACACCGCGATCCATCTTGTTCGCCTCTCCTGAGACCAGTTCCGAACAAATAGAGTTGTGATTGTGTCTCCCGAAGCTTTATTTACGAATACCTAATACTTAATACAGAGCTTTGTTATTTACCTTACAGAGAATTAATTATGTGGAATAATAAGTTACGTATTAAATCATTTTTAATGAATTTGTGAATGACAATAACTATGTGTGAGGTCGGTGAGTACTGAGTAGTATACGGTAACAGTTTAGCTTCGCTTAATCTTGGAAACAAAACTGCGGTGTGTCGTAAAACAGGAGCAGTGCGACAGGACGGGGGCGGCGGCGGGCTGTACAAACTGTGACCTTCTCGAATGAAGGACGGCTTGTGCTCCGCTACACACTGCAGACTAACAGAACATCTAAATGTTATATTTTTTATATTTAATAACTTTTAATATTACATGTTATGCTGATGACCATCATGATTTTTATATTATAAGTAAACATATCTCATAATACTATTTAAATTTATACTTTACGTAATATTGTAAAATTTCTTTGTGTTACTCAAACTTACACCAACTGGCTTAATCTAAATTAAATATCCAAGGTAATCAACATACACATTGAATTGGCACATTAAATGTTGCCATAATATATTTAAAACCCAGAATATAATAAAATGGCGTGTTTCTAAAAAAATAATACATAGAAGGTGCTTTACATGTTTGCTGGAGTACCTTCTGTATTTTTTAAATGGAGTACATTTTTATAGTCATATTTAAAAATATGTAAGCCTAATAAGTTGCCAATAATTAGCTAACACAGATATACACATATTTAATTGGCACGAGTATTACCTAAAGCATACTAGAACAGCTGTATTTTTGATTTAGCATAATATTTCAGATGTACTTAGTATAAATATTAAAGTAAACTTAAAATTTCCTATTTTACATTCCCCGCCAATAGTAATCTAAAATCATGATGAGTTTATTATTAATATTCATTATCATTACGTTATTATTTTTAAGAAACTTTTCAGATTAAAATGTACTTTTGCATATTATAGATAAACAAATACATGAACAAGAGTAAAATTATTCCAAATTGTACAAATCATAAAATGCCTCTTAAACTTACTTATAAACCTCTGTGAAATTGTTCTCTGCGGTAAGTGTGCAGTGAATAGATCATCCGCCGGATCGCCGTACCGCGTGCTACTGTCCAATAAATATATTGTTTCGCGCAGAGCCAGCGCAGATAAAGCAAGCTCGCGCCTCTCTCTGCTTCGGTGACTTTATACGGTCCTAGTGCTAGCGAAAATAGATAATTCTAGCGAAGAAACTATATTATTGTAAATATTTATGGCGGTTTTGAAATACTGATAGATATATATGAAAACGGGATGTATTTGCAGTTTCATAATAACAGTTAAGCGTTAATATTAATTAGGCGTAATCGCTACAGTTTTTTTTAATTATTTTTAGTGAAAAATTTCTAACAACATTCTCAAACATCAATTTTGTTTCTTCGCCAGTTATAGGTAGTATGATAGCTGAAAAGCTCACATAACTATTAAAAGCATACTAACGATGAAGCTGTAACACAAGTTGTAAAACCGCATGAAACAGTTTTTTTTTTAAGTGATTGCTCTAGTAAAGCACAGCAAAGATAGGTAAGACTGAAGATTATGAAAAGAAAATCAAATTATTACCGTTTTCAAAGGGGCTCTACCATATTACTATCGTGGAACAGTGTCAGCCAAACGCGGAGAGCTTGGCGTTTGCACATTATGACTATGTAGATACTGTTCTATGAGAAAATAGTCTCAGAATTCATTTATCATGTTTTTATATTTTTAATAGATTTTTCTGGTATATGTTACAAGCCTTGAAAAGTCTTCAGGTCTTTTTAAAATAAATAGACAAAATATTTTATAAATTATTTTTCGCCCCCATTATCAAATGGAAATAAGTAAGAATTGACTCTTGACACATTCTAAGTATCCGACGTAACTTTATCGCAAATTAATAATTAAGCGAACTAAGCATTTAACGTGTAATTTACTCTATAGGATTACTCAATGAATAGACTGTGCAATACAAAAAAAAAAATACTGGAACCAGTAGTTCAAACTCGTACAAAACTCTATAATTTTTATAATATTAAGTAAAGACAACTGTTTAATTTACAACTATACATTGAATTTACTTGAATTTTTCATTTTGTGCCAATTGATTTATTTATAAATATTGATTATTACACACGAAGTAACTAGCGTTAAAAAATTATAAAAAAGAGGTTAACAGTTTTGTGCATATACCTAAAGTGGGGTAGAAAGAGAAACCTAGGGTAATACCCTACCTACTGTTCTCTAATTTCGTGACAACGAGTGGCAGTAAAAGCTTCGCTTTTTCTTCCATATAAAATAAAATAATTAAATATAACCAATAATGGTGGTATTATATTAAGTATAATGTTCATAAGATATAGTAACAAAAACAAAATATTATTGATCCTAAGCTTTGCCATTTTATGTATTTCTGATATCTATCTTTCTCCTTTACATGGACATTATAACAAAGTAGTATACATTTTACACATTTTAAATGCAAACACCGAATTGTACAAACAAAGGAGGTAAAATAAAAGAACATATCCGCCACGATTTAGCAAGTCCCCAGAGAGTTGTCCGTCTGCCACACACCGAATTGTCACCCAGCGCAGGGGATTCACACGGTAAGCATGTACGCCTAAAACAAATTGACTTTTCTCTTTATTTATCGTTTTCTTATTTAATTGGAATGTTAAAATGTTAATGTATCCTTGTGATGTTAGTTATGTGAATGTTATCAATATTGCTGATAGCGGGTTCAAAAGATGATGTAAAATGTGGTATACATTTCATGGCATATATTATTTTTGTAATATCAATAAAGACAAGCTATATTAAAAAATATTTCTGTTTATATATTTTTTTGGTTTGTCCCGTCTCTCTGTATGCTTATCCCAGCCTTAGTCTTGAAGGTTTAATCATTAAGCAAGTTACAAATTACGAAAAGTTTCTTCTACTGAATTATTGTTGCTGTGAATTTGTGTTAATGAATTTGTTTAAACTTTGGCAACAATATTACTCGTGGCGGCGCGCTGCCATCAATCTGTCACTCATAGAAGTTTTTAAAAACTCTCTCCAGCAAGAACTTTTCTTAAACTTTATGTGTTTTTTTCATACGTATACCTACCTTTCACCACTTGTCTGTTGTGGTAATGCAAAACGGTCAAATTTACTTCAAAATATACAGCGTTTTTTATACCTGTTTGATTGTTGTATGAAATCTAAGGGTGCTGCCATTAATTGATCTCAAAAGACAATTAAATTTTAAGCACTTCTAAAATAGCATTTCATAAAAGCTAATTTTAAGTATCGTTGATAATTGAGGAAGGTCAAGAAATATGATGAGTGGGTTAATAATATTGCACGTCTTGTCAGCCGTGCGACACAGTAGTATATGTGGTAAGCTTTAATTCAATTAACCAAATATGTTAACTTAAATTTATTTATTGCCATGCACAAAAAGTACAATAAAAAATTCGTAAATATTCTTACAGGTTACAAGACTTAGGATTCAAATCAATTATTATTAAGATATGAATTGGAAACCCTAAAATGAGAGACTGGGTACAATTTCCTCCATGTATGTAGTAACTAGTATTTTTATAAATTCATATTCTATTAGGTAGTCCTAATAGAATATGAATTTATGGTGTTTTATTTTTTGTCTGTCTGTTTGTATGATGTGCGTGACATCATTGGATCAACTGACCGGGGTAGAATGAAACTAAAACTAAAATGAATTAAATTTTTGTTGTATAGCTTTTAGGTCTGGGCAGGAACAAGGTTATAACTGATTTTGAATATTGGTCCAGCTGTTCGGCAGAAGTCCAGCTGAACTACTTATAAAAAATAATGCAATGCTGCCATAACGAAAATTATTTAACATTAACATATTAAACAATAACAATATTTAACATTGATATATAAAACTAAAGGATCTGGAACTTACGTAGAACCACAATAGATCAGCATACAAAAAATAAGAAAATGGCTCTTTAGGAAAAGTTATTGAGTTTGTTGAGCCATTTTTCTTAGACCTATGAAAATTCAAAATCCGGATCTCCTTCTTCTCCTCTCAATAATATATATATAAAATAATAAAATTTCCATATCCTGTTAAATTACTTAAACAGTTCATAAGAATAATCGTATAAAATATGCAAAAAAATACTTTAATAAGTATTTAATAAATAATTAATTTATGTATTCTATTATTATATAATGTACTTTAAAAAATACCTCACAAAAATTCCTATGTCAGTAAATTATTTTAATACAGTTGTATGTAATGTAAGTGAATATAATATATACTATATTTACTAACTAACTTATAGTAATCAGTATAAAAGAAACATTTATCAGCCCATTAAGAATAGGCTTTTTTTCTTTTATTTAACAAATGTCGAATAAACACTACGAAGTTTTATCGATTAATTACTATCGAATAATATATACGTAGGTAGCTTACTCGTTTACAGAGATTTAAGCTTAGTATATTATTTATGCTGCCAATTTCTTTCATTTCCATTCATATCGTAAGTATTATATAGTAATGTGTGTATATATATATATATATATATTAATGTATGAGTTGTCTCGAAATCCGATGTAAAGTTTTCTAATTGTCAATTGTGTTAGTGTCTTGGCGTTCATATTTATGTTACTGTGTTTTTACCCAGAAATAGCCTACTAGTAAATTATATACAAAATATTATTGTCTTCTAGTCTACATTCTTTAAGCAATTTAGAGACATCGCGTGCTATACGAATGTGCTACTTTTTAACTGACTTCATAAAATTAAAAAGAATAATATAGATGTTTTCTAATCCAAAGGTACTATATTTTATTTATGTTAATAGCATATCTGATCGTTTTTTTTATAGAAAAATATTTTTAGAAAACATAAAAAAAATAATGTAGCGGGATATGTACCTACGATTCTGGAAACCGTCCAGGTGCTCTTACCACTAAGATATATGATCTCATCAAGCTACGTCGAAATTATTATACAACTTGCTGTTGCAACTTAAAAGCTGTTATCAACAAATGCTTACAATATAAGTATATATGTTTTCTACAAAAAAAAATTGTTTACACGTCTAAATTACGTTATAACCTTAATTCAAAAATAATAACGTAAAAATAAAATGTTCTTAAAAATATTATTTACGTTACTATTTTTTAGAGATAAGAATAAAACACAATATTTATATTTTACGGTATTTAGCAATAAATACAATTAAGTATCAAATTATGCAACAATAAGCTGATACCGTCATGCCGTCAAGAACCTCCAATATGTGCACAGATGACAAATAATAATAAAATTAATATTTATGTGACAAATAAAAATAAATATAATATTTATTTTTAAGTGTAATTTTAAAATGGTATATCACTTTGGTGTCCGTCCGTTTGTCAAGACCATTTTTCTCACGATCATGTTGGATCTATTAAGCTGAAATTAGTATCAAAAATCCAGGTCAATAGTTCCTTACAACACAAAAATGTAAATTCTAAGCTAAGACAATCAAAAGATACAAACATTTTTGCTTGGTTTTTATATTTTGTATGAAATTCGAAGCGTAATCCTAGAGTTATGAAATTTAGCAAGCTAGAACTAATAGTACACACAAAGAAAAAGTCTGTCATAAATTTCGAGATAGATTATCGGGATTTTCAAATTCACATTTTGAAAAAAATACAATATACCATATAGCTTTCATTTATTTACATATATGTTCAAATCACGAACACCAAGATTACACTGGTGTGGGTAGTTAATATCCGGTCACAATATCCGATGGCTGTTACATATGGGCTATAGCAGTTCTTAGACTAAATGTGATTTAGTTATTTCAATATCGTGTTGGTACTTAAATTTCATTGCTTTGGTACTGGCAAAGGGGATTGTAGATATATGGCTTCATTTCTAATATTCTAAATATAGATGACTTGGCATTTTATTGATATGATACATTCAGTTATTTTTTTTGTTGTTTTTTTGCTTCAAGCTATATCCTGCGTAAAGACGGATAGACGGAGTGAATTTAATGACAAGACACTCCGTTCTCCGTTTCCAATAGTTGTCTTCTGAGTAGATAGAGCTTTTTTAAGTCCAAAAATGAAGAACATTCTTGCAATTAAGCTAAAAATATTTTTTAAATCATAAGTATGATTTGCATAAAACAATTGTTTCATGTAAACTTATTACACATATACGAGCGTACAATAATATTATATTGTAGTTGTAGACCTAACCCACCTCAAGTTCTTCGCCAGAAATTAAATTAAATATTTAAATAAACTGGTATAATTTTTTCGAGCTGTAAATGCATTAAAAGAGCGAAGTTACAGCACGTTGAATTCCTCTACTCATCACGAAATGTCCTTAATTCGAGGATGGACGCTAAGAGCGATGGACGTAGTGTCTTGACACTCCGAACCCTGAACCCTATATGTACTTACAAAATATATCTACTCAATTTTCCACTTAGTATTTCTATTACATTTTAAATATACAAAGTAAAGTCAATATATTTTAATATTATTACCATTTAATTGTGAATTTTTTTTTTTAATTTAATTAAATACTTAATTTTACATTTTTTAATAAGGGTGACCATAATTGTTGTGTACGTATATCAAAATAAACACATAAAATTTTATTCCAGTGTCTTTGTTAGAACTGGTCAGCCCACTGTCCATTTCACCCCTAAAAGCCTAGATTACAATAGAAGCGATGATATCGTGAAGGGTTCCAAGTTCCAACAAAAAACTACACTACCAGAATGCTTATTACGCTACTTAGCAAGACCCTCACTCCAACACGGCTTGCATTCTATGCACTTAAATTGTCGTGGGAATTTTGGCATTTAATAGTAAGGTTTTAAAGTAATATTTTGCTTGCACCACCCTCGACCCGCCTCCAAGGGGCGTCGCTCCCCCCTCCGAGTAGCATCGAGTGCGTTCACACAACTTGCTTACTTTTAAATTTTAATCACAACTCGGTCGTTGATTTGTACAAAAAGTAGAATGGACGTGTCCAGTGACAAGTTAAAAGCATCGCATCGCAAGGGGTTTGCCTCCTTTTAAATAATATATGAGGTTCTCGGCATATCATAATTATATTGCAACGGTAATTAGGTATCTGTAAATAACTATTTTAAAAGCTGTTTAAATATTAAATCATTAGAACAAAATCTATAAAATATATTTATAAACTAGAGATTTTTTTTTCTTTTAATAATACATTACATATCATACCATTTCATTACATTTCTATGTCCAAGAAAGCACGTTCAAAACATATCGAGTCTAAGCTAAGGATATAAATATTCAGGCAATTTTTCTCTGATTGTAACAAGATAATATTACTACATAGAATATCCAAAATATATGTTTTAAATAAAATTATATCGAATCAGATGTTATTAACATTTGTATTGGTCAAATATTTTATCTTTGAAGGTAGGTTACCGGGAAGGTAGGATACCTGCTTATATTTTGATAGAATTAAAATACCATACCTTATGTACTAAGAAACTACGTATTATATACGTATTATATGGTCAGCAAAACAATATTTGAATTAATATAGAATTTATAAAGCTATGATTACATATCAGAGCTCCAGAACTGTAATATTTCACAATAAAGTTAGCATATTTTTGATTAAAGGACCGTATAAACTGATTCTTTAATATAAAAATTTAATAATCTATTGTTCTAAATAGACTTCCAAAATTATATTGAAATGGTAAAAGCTAATACTTAGTAATTAACTTGTCCCACTTTTTCCCTTATATTGTAGAGTAAACCGAAGGAACCTAGTGTGAAGACTCCGTTCTCCATTTTCCGCAAAGTTTTTGAGATATTAAGTGTTGTGTGTCCAGCTCACAGCCACACTTGGACTTGGTGGAAATCGAATCCACAATAATCAGACGCGGAGCTTTGCTGCTGCATCATGACGGCCTCAAGATGATTATTTTCTTAGAAATTTTAAAAAGGTAATAGAAAAATACATAGATATTCCTTAATACATAATTAATTCAATTATAAAGAAATGGTAGAGCGATCATTACCAGCTCCGTTCATAACTTTCGATAACAGTTTATTGCGAAGCGACATGGTTAGTTTGAACCCTCACGTAGTAAATTAATATTAGGCATTCAAAGTAAAAGTTGACTAATTTTACGCAAATTTCATTTAGTGCTATAACGAGCTTACACTTTGATTGATTTATTTATTAGTACAACATACAAAATATCGATTTGTTAAAGAATTTAACAAGATTACTCTGCTGTTTAACTCTGAGATTTTTTATATTAAATTATTTCTTATGTATTATTGAAAATGTAATTATATATTCGACTAATTAATTATATCTTAAAATATGGATATTTTCATCTTTTCGTAGTTTTTATATGCAATTTTTCAACTGTAAACTAAACACTTAATTAATTTAAGTAGCTTATGTTAAAATATTGCAAGGTTAAGATTATTATTAAAGTATTAATAATGAAAAGCATCGCCGTTAAGATGTTGGAATGGCAAAATAGTTATGTGCACATGTAACGCAAATAAGTACTTCGATAGAATTGGTTCACTGTTTAACGAGAACCTTTTCAGTGCCGCGGTGAGCCATTTAGCGAATTTCAATAGTTATCACGCGGAGAAAAACTCGCTAGACGACAGGGACGAGACACGAGGAGTGCGGCTAGTGCGAGCGAGACGAGCGTAATAAGAAAGAAGTAATAAAAAAGCGGTTGTGTGCGTGGTCGGAGTGTGGTGGCATAGGGCGGGCAGGCCCCTCCCTGTGGCTCGTCGCCGCCTCGCCGCCTCGCTGCCGCCTCAGTCGGGTTCACAGCGCGCGGAGTTACACCGGTCCGCTCTATCAGCTTCCTTTCCGCGCGTAAAAAGTTTTCCCAATATTCCGAAACTTCCGATCGTGGTGACAACACACTCTTGCATATTTTTGATAATAAGCTCATGAGACAACTTTGGAGGAATAAATTTAGACAGTTGTGAAAAATTTAAGTGGTATTTATAAGATAGTTTTAATTTTTTAAAAAATACAGATTGACAGCTACATAAAAGAACAATTAATATATTTAGACATAAGTGATTAGTAAGATTATATTTGGCTTTATGAAGACTATGAACTGTACCACCGATGGGATGTACAGTCGGTGAGGTGTGGAGCCGAAGGTTCTCTGAAGCCGTAAGCTTGATGCTGCTACAAGGTGAAGGCCGAGGGCCTGCTATGGAGGAGGAGTGCTCAGCTCGGCCATGTGCCACAGATTTTTCCATTGCCGCCATCATGGCTAGGGACCGTCAAGAGCGTAGAGAGCGCCGGAGACATAGAGATCCCAGAGAAGACACACTTACTCCATTAGGTAAGATAATTTTCCTTTTTGTAGTATGTGAGATACCTAATATACTGTAATTACCTGGTACAGGTTTTAGGGAAAAAAAAGTATTTTAATTTATAAAATAAATTTTTAAATAAATAAATAAATAAAAAATTAAAGCTGATCTATCATTGTTAAGAGTTTTTAATTTGATTTAAACGTTATCAATTATGTAAACTTTAACGTTTTTCCCTTAAAAAATCGGTAATATTGCTTCTATCGGTAATATTGCTGTAGGAAAACAAAGCTATTCGACAAAAAAAATCCAATAGGGAAAGGGTTAGTCAGCTTTAAACTTAATTAATAACCATAAACCAACCAACTGAATCATGAAGCTCTCTATTTAAAATTTACAAAAGTTTCTTACTTTCCACTATTTTTACAGCTAAACCAATTTTATAAATGTAGAAAAAAGATGCACGAGTATGTGATTATGTTTAAAAGAAAACAAGACCAGCCGCGGTATTTGGTTACTTCTATACAAATTAAAACAATGAATATTTTAACGCTGTATTATGTTTCATTCATATATTTAATTTAAAACATATTGCTATATATAAATATTTAAAAATATTACAAATATGTTAGTAACTATGATTTAATAACAAGCGTAAACAAGCATTAACTGCCTTGAATTTGATTGAAGGTTACCTACGTAGTATTTTTATATAAAATATGAAAAAGAAAACCTCAATAGATATAACAATTGTGACATAAACGGTCTGTTATAAAAATTAAAATATACGTACCGTACTGTATATTCTCATTTTGGTAAGTTGTTAGATCGTTTACTTATAAATCTTCACACTAGGTTCTCTCTGGCTACCTCCCTTGTTATACGTGGGATACTGTGTGAATTTGTAACATGTAAATTTTATATACCTATATATCCTACTATAAACTATACCTACGTCTCACTTTTAATAAATACAAATATGAATTAATATTGAAAAAAACTGCACTGAACGTGCGCTAGGCCATGCTTATATTTAAAATACAGAGTTTTGAGTACCAACTGCGAATGCAAACATTTTGAGAAGAGATATATCTCTATCGCCATGACAGTTTATGTGTAGGACTTTTAAAACGCGGAAGTTGCGTGAATACCAATAAAAAATTGTTTTTGTATATAGATTAATTAGGTAGGTACACTCACTAATGAATATTTCATATAGTAGAAGATGTATACCCAAAGATAAAGTCTATTCGTCAATTTTAGTATATTAATTATTATTTAGTAAATTAATTGTAATTCGATGCTCGAGAATATATCTCTATGCATGTTGAATTTTAGGTTAATAATATCTACAGTTTTTAAATGTCCTGGAATGTCCGATAAGAAGTGGTCAGTATAATATATATTTATTTAAATTAAGCTGTTACCATCTTTATTTAATTTATATGCCAACTATTTAATAGATTCAATTAAATTAGTGATTAATTATAAAATATAAAAATTAAAATGTTTCTTGGTCACAAAAGTTTTGCTAAAAAATGTGTTTTTTTTTCTACCATTATAACACTTCATTAGGTTACCATTAGGTAATCTAATGAAGTATATTACTTTTAATCTACGTAGGATTTCGTTTGAATATTTCTCAATAAAATGTATTACTTCAATACAAATTTTGTTGACTTATGAGTTTTTTATATTATTAAAAGTCGTTTTGAAATATAAACATTTTGAAATATAAAACGAAGCAACTGCCTTTAACAATTAGTTTCTAATGTTATTAATAAGAACCATATTGATGACGGTAACAATGATTTTTTTTGTTAGGATAAAACCTCACTCACTGCTAGCAGGGCAGTAAAGACTTGTCAATATGAATATGCTATTATTTTTCTTGTACATTTTTCTAGCATTGCCAAGAATTTATTAGAGGAAATTAGTTTTAATTAAAAATATTATAGATCTATTACATAATCGTTTAGTCTCATTGAATTTAGTTCTTAAATTATTCATTGAAAACAACATTATCTATGCAAACCTCAAATCAAAAATATAAGACATAATGATGTTGCAAAAATCGCTCCTATTGGTTCAACAAGCGGTTCTTAGCCCACCATTCTAAAGTTGTTATTCGCTTCCATACATTTTTTTTTTCAACATATAAAACAAATATTAATCTCATATTTATTTTTAAATGCAACATTAATTCATAATAATCTAATGCTACAATACATCAGTGAGTTAAATTGAAGTTAAATGGTCAGAAGTCAGCAAATTTATTTTCTCATACATACTATGCGTACTTCTTTAATGTTTCTGCGCTGTGTTATACTTGAACTATAATTTATGTCTAGATAAGAAAATATATATAGAAGCAAATAGTTCAAATAAATTATAAAAACAAAATAATAATACAAACGTATGATGATTATTTTAGGTACAGCCTTATTAATGTCATCGACAAGCATCGTTCCTAGAGGCAGAGTCTACAGAAACTATCTTCAACTTTATCTCATCGTGAAAGTAATTCATATATTTTGTATTAACAGAAAAGTTTGTGGATGCTGCAGCATCTGCATCGGGGTCTCCATCGCCACCATTAGCTGAATTTGAAAGGGACTCTCCTGTGGATGTATCATCCACGTCCGAGGCGGGTTCTGCGAATGGTGCACCGAGTGGCTCACGAGCTTTGTCCCCGCCCCCACGAAATCCCCAGCTGACAGAACGTTGGTCCAGCGAGGAGATGCGGCATATTCAATGCCATCTCGAAACTAAGGAGCTTTGGGACAAATTTAATGAACTTGGAACAGAAATGATTATCACTAAAACTGGAAGGTATATAATTATTTATTTATTTTTTAAATTAACTTATGAGAACATCGTAGTGCAGTGGGATATCATTCACTTGTAGCAGAAAGTGGAAAACGGTGTTTCTTAACATCAGGTTCTCTTTACCTACGATGGTTTTTGAGGGATACAGCGAAAAGCTAAAAAAAATTATAACCTAAACATTTCTTAAATTTTATGATATTATTATAGGCATATTCATATAATGTACCTATATATTTGTATTTATTAATCCAAAATGTATAGTGTCGAACGAATATCTGACATAGTATAAAACTATTAAACACAATAAAGAGTTCGTAATCGTGACCATCTTAACATCACACGTGAAACTTAAGAATCTCGGTGGTAGGTAATTGAAGTCATTGTACGTTGGGCGAAATCAATGCTATATCGTGGCGTTGATGCCGATAAGGTAGGTGGCAAACGACGCGACGGCGCGAGGCGTATCGGTCGCGCCTCGCTATAGAACAATGGGTAATCGCGAGACCAACCGCCGCTTACCAAAACGTACATGAAATACCACTAGGGCTAATTGCTTATTCGAAAAATCGTTGTTACTGTTTAATTGCACGTAAATAATGCTTGCATAAACGCACGAAAATCCTAGCACTAACTCTAAACTCTACAGTTAGCGTACTTAGGCTACACCCATAATTATTATTTGTAATTTGACATTTACGTCACTACTCATTACAAGAGGTTACATCTTCTTCGTCTGTTCCTCGTACAGTACGATATTAGAGACGTGAATTGTGCTCACCTCTCCACTGAATAGTCTAGATATCTTATTATTTTAAGTTATAAAGCTTCACGCTGTCCTCCACATATAGCAGAGTAAACAGAGATAAGCTAGTTAAGACACTCCCTTTCCCACTTTCGTCCAATTTTCGAGAAATATCTCGCATGCATGCAGCATGTTGAGTATCGGAACTCAATGCCGCGTCTTGTCTTCTTACCAGAGTAAACAGATAAAATGATTCATTCACTCAAATAGGAATCGAATCCACAACTGTCGCGTTCACAGTCAGACGTTGTGCTGCAGCGCCACGATGGCATGTTAAGTTGTAGATAAAAAAATATTACCCGTAAATCCCCGCGTCAAAGTTTCACGACATAAATCAGTGCGATATTTCGCCAATCGTGACAAATTCGCTAACGTAATCTTTTGATAACGCTACCGTTTAACTTACTGTTTCTGGAATACTTAAAGTGTAGTAATTTCCTAACTTGATATTATAAAATATTATCGCAAAGTTATCGGATTAATGCTTGGGTATTGATTTTTATATTATTTCTTATAAGATATAATATGTATATCATATCATTAATATTATAGAGTCTGATGCAAAAATTTAAGGCTCTTTCATGGACTATAAAACTATATTAATACCTCACTTATTTATTCTTTATAATGTTCTCGAGTTAACGACGTTGGGCATTCAGTTTTTTCTTCCATGCGCCATAAAATACGACATTCAAAAACATTCCTCTCGTATTTATTTTCAAACTAAGCAGTGCATAACAATCACAATGCACGTTTAATGTTGTGTTGATTCGTAATAACTCTAGGGAACTAGCATTGTAGAACAGCTTAAAACATATTCCAACTGACGTCGGTAATACTCGTTTTATACAAAACTATACATAAATGATCTTGTTCTATTTTTTGATACCAGTTAGCATTTCATAATAAAAACATTATTATCCATACAGCTTTTCTATCTAATCTAATCACCATAATCACTAAGATCACGTAAAAAGCTCATGGGAGCTTTGAAACCACGCACATACTGAGAGACAATTTGCAACACGCCGTCACGCGGCTTAACTGAGTCGGCCTCGTCGATTAGCATAAATCTCGCCAACTAACCGGCACAAATGAGTAAGAGAATTCGTACACTGCTGACTACAGTCAAAGCAAACAAGGAGTATTTGAGCCGATCAGCGCATTCACATGTCCCTGCGACGATGCGCGACGAATCGCGACCGTCGCCCGTTCAAATAAATCAGCATTATCTGGCGAGATAGCCGCCTGACCCACCCCGCCATATCACGCGGAGCCCTGTGTCGTTCGAAAAAATTAATGACTCGGAAAAACGATTCGCTTATGAGGGATCTTTGGATGTAATTGAATTGCCCTACTGAGATCTGCCGAATTGTTGCAAACGCTGACTCAGGTGCACTCACTAAATTCAACTGATTTTTATTGAGTTTCTAAATTATCTCATCAAATAACAATATTAATAGTGTTCTGTGCAGCATTAAAAAATGTAACCCAGCGGTTAGTAAAAACAGATAATCTCATTTGCATATTACTACAAAAGGCGCAGAAAAATATGGCATTGTTAAATCTAAACACATTAGCTGCATTCACCCCTAAAAGATTATCATAACAAGCGTAATAGAATAATGTATATATCTATCTCGCAGTTCTTAGGTGCAATGCTACTCCCGTTTAAATAGTATGACACGGTAAATTTTATTATGAACATCTATCTATTTGCTTCGAGTCAAATTTTGTGTATTTCAGACAAATATTACATGCATATTTTTATATTTATTTATAAGGATTATCGTTAAACCTACGTTTATTCATCCTATTTGTACAAGTATATAGAAAAACAGACTATTTCGCCAATCATCTGTCTATTATATAGCAAATATTTAAATTGACAATATAAGATAAAGCTTTAAATTAGATAATTGGTGATGAGCAACTCTGACGAGTCCAGCCTTATCAAAGCCAGTAAAAGCCATTAGAAACAGATGAAAATAAAATTCAATTTATAGCATTCATAAATCTTATAGGTTTCAGATTAGTCGTTTTACTCTTTGATATCGCTTTTGATATAGAGATTGGTGATTGTAAAGTTGTCTTAATTGATTTAAATTAACATGTTTTGATACGAGTGGGTATCATGAATCGGCGACGGCGCGTAGTTAAGATGTTTTCCGCTGCGAATGTTGCCAACACTTTATAATCGCAGACTTGGCAGACAACGGCCGCTTTGATTTACTTCTCACCACCATTTTCTTTCATATAAATATTAGGTTCTCGTATGATAAATGACTCGTATAATATGTTACTCGCATAAAAATGTATATATTATAAGAAACAAAACAGTATTGTGTTCTAATTGTTTCCATGGAACGCTTTGATGTTTAAAACGAGTTTGGCCACTAAGCAATAGTTAATTGAGATATAAACATGTCACTTCATGTACGATGAAAGAACTAATAAAATGTAGGTTCTGAAATCAAAATAGAAAAATCGAATACTAAACAATGCACACGACTTTGATGTAAAATTATTAATTCTCGCGATATTTCAAATGTAATGTGTGTACATGTATACCTACGTGTAACATGAGTATAAAATCAAAAGAAATATTTAAAACGTAAATATTGTATAACTATTGTCACATCATACTACATATTAGATAAAATATCGATACATACGAGTACGTATTAACGTATATATAACAGCGTACAATTTATTAAAACTAACAAGGCAAGGTAAGTATAGCATGTCGCTGGTCAGGTCGCGCTGGGTGCACCGCGCTTACACGTACACGGCCCTGTTCGCCATTTGTCGCGCTCGCACGATAATTGTTGATATACGATCGCGATCCAACACCGTAATTGTCAACGCTTTATCTTCTAATTGGCTCACATTTACCAATGCCAGTGTGACTCTCTATTCGCGATAACACTCATGCAAAAATTGCTTATCGATTTCAGTCACATTCGTAAAAGGGAATGCGACATGCTTCGCTCCAATAAAATCGAAGGAGAAAAGCAATTCGCAACACCAATTTTGAGAACAGTAAAAAGTGAGATTCACAAGTGCAAGTTGAAACAGCGTTTAAGAGCGAACTGAGGGCGGCGCCCACCGGGGGCGAGAAACAATTTAGAGTTTTATCGGCGACGAGGTGGTGGGTGACCGTGTTACTTCTGATTTATGTTCATATTAGCGAAGAATAGCACTAACGCGCAAAATGCATAATACGAGTAGGCATCACACGTCTGTTAGCGTATGAATATTATTCTGTATAAGGTGACTAATAAATTTTATTAGTCTAAAATGTGTAAATAATCCTATGTCACTTAAGAGCAAAGATCTGGATATTTTAATGTCATTCGAATCCAAAAGCTAATTTCACTAAAACCTTAAATGAATCGAGTTGGTCGGAGCTCTCATTATTTAACTTGCTCCCAAGTTTAAATTGAAAACGCCACCAAACTCTTTACGTAGTCCGAGGCAAATTTTGAACTTTGCTGCTGAATCGGAAATTTCTTTATAAATATCTTATTAAGCTCGAATTCAGTTGGTGTCACGTTGCCGACACTAATTTTATTTGTGAGAGGCGGCGGCGCTGAGACGGGCCCGGGAGTCAGTGTAAATGTATGCAAACGGGAAAAACGATATTTGACAAAGCTGAAAACGACAAAAGAATTAAGGAGGCACCTCGTCCCCGCGGTTACGCCGACGTTGACGCGGCGACAAAGCATTTCCCGTCGCCCGGATCCCGAGACACCTCGCGAATTCACTTTACTTTGTCTTATTAAGAGATTAACTGTCACTCCAGCAGCGATCATTCCAATGTTATTTCATTTACATAGCTTCATGACTGTAATTAGCCTTTAAATATTATATTACTATTTTTTGTGTTTCTCCCTGTCCCGATGTTATTAAAATGATTAAGTCATACCTTTATAATATCCCTAAAAGTAATTTTAAATTTCAATCCAATAATAATAAATATGAGAATTAATCCTTTTTTTTTAATTTAAAGGTAAAAGAACATTGATACTCATTTTTATACAATAACAACTACTTTGTTGTTTAATATCCCCATACATATTTAATAAAGACGCGCAACCCTATCACGTTGTTTCTAGGTTATGTGAAGTGAACACATGCAGCCTATTTGAACACAGCGTGTAATAGATGTGTGATTCATGTAAATGTACCCTTAGCAAGTGTATCGTGGACTAATCTCGCCCGCACCCCCGGTCCCCACGCAATATGCCGGGCCGGGCCCGGGGTGGCAGGCGCCGCGAGAAAACGTGTAAACTAATTATGTACATTTTCGTAGCCACTTATTTACATAACCACGGGCTGAGCCCCGCTTTCACCGTGAATATTTCATTTGTAATCTTTACTTTGACGGTTTAATATGACAGCTGTTGGTTTATTTGGAGAAAACTTTTAATTTTCGTCGTTTTCTTCCGGCCACCCTTTGTGTGCGCGTCGGCAAACACCTCGCACAGCTAATGATAGGCTATCGTAGGGATAAGATAAAGCATAAATATGTGGTAAACACTTTAAACGTATCATTTTATAGTAATGGTGGGACATGATATTAAATTGTACGCGTATAAAAATATCAGTATAAATTATTTATGTTTAGTCTACAATAATAAATGTTACAATAAAATTATTATTTACAAGAAGTTGTAATGTAATAAATTTTATTCAACTAAGTAGTCCTGATTTTCAATTGATTTACTGAAACAGGAAATCAATAAATATGACTATTAGAGGTAATGAGCGAGTGACCATGCGTTTCGCGGGTATTTATACCCGCCTTACCTCGAACTAATTTATGGAGGTAAGTACGCAGAAAATGTTTATGTACGTAGTATAGCCCTACCGCTCCGCTCCGATGACATCCGGTAGCCTCCCTATGTGCATACCAGGACATATGTAACCGTGAAATGTAAAACTGCTTCAATTATTACTGATCAAAATGGCGGGGACATGCAAACGATTTATGCTGTAATTCCGTGTAATGGCTGATACGCTGATACTATTATGCCAACTTTGCTTTCATTAATTTTTTAATATAAATATACGACGTAGCATATGAAGACCAGATACAGTGTCTGTCACTTAATTGCGCTTTGATGTTTTACTTCGCGGAAAGCTGTAGCGATTGACGCCATTATTAGAGTATTAATATCTCTGTTCAACCATCTTGTTGGCAGATTTATATTACAATATCATTATGACTTTCTTATTATGATAAAGATAGGTACCTATTTCATTAGATGAAAGATTGATTACAATTTGTATATAGGTAACATATATTTACTAATTGTAAATATATATATATATATATATATATATATATATATATATATATATATATATATATATATATATATATATATATATATATATATATATATATATATATATATATATAACTAACTACATGGTATCATAGAAAATTAGATCAAATTTCTTATCTACAATGAAGTAGCAAGGTCACGACACAATCAACGGTCCTCCATTGTTTCGTAGGTTAGAGGAGGCTCCACCCCGCTGACATGTCGCGTTTTAACAGTCCGTACGTGCCCCCACCCACCCCCTGGCCCCACAACTGACGACATTAGCAGCCGCAGACATAGGGCACGTTCGCCAGACGTTGACATATCTACCTAAGGACTATATACAATATACAAAGTTCAGAATTCATTACATAGATAGTCAACCGATACTTTAATAAATTAACAAACTAACATATAATTAATAACAATTTGGAAAAAAGTAAGATTTATCAATTTGGATCACCCTATACGGATAATGCATACGTGTCGCATATTAATTTGTTTAATGTTACGCCTAGAAGTTGTATACAAGTGAGCGAGTTTACGCCGTCCAAGGGAAATGAAAACATCCTAAGTATAGACTGCACGCGTTGAGCCACGTCTAAAACGTCATAGTTTAATAATATACCGATTTATAAAACAACATGGCTCGGTTACGGCTGTATGGGAAGTAATAATTTTATATAATTACAAAGAAATAACAAACAATGTGTTGACATACCTATTATGTATATTGTAAATCGATTTAATTTATTTTGCAACTGCATTTTAAACACAATTACAATAATAATCTAGTAAGGTACTTATATGAATTATTCAAAAAGTTGTGCGCCAATGAATCGCTTACGTACGGTTAGCTTGCTTCAGCGTCTTACAAAGTTTAAGTGAAACGGCAATGGCTCTACGAGTAGAGACGACAGTTTTAGCAATATTATCGTTAACTTCCCAATTTCGGTGTCGAGTTGCGAAAGTCGGCGCCGCGGCGAAGGAAAATACAGGTGTAAGTTTAAACATGCCACACGTATGTGATAGAATCCGTACGCAGATACTAAATTCGGGGCTTTGCAAGAATTAGCGCGTATTAAGAACGATAATTTATTTAAAGCGGTGTTTTTGAGTATCAAAAATTAATAATAAAATTACAAGAATGCGTTGTTGTTATTAGTATTAAATATTACAAGTATAAGTAAATACAGTAAATATAGGATATTCATTTTAAAAAACTAGGTGATACGCTTAAATGGACGTCCTGTGTTATTAAAATATCGTGTTTAATCATAAATTATATATATTTTTTTTTGTTAGAGTTAAGTGGCAAATTGATAACAATTTTATTTTGATCCCTCCCTCCCTCTACTCGAGAGAATATACACAGTAACCTTTACTATATAATACATTTTTCAAATAATTTGTATATCTATGTAAGTACTTTATATAGAGCATGTGTTCAATTTAGCAACACAATAATTTAGTAGGTATGACTTCAAGTTTTTCTATGTATTGAAATATGCAGACCTACTAAGCTACGTTTCCATATACTTTTTTTCTAATTGATATCCAATCGATTAATATTCCGATTAATAAAATATAGACATGGCTATAATCATTCAACCTTCAATTTCAGTTGAGTATAAGTTAAATTTAAAAAAATATATATATATGCAACAAAATAAATTATACATAATAATTATAATTTACTAACTAATTACTAATAAATAGGAGCTACAATCCGTAATTACTGCTTTCAGTTAGGCATATCACAACTAAACCACTCTATAAGTAAATATTAAACAAAGAAACACGCTCACCTAATTACTATTGTGGCCGGTAATGGTAAAAGTGCAGTGTGTCATTCATTTGCATGCGGTATTATTAAAATGTACACTTAACAAATATTTGTTTAAATCTCTAATTATATAGTATAGTTCTTAAATTCGCTATACTTATTGCATTGTTGAATTGTTTCTTTAGTACAATGGACGTACACAATTGTTTTAATTTTATATTTATAATTTTATACGTATATGTTTAAGTGAACATACATATTCATTTTTTAAATATTAATTTAGGATATGTGTGTGTAGTTTCATCCTATTAAATATACTTGTACAAAACAGAAGGACGTACAATAATTGAGTGTGAAAATTCTAGTATCTATAAAAAAGTCGCACACATCACAAAAAGTGGAACAAAAAACCATTCGCTAGTGGTCTATGACAGGTTCAGTAGTTATCTGAGATCTCACCGCTTATTCTGACATAGATATTTATCATCGAATTCGACAAAATCGTGCTAGTGTCGAAAATTCGTTGCGGCTTCGAACTCGGACCTCCCAAGACGAGTAATATTTCACCCTATGCGCCATCCGCCCAGCCCCGCCCTACCAGCTCATTAAGAAACTAATACACATCAATCTTTCACACATTCCACTATGCTCATAAAAACTATACATTGAAAATCATCGATTTTCCTTCTTATAAATAAGCACATCTAAGGCACTAAACACATACAGATGAAATAAGGAATAGCATTTTCAATTTTTTTTTTATTTTTTATAATTAAATGCGAAAAAATAGATTCAAAATACTTGCCATACTGTTACATTTTTGTAGTTGTATTATTTAACAGAATAATTTTAAAATTATTAAATTTTTCGATAATTAATTATAATATAATAATGTTATTAATTGTATTTATTAAATTAAAAATATTTTTCTTTGCATATATTTTGCCAATGTAAGTGTATCTTGGATTTATGTACTAATTCTCTTTTAACTCACTTTTCTTGTTCTTATTATAAGTAAAATAGGATTACCACAGGACGACACGCGGTCATTTGTCATCTCGTCACTCATACGTCAGCGCCGTTACGCCCTTCGCCATAATCGCACCTTGAAAAGCAGACAATCGCATTAAAATTGTACTGCGAAATTAACGTGCAATATAATATATCCTTAAATACAATTTTAGCCAGGTAATAATATGGGCATTATCACGGTTGCAAGTCATATATTTTTTAAATTATTTAATACGAAATACTCAAGCTCTAAAAGCTCTTTGGCAAAATTAAAACGATCCGGGCATATAAGCAATATCTCAATGTATATTTAATTAGATGTAATGACGCATCAGACAGGGACTACCAAATCTAAGTGTAATATTTCAAACGAATCGGATGCGAGGCGACAAGTCGTGACCAAGTCGCACGTCAGATGCATCACACCCATCCGTCACGGTGGCATCCCGTGACATAATATGACACTGAAATTTAAGTACAAATATTAATTTGTCATTTATAAATGTAATAATACCTTAAAACCTCATTTTAATATAAATGCGTACGATAAAAATAAAATTATATTTTCGTATGTAATTCATATGTTCAATAAACTATGTATATATTATATACAATCTAACTTAATTGCTAGCATATATCTAGATATACACATATTTGTTTATTATATTAGATGAAATCAGCTAGGTACGTGCTCGTTGCCATAAAATTAGCTGTAAGTGGAGCCATTATAGATATGAATTATTCAATGGGAACCAGCTCGGATGGTTGTCACTTGAATAATGCAGAACTCAACCGGAGCTCTCCGCTACTGTTGCCACTAATTGCTAATTCGCACTAATGTGAATTGGTTGTGTGATAATTTAAACACCAACCCAGTAGGCCAGTATCCATACATTATTTATTTTATACATTACAATTTCAAAATGACTACATATTTTTATTTAATATTTTATCCGTAGGTAGATATAAAAATAATAAAACCAATGAATTACCAAAATCAACACTTTACACACAGCTATCTTTAAAAATGTCCATTACGTTCAATCCTTGGAAGCTATTCAAATTATATTGTATTAAATTTTCATTGATGATACACTATTACCTCAAGTGCGTAAATGAGCAAAATATGCGCGCGCCATCTGTCGCTAATCAACGAATAGAGTTAATTAAATCGCTCGCAATATGGCGGCGTATAATTGCTAATAATAAAGCGCTTTCCTGTATAATTAGAAGCGCGCTGATTGGCTACCGGGCCCTATCACGACGTGATAACATTGCGTTTATGTAGGTACACTTCCTATTTAAGAATAATAAATATATCTGACAAAAATGAAAACAATCTATTTGTCGTTTTCAATATTACTTAATAAAATTAATGATATTATTGATTTCTTCTAAAAAAATAATACGATTTTTGTAAATGGATGAGTATCTACAACTAATACTGAAACACTATTAAAATTATTCAAAACAAGAAACCTGGAACGTTAACAAATGGGTTCCTCTAATAAAAGAATTATGACAAGGATTCATGGTCGAAAGATATGCAATAGTGCGTTGTGGAGATGCATCAAACCGACGCGCAGGCGCAGGCGCAGGGAAACAATGATTGACGAGTTTGCACCTCGCCCGCCTCTAATTAAGACGATATGCGTAATGTTCTCTGTTGTTCTTTGTGTACAGCTAAACGATTATTTGAACTTAACCAAAGAAATTCTTACTAAATATGATCACAAAATGTTTATTAAAATTGCAATCGATAAAACGTCTTATATTAATACTTATTTACTAATAATAGAAAAGTATAATTCATATTTTATACTTGTGCCTTTTTCCGTCCATGGGAATTTACTCTAACAATGTCATAATATAATAACGAGGCGTCGTAAAACGGTCACTCCTTATTTCTGTCTTCGGTATCTGCTCATTAAAACTGGTGTACGTCTCTTAATCCTTTTGCTCTCGCACGGTATTCCGCTAACTTTTGGGTGGTAGAATGATGAACGACGTCGGTGGTCATATATCATTGCGGCAATATATATCGGTGTGCGCCGAGTGTCGCCATTAACGCATGCGTGCAATTGCACTATCATGTATGCTATAAGGAGCGTCTCACAAATCGACGCGCGCGACTGCGGCCAAAGGTGCATAAATCTTAGTAATAGTATTCTTATTTTCCCTTCTCTCTAGATTCTTGTAAAAGCGTTAGAACGTTCGTCGCTAATGATGGCTTTCTTTTGTTGCTCGCCTCACATTTACAGCTCAGGCAATAACCGTGAAATATAAAGATATCAATAGAAATCATAAACCAATCACAAGTATTGTAAATTATAAAATACGTAATCATGCCATCTTGGGTGGCCGATGCTTATCTATTGTAGATAGGTGTCTTCCTCTTGTGATGTGATTTTCAGGTCACAAAATGCTTTAACGATGTTGCTTAGCGTCGAATAGCAAATTGTCAATTATATTTTTTCGGTTCACTCGAAGTAGATACCAACAAAAAAACGATCACGTCAAGTTCTTGCTTCTCAGCTTACATTAAAGATTTGTTGTTTCCGTTCTCGCCGCCTCAATGACTACCATTTTATGTCGATTTGGAGATAGTGTTACACGCGCTTGCTACTGACACAAGTTTTTGTGACACTCCTTTCTTCGTACAACGAGTTTATTATCTCGAATCACTTTCTTACGTTTGTATTGGTGTTCTGTTCCTTAAAAGTATCTATTACTTTTATATACGATATAAAACACATTTTTCTTATAATAAATATTGAGAAAATACATAATAACAAGCAAGAGGGTAACAAGAGCCATTATTTCTTCAACCATAAGCAATTTTGGTAACACTAAACAAAATATACCTACATAAAAATGTCTCCCCATTCATCTTTCCGCAACAGGAGACATTTAAGAATGTCCCTATCAAAAAAAGAGAAGGGGAGCTTAAAACATACACGTATAAAAATTGTATTTTTATTTTGGGTAAAGCATTACCTATTTATATCTTTATATATAATAATTTATAGTTTCATTACATATATATAAATAGTTCTGGGCCATGTTGAAAATTTGTAGAATGTTTCGATTTATTGGGGAATCGTATGATTTTTTGTCAATACATAAATAATGTACAAGAGCACATATATTTAAAATAAAAAAAAATAACAAGTTTTCGCTATCGCCAAAACTCAAAAATCTCAGTACCCTGTTAGTCCCCTATTATAGCTGAAAAAAAAAAATCATAATTTAAATATTGTAGTCATTAGTTGCGATAATTTGCGATAATCAACGTTCTAATGAACAAAAGACGATTGAAGCTTGCCTTCGCAAGCGATAATTCCAACTCATGCAAGTAATTGTCGAATAATTGCGTTAATGTGAAAATACACGCTTTAACAAAACAATGGTACGGGAAAGACGATAAAAATATAATAAACGTGCAAATATTGTATTTATTTTATGTTTTAATGAAGTTTTGAGTACTTATTTGTAAACCTAAACACAAACAAGTAGCGATGTATGCGAAATAATGCTTACGCTGACTTATTAATGATCCAATTCTAATTATTCATTATTATTACGAAATCGAGACGTATTTTACTATTCAGTGGGACTTGGATATATGGATATATATATTATGTTTATGTATATACAATATGTATGATTTTCGGGTCTGAAAACATAAAAAATTGTCTATTGTTCTTCCATTATCACGCGCAATGTATATCAAGTAGATTGAAAAAAATTAAATCGAAATCAGTATTCTCTACTTTCAAAATATATATTATTAATCATTGACAGTAAAACATTTTTTTATTATAAACGTTAACAAAAATACTAACTTTAAATATTATTGGTAACACAACAGGCGTATGTTTCCGACGGTGCGTGTATCATTCGCTGGATGCCGGGCTGAAGCACGTTATGCTGTACTCTTGGACGTAGTGCCAGTCGACGGAAAACGGTACCGATATGCCTACCACCGATCTTCGTGGCTGGTAGCTGGCAAGGCTGATCCTCCAGCACCCGCACGACTGTACCCACACCCAGACTCTCCCTTCTCAGGCGACCAATTACGCAAACAAGTTGTTTCTTTCGAAAAAGTCAAGCTTACTAACAATGAAATGGACAAAAATGGACAGGTAATAATAAGATAGTCATATTTAAAACAAATAAAGTAATTATATTCTATACATTTTGTTCGATATATTATAAAACAATTTTTTTACCGTAATAGTTCCTGTTTTAATATATCTTATGTTTAACAGTTGGTGTTGAATTCGATGCACAAATATCAACCTCGTATCCACTTAGTATTGCGACGGGATGGCGCTATAAACGCACCGATTACTGATCTCGAACAAGAAGAGTTCAAGACGTTCATATTTCCAGAGTGTGTATTTACCGCAGTCACTGCATACCAGAACCAACTCGTAAGTAATTTTGTATACCTTTTCTTTATTATATTTAAAATGAAAAATATACTATACTAGACGTTTACAAAAGAATCATGACATCATTTTACAAGGTCGTATAGGCATACATTATTCCTGTAATTTATTTATATATATATATATATATATATATATATATATATATATATATATATATATATATATATATATATATATATATATATATATATATACAATCATAAAAAAAATATTAATGATTTTGTTTATGAGCTTTCAATGCGTCCACTAAAATAGTCTTGAGATACTAAGTTTTGTACGAGTATTAACTACATTATTTAGCATCACATGCTGCTTGCTAGATATCATTCGATTTCTAAAATAGAATAAACGTTTGAAATCGCACCGCCTTGTCTAACCATCGACGTTCTATATCGGGCGTACTAATTGCATTTCGCTGAAAGGTATGTCCAGTTTGAACAAAGGGACGTGACACGTAATTTTTTGTATCAAGCGGCCACCGCGGGCGACGTCGACGACGGACGGACAGTCGCACTGACGATTAAAGTTTTCACCGAGCTAAATATAAAACTGCATTTAGACCAAACAAATAAATGTAGAACCGAAGAATCTTCTCTGAAGTTTAGAGCACTATACCAACAAATTTAGCTAACGGCTATAATTATAGGTGATATTATTAAGTAGCCAACATTCTTAGCTTTATATCTTCTACGCAATGTGCTTTGGGTCAACTCAAGAATTTCAATTCTATCTTTTTTATTAACATATATTTTAAATAACTTTTAAAAAAGAATGACATGGGCGAAAAGAAAGTTAATTTCAGGAATACAAGGTAGTTGGTTTTCTGATCTATACATTTGAACAATTTAATTACATTTAATTTTTTTCCTAATAAACAGTTTAATTGTAATTAGAGGCACATTAGCAAAAGCGGTAACCGCTCCGCTTGTGCCCACTAAGCCCGCCCGTGGCCGCACGCTACATGTGTCGCCACGAGCAATTAATTCCCTGTCACAAGAGCGTTTGGGCGTCACAATTTCTCGTTTTGTTTTCTCCCGCGCAGTAATTAGGACGTTTTGAGGTTCATAAAGGAAGCGTTACTTTATATCGACAACGCGGTACATAAATCTTCATTCGCCCGTTAATTAGCTCTTGCGCTCCGTCTTTCTTTAAATATGCTTCTTAAGTTATGTTTGGACTACTTGTAAAATATTACGCATTTTATACATGAACTATTTAGATTGTATATTTAATAAATAAAGAAGATATATAATCTTTGTCATAGCCCATAGTATGGGACGAGCTCTGCCTATGCGATTTGCCACAGGAATGACTCCCTAGTGCCTTGTTATTGATATCTATTGATTCTAACGCACCGTTAGATTTACAGCTAACGCCTATTGATAGAACTATTGAAATAAATCATTTTTTAAGTGGACCTAGAGGTATGATTTAGTGTTTTAGTTAATTCCGTTATCATGCTATCATGTCATGCAGTGTTTTAGACATAATGCACAATTATTATACTAAAATGTATCCACAAATATGTGTAAAAAAACAAAATAAAAAAAATACCTTATAAGAATGTTAAGCATATCGACTCTTGATCACAAGACGCGGACGCAGCTTCGTTTCGGCTGACGTCACAATTCTGACAGCTTAAACATTTGTCGAACGAAAGATAGTGTCACTGATAACCCAATCCCTTACAACAATAAGAGCACACTTAGCGTGTTTGCACCTGCACCGGTCGATATATCTAATGTACTCGTATAAAGAAGCATGGGTGTATGTATGTATATACAGTATATAACTGTCTATATATGTAGCTTTAATAGTCTTTGTTTTAAAGTAACCCAGAACGTTCAAAGTTGTTGTTGATTAAATAATAATTATTAAACTTTACTTAATCACTTTTTTGTTTAAAGATTATTTTAGTTAGAAAGTTTTTTTTGTGTAGCTAAAAAATATTTAAATTATTAGTATTAATTTAGGGGGTTGCATTTAACTTAATACATGTTTGAGACAAAAATAAAAAATTGTTATAAATAGTTCTAATTAATCCTTTACTTATTGTTCATTGGTTTATTTTTATCTTCGTATTTATATACCTACTTGCTCATCAAATATAAATTATTCGTCACAAAACGATATGTTGCAAGATAAACAATTGAAAGACTAACAAAAAAGTGTCACATAATTTATTCACGCTGTAAAATCGATTCAAATGTAACATCATTATTGGTGCTTTATCATACGGTAACGTTGATATGAGACGAGATAAAATCGTAAAGTAGGAATTGTGACGTGTAATTTTTTGTGCATTCACCGTGAGACTTCTCGTCGCCGAGGACGCGCCGCGGGGTGGTTTCCCGGGAAAAGCCTGCCTTAATATTAAACATTTTACACCCACCACACTGTTGTTCGTTTTGTGAACAGTCCTTTGTCCGTCATCTATCTCGCAGAGAGGTGACAATGTTTAGAAGAGTTTGTGCATCCTCAACACACAATGCATTTTTTAATAACCGATGACTAGTGAATTTGTTATGATCGATGGCTCCTTTCGATCATTCAAAAAATCTCGCGGATGGCAACCTGCCGTGACGAATTTCAAGTTGAAACATGTTTATTCTTTAAAGTTAAGCCTATTATCTATTTTATATTTGTTTACATAGTTTGATATTTTTTGTACCTCAATGAGCTCCAAGTACACACTCCATATAACGATTATGGACATTAAGCCACAATATTCCTTAGTTATGCCTTAAGGTGATTACGCATCTTGAGGAGATAATCATGGAAATAACTGCGTCCGATCAGGCGAGCGTAGATGCGTAAACACGCTCAATAGCTACTTAATTGAAATTTATTTCTCATTTCTCAGTATCAACAATCAATATTCTAAAATCTTCAATCCGTGGCTAGTCTCACATTGAGTATCCACAAACGAGTTCTACTCAGACATAATCGAACAATATAAAGAAGGAGTAAAGGCAAACACAATTTCAATAACAAAGGGCAGCCATGACAAATAAACATATTTCACGGGCCAAAATGGCTGCGGTCAGGTGTCACGAGTGTCTCTCCCCGCGCCGCGCTCCTCATTCCTTTTTCTCTTCAAATAATCGATTCATTCTTATGAATACGATCCTTTATATTTGTCAACGTGTTGTTATTAATATTTTTTGATTATATCGTAAAAGACTAATGACGGAACTATAAGGTGATACCAACAGCCACGTTATACGGGTGCATCTTAAGAATGATGATAAAGAAACATCAATTCGACAGCATTTTTTTATATTATATTATTTTCCACGATATTATTTTCAAAATATCGATAAGTACATATTTTACTAAGTAAATGTATGTTGCAAACACAAGAAGTCAACGGACTTGCTTGTAAAGAAATTTAAAATAATTTAAATTTGAATTATTTACTGATGTTTCATCTCTTTCCCTCTGGTATGTGGAAGTGAGGGTGGTAATTCGTGATCTCCTTCTCACTCGCCATCGATCACGCGAGGTGTGACGTCACGCAGAGCCGTCGTGTGCGGCCCGTTTGAATTTATTGCGTCTGCGCACCCAGTCACTTTAAAAGATGTACTTGTACCATGGTCATCTAATAAGCTGGGGACATATTTTAATAATTTTCTTAGATTACTAAATCATTAAACCTCAAGGAAAGTTTTATCTAATTGGAAAAATTCCACTTTAATTCTACACACCAAATCAAATTCCATTTTATTTATGAAAATTCTAGCCAAATTGCTGCTTTCGCTGTAGATTTACCTATTCACTTTCCATAGACACATAAAAAATTTCGATTCTTTATTTTTTTATGAAAACATTGGTCTGACAGATTTTTTGAGTTTTGCTTTCAAAAATAACTTATATAATCTGTGTGCAATAGAAAAATGATGGACTTGACGTTTTCACTATATTACCTACGATGTACCTAACATAATGTCAGCTACATATTTAAAAATCAAATTAAGATATCAATTATATATTGGCGACGTATATAACTGAGATGTGGCAAATAGCCTACTCATTAATTTTTAGAATTTATAGTCGTGATTACGGACATGAGTATAAAGTGGACCTTGTACTAACTATAGGCCCTATAAAAGATCTAATAAACCGTATTGGAGAGACTTCCGATATTCGTGTATAACTACTAAAATTATAATTTATAAGTAGATATGAAAATATAATAACGTAGCACGATTATAACTTAAAAATTCCAGTGTAGAGAAATAATAAAAACTCGCAAATATCATGTGGTTGGGGAAAATACTTTTAAACATTGCGACAGAAATCGGTGAAGGTATTTATAATTTACACTCAATTACACTTATCTTTTCTATTGGGACGATTAGTGAGAGCTTACGATTGCTAGAGCTTCTAGACGAAGAGGAAGAATTTTAGCTAGTTTTATACAAATTGTAATAATGTTAATAAATGTTTTTAATATATATCATATTATTTCATATTTTTTTCCTTTGCGTGTTCTAACAATATTTCGTTCGATATATAAGTATCTGTTTTATATTAACGCAAACATGTGAAAAGAGAACTCAAAGGTGACACAACTTTATTCAAGCTGTGAAACTTAGCGCGGCACTTTGTCTTAAAAAATATATTAGTTGTTATTTTATTTATATTTAGATTCAATAAGTGACGAATCTGATGATCAAGTTTGCGAGAAGAGCAACCATTTTGTTATAAATTAGCAAATAACAAAATTAAAGAGAATACAGATAGACAGTATTTGCAGTCTTGATAAATTGCGTAACTGGTTTCACCTACTTATCGATGCCACATGCATGGGCCGTAATTTCAGAACACTTGCAAAATAATAAAGCATCGGTATTCTCGAAAACGTCGTTTACAACTGCCGCAGCTGTTGGTCGTTTTAAATTTACTGTCTTAGCGCAGTTCCTTAAGCCACTGAGAGCTGGAATGTACGTAAAATCATCTATATCATATTTTAGAGATACTAATTATAGCTATCGAGATATGTTTACCAAATAAACGTTAACATCCACATAACATATTTACCAATTAATATGATTTTAAATCATAAGCAAAAGCGGAGCGCTATTTAAACGTCTTATTTATAGATTTATCATTCCTGACTCTATATCAATCAATACAACTATAAGGCAAACGCACGCGGTAACGTGACATTTATTTATTCCTCAGAATGTCTCTGTCATGTCCCCTTCGTTATCCCGTCATGTTAACACGACTGATTCTCCTTTTTTCGATTTAAAATAGGTTTACAGTGCGTAGTTACGTAGCAAGAGTAGTTTATTTTATTGTACACTTGTAGTATCGACAGTTTTATAATAATGAAGAGGTTATTATAAATATACGGCGTATGATTAAATTCAATCAGTCACCAGTACTGAAAACATAATTTTGCATCATAAATCTAGAAATAGGTATAGCTAAAGACAAATGTAAACATATATATTTTTAAGATCGTATCATACCTTATATTTATTCGGATTGTCTGATTTGATCGTCCAGCTTTAGATACAAGTATGTATTAAAATTACATTACTTGTTATCTAGTAGGTAGTAGAACAATATAAACCGACCCTGAAGTAATTTCGTTCTTGGCGCGTTTTTTAAAAGTTTTTTTGTTTCTCACCAGGGAATAATGTCATTAAGGCGCCTTTAATGTTGTCAGTGAGCGAGAGGCGCGCCGCCCAAGGCGAGCGTTTGTTGATACTTAAATTAGGTTGTTTTGACACGCCTCGTCCTTATGTTTGTACTAAATCTAATAAACGTCTATAATGTGAAAGCGATCCATTTATTATTTACCGCGTTACGTTACGTCAAGTTTATAAATTGCTTGATATAAATAAGAATTGAGCCATTACTGAGATAATACATACCTACATACTGAAGATGTAATATTTATTTAAGTAACAAGCGGAAATAAACATTCTAAGCACTTATAAAGTTATAAAAACTTAAATAAAATATTCAGATTACAGTGACGTACGAACGGCGTGTGTAATATGTATGAATATAAATTATTTATCTGTATGCAACATTACATATTTAATCAAATCACAAAGATAAAACAAATCAGAATAAGTAAATTTACAAACTCTCACTACAAAATAAGACAATTATTATTTGAGCCTCTTGTAAGTAGACGCACATGCTGCGTCAAACACACGCAAGCACGCAAAGCGCCATTGTAGTCAATATATAGCTAGATGGGCGTACAATTGTAAGTAGCTGTATGACCCTCGACACCTCATCCTTGAAGCTTATTTGGTTAGAAGCGAAAAACATGTTCTCTCGGACGTGTGTCTGATATGAGACCTCATTGTGTCACTTAATTCAATTCGAATTGTATGACAAGGCAGTAATTTTAAGTGAAATTTTCACTAGGCCATAACACAACATTTATAACCAGTAGGTATACTTATACCAGCCAGTAGTACCCACACATAAGTTGATACTATTTTTGCCCTCATTACTTTTACACAGTTTGAAACAGATACACGTGACAGATATTGTCAATATATTTTAATGTTTATTATTTCTTTTGATCTGGAACAATGCTACCATGTGACTTTATCAAGACTTTTTAGATTAATGTGATAAGATCAAACAAATACTTTAACAACCTAAATATGTTCAAGTTAAGCTATGCCGTTTAAAATACGTTCCGCTAAAAAAAAACATCAGTAAAATCATTAATAACACCGAACACTTTACGAACGAGTTCATCGTCCTAAATTACCTGTCTAGTGCGAACTTGTCGAAATAGCAAGTAATTAACTCTTGTGTATGTAGGTGAGTTAGATGGACCACTTGTGCTGTTTGAGACACGAAGCGCTGTAGCACTTTAGCAAAAAGGCCAATAAAATGTATGAGACGAGGTTGCGGCGCTCGCATCGGCTAGAATAGCTCAGCAGCTCTGCATAGTGCGGGATCACTCGGCAGATAATTACTGGCGCGTCGCCGACCGCCGCTACACGAATTGCTGAAAGATTGACACGAGCTCGATAGCTCCCCGATGACTTGTTTATTGCGAATACCCACTGCCGAATTCACACTTCGCCAATTGACTTGGCAACCCAACAGGATATTTAAAACAGTTATTTGCAAAATAATTATACCTATACAAAAATACAAGCTAGAAATTATTATTATCTATATAGTTATAAATATGAACAAGTATGCCGAGACAATCCAATATTTCCGGAATATTAGTCGATTAAGTGCCATCGGATGGCATCAGGTTTGCGGGAGATTTGTCGTAAATATTACACACAAATTGTGTGGAGCCCCAGCGGGAGCGCCCGCGCAGCGAGGGGGCGATTTCTCATCACAGTACTTGGCCTCTGTCAAACACATTTTTTAACACCTCCGACTGTACCTAAATCAACAGAGTATTTTATGAGTCCATCGACTTAATTTTGCCTGTATTCTGAGAAAATTTAACAAGATCTACTTTGTGTACGACGGAAACACATAAATATGCACTCTTATGGATTTTATTTGTGCAACAGTAATCAATTTAAATATAACTCCTTTATTATATTCAAGCGTCTATCCTTTAAAATAAGATAAATCATAAATACGTATCACAATTTTTATAAATTTTATTTGATTTAACAATTCTAGGACCCAATTTTAGATGCACAAACGTTTTATCTGTGTACTAAATTTAACTAACCATTCAGTCCCTTTAGTATCAATATTTATTAAGCCACTTACCATTTTATGCCGTAGTAATTTTATTAATATAAATGATGTATAGTTTGTTACTAACGATATTTCTGTAATAAATAATGTTATATGTCTTTTGTTACAGATCACCAAACTAAAAATTGACAGTAATCCATTTGCTAAAGGATTTCGAGATTCTTCACGCCTCACCGAGTTCGAAAGGTAAATATTTCTACTTTATATAAATTAACCTTGTGTACATTATATGAAAGCAACATTAGCAAAATGCGAACAAGCGTTTTTTTATTTCTCTCAACCGCGATCGTTCATTAGTCGTCATTACGCGTTTGACAGAATTTGCTATCAGTTCTGAAATCGGGCATTAGACACGCTCTTTGAAACAAACGCCACGACACTGATTGATACCTGCGCCTACTCAATTACGACTCAATCTCTATCTAATCGAATCGAGATAAATGTAGGCCGACTATGCTTGCACTCGTTCTATTCGTAATTTATAATTCGCTTAGGATTTCTCTTAGCAAAGCTCGCATGCTAAAATACACCTGACGATTTCTATATAATTAGACATTTTAAGCTTCAGTTACGTTTGTTTTATTTTGAATTTGTTTCTTTTTGAGATTCTATATCACGGGGGAGCACGAACGAACAGTCTTTCCTGATGACGCGCGCTTCAGTGCCGCCAATTCTAGGTAGATACAAATAACAATAAGATAATGATAATAAAACAAATTACCGTCAAATATCTAATTAACGTCCCATGTTTTCAGGGAGACAATGGAGTCGATGCTCGCGGAGCAACATTACTTGAGGTCACCCCTACGGCCGTTCGACTTGGATCAGCACAACAATAATTTGACTTTGGAAGAGAAAGCAATATTGGCTGCACGGTCACAACTGTTTCTGCGCGCTGCGTATCCGTTATACGGAGTGCCAGCGGCGGCTCTATGGGGGCAGTGGGCGTGCTTGGCTCCGCAACTCCTGGCACAGCAGCACCTGGCTTCTGGGTCGGGGCTACAGTTGCCACGGCCAATGTATCCGGGAGGAGTCCCACTGTCTCAGCATAGGTTTTCACCGTACCCGCGGCGAGCCAGTCCCGGGTCTTCCCCGGACTCGTTGCGAGACGCGAGCCCGCACTCGCTACCTCCCCCGCACGCCCCGCACACCCCCCATACTCCTCATCCACCGCAGAGCCCCACTTAGTGCACTCTCTTCAGTTATCGCGCACGCACGTTTTAGGCTTACTTCTTTTTAAAGCTCTTTGGGCGACGCTGTGATTGTACACTTTTTATGTTTAGTGAGTTCCTATATCATTGAAACATTTGTTTTCTTGGAGTGAATAGACAGTGTTACGAAGAATATAATATTATAATAGAACAGTGTTGTCAGTGGTTGTATTATATTGTAAATTAATATATTTAATTATAATTTAAGACTGTAATTATTGTTATAATAGAGTTATATTAATATGTTCCTAATTTTGTCTTTTAGGTGATTTCGTCATAGAGCTATCAATATTTGTAATAGCAACAACGTCGGCATATCGAGTGTTGCATGATTTCTCATTAGTCGCCGGTCTCATGTTGGTTAGGTGATATGTGCAATACAAAAGAAAACATAATTCTAGCAAACTAGGTGTTTGTAGTAAGATAGATAGATGTTAATTATTGTAGATATATTTTCGGTTTGTGTTAAAGATACTCTACAGTCGCAAGGGCGTGTTAAAGTATCTACAATTCACTGTAACTAAATTTTAATTATTATAAATAATATATTAATAAAGAATAAAAAATTAAATGTTTGTTAACATATACGTGATTGTTTTATTTCCCTATAACACTCCTTGCGCCCTAAAATATATTTGTCACAAAATAAAAATTAGTCAAAGAGAAATGTTTCTAAGCTTATCTCTATGTGGCACAATATTATACAACAACATTATACAATACAATAAATTCATAATATTTTTATAACGTAATATTTGAAATATAGCGAGCGTAAAGCGATCTTAAGTGTGAGGACACTACCTTTTTTTATATTCTTATAATTATGGAAATCTACATCTATATTATAATAAAACAGCAATAAAAAATCTATACTACACTAAAATATAAGAAATCAGAAAAAAAATTGTTGAATCGGTAAATGAAAATCGGTTGGTGTCTACTAGTGTTCATATAAAACTTTTAAAAACTTTATGTTACATTTATAATATTTTATAACACAGTAGGTTCTTTCATGATAACACATACATGTACATCTACTAGAAAAGTCAATATAAGTTCCGTGCCGTAATTCGAGCTCTTGCCTTTTGGGCGACGCTCATACTATATCGCAATAAAGAATATTATCATTTGGGAGGATATTTATTTACACACTTAGTATTATTCACACTAAGGAAATAATTAAACTTCATTCTTAGGAATAATTTTAGGATAACGGAAATTTATAAAAATCTCTCTATATAAATGTTAACAACAATAATAACAATCGTAAACGTGTAAGATACAGCCAAGCTGTACGTGTACTTACAGCTTGAGTTGGCTAGTGGTTGGAAGATTACCAAGCCGCGGGTTCGAGTCTTGCGGGTTCGAGTCTATACGATTCTTAACATAAATCTTTTTCAAAGACTATATATTAATATTGTTTTTAAATCAAATTCTGTAGAAAAGAATAATATGTTGATTAAAAAAAATATTCAATTAAACAGATTATAAACATTAAAACAAAATTTTATTTTTCAAAATCATTGTTATAAGTTATTAAAATAACACTGTACGATATAAGTTTATCTTAAGTGTACATGTACATATTATGTATCTCACAAATTGTAATATCGTCGAAGCTTTGGCGCTTTTGCATATCCATATACATTCCAGAGCAGTAATTACATTCATTAGTGCAGATCCCTGGGTCACGAACCGGTTCACGTTGTCCGTTTGGGCGTCACTAGATGGCGGTGAGAACTTCGTTATTACATCCCTCCGGCAAAATATACTTGATGTGTTTTATACCTATGAATGCAGAGCATCGCTAATTATGTTGATACTGTTTTAATATTTTATTAATTAATGTTTAAATGAGGCCGTCGTGGTGCATTGCGTCTGACGGTAAACGCGATGGTTGTAGTTAGGTGTGGTTCGATTCCCACTTCGTGGAAATAAATTATTTTCAATTTATCTCAACATTCTCTGGTATCAAGAAGGTGGGTGGCGTTGAGTACCGTTACGGTTACACTAAATGTCTCGAAAAATTAAATGGAAAGTGAGGGGGTGTATTACAGAAGAAGGTTTAATAATGAAATACCGCAAATAAGACGTATTTTATTATGCGTAATTGTGAATTCAAATACTCTAGTGAATGCATAATAATGCTTCGTAATTTATGAAGTAGATGTTTGGCCAGACAATGACTGACGTTGAACGACACGTAACGTAAGATATTTCGAAAATGGAAATTAGAATATAAATGATGTATCTACTTTGAAAGTAGGCACTAGGCTCTCTTAGCCAATTATGAAAAATAGGGTCCCTAGGCTCCCTCTGCCTATCCTGCTATATGTGGAAAAACAGGGATACATTTTTTTTATCATATGCTTAAAAACCAGTATGGATCTTTCTACCTTCTTGGTATAAATAACAAACACTTACCATAATATTTAATTATTAGTTACAAACTATTGTAATTACGCTAACACAAACATAAAATGGCGTGTAAATGATAATAAAAAAGAAACTAAAAACTTTTCACTTAACATTTGCTTTTATTGCCGGCGCACAATCACTGATTTATGTCGGAGACAAAGCGTGACAGATTGCGAAATTGTAACAAATTAGAGCGACACGACCCGCAATTATGCAAAGCGACTATAAAGTTATCTAGGAAAACAACGACACCCCACGCCAACTATTCAATTAAAATGAAACAGTGGCGAGGCGACATTCGAGTCACATAGAGGAAGGGTCGTCTCCATCGAATTACTTCGGCGCGTGGCCACATTACTAGGACAAATTTCATCTCCCGAGGGTCCCCGGACTAGAGGGATGCAACGCTAATCTAATCTGGATTGGAGCTAATAAATGTTGTACCTAGCGATGTGGCTGCAAGAATTTATTGCTTGTAAAACTGTTTCCAATCGTAGAAATTGTTCGAATGACGCAGTACTTTTGATATGGTCTGATTGAATTTGCCATCTCACTGACTTTCCCATTTCGTTTCAAATAATCTCTTATGTTATATATCAATTGATTTAATACAAAAATTATAATTTATAAATTTAAATAGGTATTGTTTGAATAGTAGAAATTAAAGAGTAATTTATGTTTATAGATAGTTATGTAGTCTGTATGTGGAACTACTTACAAATTATCTATCTATTTATTATTTAAATTGACAAAAATAATAATATATTATACTGAAGCATTCCCTACGAATTAATTATAAGAACTTATGTAAAATAGTTCCTCGTGTGTTTAAATCTAAAACAAAGCGTACGCGATGGATTATCGACAGTCTTCTTGGGTAGAGGGCGTATCGCACGTAATGCCGTGTTATTGGCCACTCCGCTCATAATCCGCTTTTAACTGCGGCCCAGGCTCGGATGAACGTGCTTCGAATGTTCATACGCCGGTTTTTCTGTTCGCAAACATTCTCACTCCTTACCATTTATGTTGAGTCTTCAACAATATGTGTCCATAATTATCCACTCAGATAGTCAAGAGCAACTAATGAAATGAATATTATTATTTATATCAATCTTATAATTTTTACAGATTCAATATTTTTTCTAAAAAAAAAACAATACAACTTGGCCGAAAATAATTTAAATATAATAATTCGTTTGAGTAAAATGCGTGATACTCAGACGACGACACAGACGAATTAATACAAAAATTAACATATTCCATAAACGTAAAATATTTGTAGAGAAAATTGAGACCTATTCCAAGATGTTTTACTACAAACCGATAGTACTAAAAAGAATTTGAAACTTACTTTCACTTGGAGAATAAATAAATACTATCTGTATAATATACTCGTAGTATTAGTAAATAACCTTAGTAGGTTTATACCTACGTCGGTTTGTCACTTAGTATTACTTATACTTGGCAATATTAAGTAACCTGACCACACTTTATGTTTAAGATAGATATATTTTATTTTAAATGTCACATCAAGAAAATATTGCGTATGGTATCGCATTTGCCAGTAGAAAAAAAATGTCACTTGAATTTTGTATACTAAAATTCCATCCAAATGATCTTTAAAACCCGTAGGTAGAGTAACGCGCTAACATAAAACAGTTTAACGGCATAATAATTCGCTGCCGGAGATGTTTTTTATATTTTGGTAGATACTAAACGTGCAAATAAACTTTTATTATGCTGTAGGTAGGTGTCTACACCACGCACGCGGCTGGGGGTGGGTAAGCAGCCGGTGCTAACGTCGCTGATCCACACATCCCTGAATTTCAGGAAAACTGGAAACCTAACTGAGCAATAAATTTTCGTTTATTACTACAAATATACGCACCCGTTACCTGAAGCCACTATCCAACATATTCTAAATACGCTTTTTTAAGTGACAAGCTTTTGCTTAATTCTTTAAACGCTTTAAGCGCTTTATGCTAGTACAAATCCTTTATATAATATAATTAGGTATCTCTATTAAAATATAATTTTCTAAGCAACACTAGATTTACGCTAAGTTATGAACATTATCAAAACCGAACGTTATGTAATTGATTATTTTTATTTATGACACGACCTATCTGTTATTGTGCACCGTTATGGTAAATTGGTGCGCGTAATTCATTAAGGTGATAAAATTTATGTTTCATATTTTCACCCTCCCAACGGTTCTAAAATATTGTTTATTGCCCGATCGATTTTTATGATGGCTCTATAGATACGTCGCGTTTCTTTTATGATTATCCTTAAAACAACTCTATTGACTTATTAGTAAGTATTAATAAAACTATAGGAAAATCTTTGTAAAAGTTTTTTAATAAACATCCATAAGATAGGCAATTCATATATTATATTCTCTGCCATCCCGTATTACTGACGCATATTGCAACTCGATAAAGTTATTTGTGCTCAATAAGGCGAATGATCTGACTTTTCCCATTTTTCCTCCACGAATGGCCTCACCCTCTGGCCAACACGCCCCTTACCCCCTTCTGCGGTGCAAAGTTGAGGGCATTAGCGTGTTATCAGCGTGAAGACGGCGCCCACCTGAACATTCACTACTAAAGGCCAAACGATTTTGCGAAATAATGTTCGGCCGTTACTTTTGGTTAATCCATTTCGTATGTTATTAGCAAAATATTTGTACATTCAATGCATTCCCAGCAATGTATGTAAAAGTAAAAAATATATATTATTATATTTACGTTTTAAAAAGTAAAAGTAACATAGAGCTACATAAAACTTTGAGTCATGGTAACCGTAAACGTGTTTCACACACGAGCAAGTTATAACATTTAGGTTATAACTAAAATGTATTAATAAAACATAGTTATTACAGTTATATACAATTATGGTTGTTATAACAATGGCTTTCAAAATTGCAAACTAGATGATAGATATACGACTTCGTTCAAAGAATAATATATCTGAAGGTTATCTAAGCCTATAAAAATATGTGCGTGTCATAGAGATAATAAATACCGAAACTAAGTATTTGTCATCCACGGTAGTGTAACATGTGTCTTTATTGGTGGAATGCCCGAACTTATCTTTCACACGCCCAAAGCGATAGATTGGTAATCAAATCAGTGCGGTCACAGACAACCGAAGTGGCGGAGATCGTCCCAGCGGAGCGGGCGTCCATTGACAGGTTATTGATACAAATAGCACCCTCCCCGGCACCCTCCTGCACCCGCCTCGATAACACCAATAAAACCTGATTGATATTGTGTAAGTGCGCCGGGAAATGTGGGAACTCGATTGATGTTACAGCCAAATTCGATTGGAGGAAAATTGAAAAGAATTACACTTGCATTCGAATAACAACTTTATCTCAATGCGTCAGAGTGAAATCTATATTTATTTGAATTGCCGTATACCACTTTTCGTTGGTCAGTTCCTTGTATTGATAGTAGCGGGAGGCGTGAATAGTGTTGTCTAATGACGTTACACGTGCCACTATGGAAACTACATTCTGCTTAACTCAAAATAAAAAGTAAAAGGTTGCCAATGAAAAAAAAACTAGATATACTTTAATTAAAATGTATAAAAAAATGCAAAAAAAAAATACTTCTTAGCTAATATTTATTATGTCATCAAATATCTTTTTGTTTTATATTTCAGCTTCACATTGTATTCCAAATACAAGCACAGGCAGACAGAGAGAAACTACTGAGTGCATAAAATATAAGAGTCTTCTATAAATAAAACAAAAATTACTAAATAGATCATTCACAAATGTATTTCACATCTACCTGCCTACTTAAATACCTATATAAATAAAAATAGGTAAGTAAAAAAACATAGGTGTTAAACAACATGTTGTTTTCGTAGGTAGTCGTTATGTAACCGGTAGCATTTCTTTGCGAGACGTGTCAATAATGTAATTGACAACGCCGACCCAGAATTTTATATAAGCGTGGGCGTTAGTAATTAACAATTTGTAAGTGGGTTTCTAAATTGACACAGCACAATCGATTTACTCATTAATAATTATATAGGTATATTCTTTTTACTATACCTACTCAAGATCAATCTGAAAGCAATGAATTAGATCGGTTCACTCTCTATTACTTATACCTTCGTACAGCGAGAAATAATTTATAATATGTATATGTATATTATATGTATATGTAATAAATTTTAAACGACTTTCGTATTTTGCGTTGCGACCCATTTGTTGCGTCCGTCCAGCTTACAATTAAGAGTAGTATAAAAAACAGGTGGAAAACCCAACGGCTCCTTATTCAGTATATGCATAACCTTAACAACACTTTTATAGTAACCAAATAACTTCTTGCGTGGGTATCCTTACTTATCACATTAATAAACAGACAAAACAACTTAATATTTGTATGTATGAAGAATTTTGAGTTTGTTTCAATTGTAAACCTACAACTTTTATAATTATTTTATGTATATGTTTACAATTATTTCGTATACGTACATGTATGTATATGTTTATAAGCGTCATAGGTATATTTATTATCGATATGTGGTTGTAATTAAGATATTTCTATATTATTATTCTTCTTTGTAACTATAAAAAAATATTAATAATATTCTTAAGTTTATTAAAAAATAAAGATAAACTACAATCATCTCGTCATATTATAACACAATGATATTTGAAAAGGCAACTATTTAAATGTGCGAATTATTGAATTATAGCTAATAGTAAAATTATTCCTTGTGGTATTAAATAAAAGGACACCGAATGTTAGCAATGAATGAAAGTTAATAATTTTGCTTAGTAAGCTCTAGGGGGTGAATGGAATTTATTTCTTTCCGATCGTTCCTTTACAACGCTCTTGAGGGTTAACGGGTGTCAATGGCCACCCCATTGTGGGAAAATATCTATTAAATATTTATAACATTTATAACTCGCCTCAAGTTAGCTAATAAAGTTACAACTTCTCTTCTCTGACATTTGGACAAGAAGCTCTTTCTGCAAATATATCTAATTGTACATTTCTACGTAATCTGTATATGATTAAATCATATACACATACACTAGTAGCTATTATAGACGTACAATATATTATTGAATAATTTTTAACATTCCAAAAAAAATCATACGATTAATGACAAAAGTCATCGCCACCGAACAGAACAAGCAAACAACACAATCAATAATATATACATGCGAGCATTTCAAAGGCTTGATCGAAGCGACGTTTCCCAGAACATTCGATAAATAAACGCGAAGACTGAGTGCCGCACTACAAACACTTTGTTGCTGTCGCTATCTTGCCACATATCATATTCTATTCTAGAGTATCGCATTTCATATTCAACGTGTATTTTATATTTGCAGGGGAAAAGAAATATTTCGATTTCGTTAAATTATTTACTATATGTACTTTTTTTTTAAATAATTTATATATATATATATATATATATATATATATATATATATATATATATATATATATATATATATATATATATATATATATATATATATATATATATATATATATATATATATAAGAATACTAATAAAATACTCCGTTTCCCACTTTCCGCCCAATTTTCGCGACAGTAATTGAATGGTGGAACTAAATGCCGCGTTTTGTCTTGTTACCAGAGCGAAAAAAAAATGAAAACAATAATTATCTGATGTATCATGGATACAAGCGTGCATAAGATAGAGGTCTCGCCGTCGAAACATATTCACTGTCAGTCAATGTTATAAATCTGGTAGAGACAACTAGAGCTATAACAAAATGTAAAATTGTTTTAATGTTGAGATCAGTTCACTTGGCTCTCTTTGCTTAGCCCAAACACGTAAATATCGATCGGAAAAGAACATTTTAGATTTCAAATTAAAAGTAATACGTAAGTAAGTAATTGATAGGAATACAGTACCGTTTATTAAACATGCATTATTATTAAACAGTCTCAATTATATTTCGCAATCTTTCATTCAATTCAATATATATATATATATATATATATATATATATATATATATATATATATATATATATATATATATATATATATATATATATATATATATATATATATATATATATATATATATATATATATATATCTGTTAGTAGGATTACTCGATGTATAAGTTATATTTTAAAACCTAACAAAAATGTTCTATTATTTACATTACCTATAGTACACATATAGTTATAAAAAACTGACATTTTAAGTTCGTCAAAAACATATACAAAATATTTGTAGGGATGCGTCATGACAAAGGTCGATGGCGGTCGGTCGCTCTTGAGGGCTTACACTTGATGGATGCGAGGCAGACCGGCCATCGCGTCGAACACAATGCGCGGCTTTAGCGATATCGAGCTAGATAACTTTCGGCAAAGGTGCGAAGTCACCTTACTGATAACATCGGATTGGAATCTTACGTGATTGTTCGGTTCTAACCAATTTGGATTACAATTAATAATAATGTTAAATTACTAGCTACTGCCAGCGACTTCGACTGCGTTAACTTCAGAGATGGATTCTAATAAAAATATATTTAAGATGTATTGTTAAAAGGCGTTAAGCTGTTATATTTTGTATTAGTTAATTAAATATATTTTCTTTCTTGAACAATAGTAAATTAAAAAACAAAAGTGAAATATATACCTAGGAAACTATTTTAGGTAGCTATGCTTTTTTTGCGTAAAATATTCGTTAATAATATTATCACAAGCATTGGTCTTCGTCAAAATTGAACTTGTCACTTTAGGTGTAACATCTAATCTTTATATAGTATTAAATGGTCGTAATTGTTTTTATACTATTCAATAAGAATAATTAATTTAGGTCATCGTGATGTAAGAGGTAGGCACTTCGGACGGTGAATTATACGGAATGAAAAATTACTTTCATCACCCATCAAAGTTTTCAAGACGGACGAAATCATGATTTAGGATTTCGCGATTCATATCTTAGAGTTTTGTGCTAGGCAACGTTCAAGTCAGGAATAGATCAAAATATAATATATGTTTATATGTTTTTATTAATATTTGCAAAAATTTAGTTAAAATGTTATCTATTTAAAAAAATGAATAGACAAGACATTAAAACTACCATTTTACTTAACTTTAGGCATATACCACACAATACCACCGTAAAATTGGCAAGTTTAATAATAATATAACTTATTTGATCGACTTATGTAACGAAAGATTTTGCCTGTATAAATTTGAAAATGAATAGTGTACCATGCTTAAAACATTTCAAAGTCGTGTTGTATAGGCGTGTTGAGATCGCGCGATGCTAGCGGCCGCAGCGGCAGGTGCAGATGATTTATCTCATATAAACGTTCACCAAATAACCATTTAACGTTGTAAATACCTTATTATCATAGCCATATGACATATTAATGCATGGCAGTCGTAATGAAGCACTGCCTGAGGAGACACGCAGCCTATCAGTGCAGCATCCGTACCGATTGTATTATCACCGTGAACCATCGTTATGTATCCACTGATCGGACCTCCGACTGTCTTTCCTTCCTCCGCTTTGAGATACTGCATCCTGGATTCCTAAGGTATAATATAAGGTAATGCTTGATATAAATTTAAATAGATTACCACTTGCCTAGACGACAGTCATAGTGAAGTTCATGAGAAATGCCAGTGTGCTTAGTTATTAATCTTCATTGCATAAAACGATTCGAAACGCTTGAGTGAATTTATTTCTTTCAATATTCGGTTATATGTAACCAACGCTTAAGCTCAGTATGTATATTTTTTTAGAGATAAATTGTAACAAAATTTATAGTGTATTTAGTAGTAGATACTAGTATATTTTTTATTTCCACGCGACTTTTTCATTTTAAATGAACGAGTAATATTTACATAGTAAATTTTCAGTTTCGTCTCTACGCGATATACTACGTATCTAAGAATTCTGGTAAATCGGTCTATTGTTTAAATATAAAAAACTATTCAGTGAAATTTGAGTCCAATAATAGTAAAATATAATAAAAATATATAAATATAAAATAAAACTTAAATGTAATAACCTCATTTTGAATCGATAACATTCCTAAGAGTTATATATTAATTATATATTTCCTGTACATTTAGCACCATATTTTAACATTTGATTAGGCTATTCTAATGCATAAACAAGTACCTACATCAAAAAGCTTCCCCTACTGTGTTATCCACTATCATGCATCATAAATAAATTTTACCAATCTCTCACCCCTTATTCTTTCTACATACCTACTCAGTCATGCGAATAACATAACTTTTTTATGTTGGTATACATTGTTTTTATTAAAATTATATATTTTTTTTAAATATTAGTAATTTTGCGCTAAGTTAATTGAAACGAGTTTTAATCAGCTAATCAGCAAGCTTATTGTACACTTATTTAATAATTAATGAATATTTATCGAAATACTTTTTTGCAGCTGCACGACATCGACAAAAGCGTCCTTGTGATTTTGGATTTTCCCATAAGAAATTTTCACGTGGTAAAAAGTAACCAATAATCTCCGGAAATCAGTAAAAATTTTACTTTTGCAAACTAAAAGTTTCTGAGTACACGCTCCTAACTTTTACAGCTACGATATCTCTTGAAGGGGGATTTTTCAAAATAGTTTTTTTATTCACTTCACGATTCTAGGTTTAGCGATTTGACCTGGACGGTTTATCTTTGGGTCAGTCTGTTAGTCAGTCTTAACCTCACAATCTGTGTAACAAAGCTGTGAAAAAGCGAAAGGAAAGATGTGGCGTACAAGTAACTTCTATAATGCAGAGGACGGATAGTTATAAAAGAATGAATGAGTGAATGTAAAACGTAGTTTCTTTTTATTCACGATTTAATTACTACGGTAAGATACTTGAAATTCGTTTTGAAACCTCTAATACCCAGAAGATCTAGTCTAATAGGTGGCTTATTATAAATTTTTGAAGGATTTTGAGACTTAATGTAAATAAAAAAAAAATAAAACTACTTAACAATAAAAAATAATTGTAAACGTACGTAAATGTAGTGAAACATATTTTATTCAAGCAACATTGATGTATTCATAAAGCGTCGCTAATTCTATCATAAATTTGTAACAAGACCCTTAAACTTTAAATAACGATGCCAACGCAATGCAACCTACGTTAATACAACGTTATAAAGAAATTAAGAATATGATAATAGCTGATCTAAATAGCCATTATATTGATCTAATAGTTATATATGACGACATTTTTTCCGAACCTTTTCCTTTTAAGCATATGTTGTCAAAAGCTTAACACAAGGTGTCCTGTAATTAGCTGGTCGCGCCACTTCAAAAGGTGATACTAATGAAGGAGCAGTTATGACCATATTCCGGAAGCACCAATTAAGCCATCACATCATTCATTATTTTATTGCTGCGTAAGCGTTCTTTACGTCGTATTTTTTTATAGACTTTATCTATTGAATATTCAAATTGTTAGTAGCTTGTATTTATCATTATATTAACTCATATTATACATTTTCAAGAATATTTTTAACGTTGTACGAATTTAACAGTACGTGGAATATTTCAAGATATTTTTCTATGAAGTCCGCCGTTCCGCCGTGGCTCTTTGGGATTTCGTCTGAATGCAAATTCGATGGATAAGGATTCAATATCTACTCGGAGGAATGATATTTTTTTAGATTTTAGACAAATGTGTGGCATTATACACTTATACACGCAATGTTTTGAAATACGGTAGGACACTAGGTACTCTCAGCGTACCGCCCAAAATGCAAAAGAAAAATATAAATAATTTCCTTCAGGTTTGCGAGTTAAATATTTTTAAATATATTATTTCTATATATATAACCTACCATAAAAAAGGATCATAAAACAATGCTGGAAGTAAAAATTTACTATACAATAGCAAGCTAAATAATATATTACTATTAAAACTAAATTAGATAATTTTGAAGTTATCTTTGTAAAACTCTTAATAAACTTCACTCTTATATTAATGGTAGGGAGGGGGTTGCGGTTCTTTTGGCAAATAAACTTTCATTTTTTATTGTGTATCATAACGGTTACACGCTCTGTTCTTATAGTGAATTCTTTAATAGCTACACAGTTGTGTGAAAGATAATTATAATCATAATAAATACATCACGTACCACCTGAATAAATAGTTAGTTAATCTCTTTAAAAATGTGTATATTTACATTATTATATTCTTCAAAAACTATTACATATATCATAATCTATTGATTATAAGATTGAACTAGATGTGGCGGTTCATCACTTAATGTGCTTTATTCTCAAAAGAGTCCTGCTAATAAATTACCTATATACTTTATAGCCCTATATAAGGATAATTGTTATTATAATGTTTTTTTTTTCACAAATCATTTTTGCATGTAGTTTTTATCGTAACAAAAAAAATTATAGCTCTTTGCATATAAAAGTGTCAATGTTTTTTTTTAATGCTGTTATAGGTACTAATATGATAAACCAATAAATTTAATGCATAGCAGTACTCGCTATCTATTTGTCTCACAATTTACAATAAGACCACGAAGATAGAAGAAAAAAATTAAATAAAAAATACTTAAAGAAAACATATAAATGTATTTTTTGTTTTTTTCTTACGCTCCGTTCAAATTTTTATAAGTTTTCTTTAAGTATTTTGTCTATCCTTAGGCAGAATAACATTTTAAAAATCATTAAAATATGAAATAAAAAAAAAATATATATCTAAAGCAGCGTCCACACAATAGTACCAGTACATCTGTATAATGATCGCATCGGCCGATTACCACGTTACGCAGCAGTAATAAGACAACATTGTTAATGTCCAATAATAGGTCACGATGTGCATTTATTAACATCAGTTATTAAGCATTTCTAATTTCTCCTCACGGCTCGTAAATGTAGAGCAATGTACACAACTTTGTAGTAAAGGTCAACTATTTAAAACTTACGAAACCTATAATAGAATTTATTGTTAAAAATTAATAATTAATAGAATTTTTAACAACTTTAGAAATCTATAAAATAAGAATCGACATAGAGGCGAATTGGGATAATGTATGACTTTAAATGCGATAGTAGCGAGCTCGATCCCCACTCAGAGAAATAAGTTTATTTCATTCCCAGCTCTCATTAAGTAAAAATACGGCGTTTAATTTCGCCACTCAAAGCACAACGTCTTAAATTCGGTTGAAATTGGGGAAAGGAGGTTCACTCTGCGTAATCAGCTATGCGGGATAAAATGTGAAGCTGGAAGAAAAAACTAAATAAGACTACTAAATTAAATTATTATCTAATTAAGTATTATTTTATTACGCATCGAAAGAACTCATAGCAACGTTAAAAGGTGATTAATTAATTGTGACGATGCACTAATGTAGCATCGTATAATCATGCTATGGCATGTACATCAGTTCGGTTATTTCCTCGCTTGTTCGTTTAAGTGCAAAAATGTCGTAAATTAAACACGTTCATTTTAATTATACCTAAGTGAAAAAAGCCGTCTGACTCTTGCACAGACTATAATAATCTACCATTATAGTAAGGTATGGCTCGATTCCACAATTATTACTATTAGAAGGATAATAAACTTCTAGCTAACCTAATCGTTAATGTACTAAGTTAAATAAATTATCATGAATTATATTTTTTCTTCTTGACTAAAATTGAAATTTGAAAATTCTGAATCGCTATACAATAATATACAGATAAATGGGCGTAAAGTGGAGATCATAGTGACCTACATCAAAATATGGGCTCTTTAGTTTCACATTTTTTCCTGCATAGAGTAGGTAGGGTAGGGAGAGAGAATCTAGAGTTTAGATTTTCAGAGACCGCACCGAAATGAAGGTAATGCAGTCCCCAAAAATGGAAATCGAACCTACAACTATTGTTTTTCCTCCAATCCCCTCAATATATTGATACAGGTGGAGATTGTTTGAAGTGACTCAGTTCAGTCAGTCATTTATCTATATGTATATAATATATGTTGAAATAACAGAATCTTAATAAAAAGTCCCTAACGACTTACTTTAAAATAAGTGTTACGTGTTTTCTACAGAATTAAAAATGTGGCTTGCTAGGTATTCTTCTGTTATCACAGTGTTTCGAGCGGCCGAGGCGTGGTCCAGTGATCTTATCTCTCCCATTAGCGAGCGCCGCGCCCAGACACTATCTCCGGCGCATCACCTGCACTTGCACATCGTCAAACACCACAATTCCTTCTACATTTTTTTTTAATATCAACCGATTACTCTAAGCAATAAAGTTCATTTTGCAGCAGCATATTCCAATTTCTTAGACGTATTTTCAGAAGCATAAGATATGACGCTCGTTTTTCTATGTTCAGAGTTATAACTTAGTAATATTGTTTGCCGCGTTTTTTCCGCTTTAATATTTTGTCGTCTGGGTCCTATCCCGATGAGTATCGCATCGGTAATTTGCATGATGCAGCCGTTTTCTACGATGATAGGCTCGTCGTATCGTAATAGCATATAGACGGCCTTCGTCAAATGTTGTCATTCCCTTGTTAGATTAGCTATTCGAAGAATGTTTCACCCACGCTCAATTTCTCCCGTGGCTAATGCGTTTACTATAGCGCAATGTCTGATTTCAATCGATTCTCAGAATATATGTAGATGTATTAAAAGAAAAAAAAGAAGATATACATAGCTAAAAATATTGAAATTTATAACCACTAACTAAATTGCTCAATTTTGACGTTTATAATAATTATAAACTAGTTATACGTTTTAATAGGGTGTGAAAATGTAATTATTGTACTATGATAAAGTTAAGGTTCTAATAAGTACATATAGGAAAATGATCACAATTTACTACATCACATATTTTCTTCCTACGATATCATTGTGGCTAGATCGATATCATTTTTAGGTACGAGCCGAGCTAATATCTGAAATTTATGAGATGCAGCGCTTGCGCAAGCGTCGTGACCGGATCAGGTGGAAAGAAAGGGGAGGGGGAGTCGGCGAGAACAAAGAGTATTTCAAACATGCCGCCGTGTTCCCACTAATAAGCAATAAACAAGGGGGAGGAGTTTTGGCACACCTGAAGAATCATATCGCGATTCGGTTTTACTACAGCATTAGATATCGTTCTGTGGTTAGTTTTCTATAGATATGACTTTTTCTCAATGTGTATTAGATATATGAACAGTATATTACAATTTACTAAAAATAAATAATATAAACACAATCAGGTATATATTTTGCACTGTAATTAAGTTAATAAATGTTTTTGTATAATCTGTCAAAGGATAGTCAGTAGAGTACCTATTTTAAAATATTTACTTTTAAAAATAATCTATAGTTATGTGGGTACACATATGTATATAAATTATATATACATAAGTTAAACAATATTATTTTAAAATTACCTGTAAATATTATGTATTAAGAAACAAAACTATTTAACTTGAAGATATGTGGAATAAGTTCAAGTAAAATTATTGTATTATTGAGTAAATTTCCTAGCTATCGTAAAAAATATATAAAACTGATAGGACCTTTATAAAACTGATAGGCGCTGATTTACAAAAATGAACGTGACGACTGGTTATTTCTACCTACCTCCACGGTGCACACGCCGCGCCGTGCAGACACTCGTGCAGTCACAGTTCACTGGCAACACTAGTGATCCGTGATGCACGGTTTTCATTGCAATTAAAAACCTATAAATGTTAAAATTTATGAAAATTTTCACATATCTTTGTTTTATATAAAAAAAGTATGCTCACGTTACTATTATAACATCATCATCCAAAATATGTTTGACGTAAGTAGTGGTTATGAATTCTTATCAACATTCTTATAAATATAAAACTAGAATTGTAAAAATAGAATTGATGAATCATATATGATACCGCTACCCAACACGAACTAAAAGTAAAGGTAGTATAGGGCCAAGTAATATACCTCGTAGATATTACTTTTTCTGTGCATACCTATTGCCTAAATGCGGAAGTCTCGCAAATATAAAAATAACTATAATTTCGTGTTTCCAATAGAGATTATACAGTTAGTACTGGATGTAGCAATATACCTTTAGAAAATCACAGAAACCGATACTTAGCACAGTTTTCGCATTGCAGACTGGTATTCATGGATAGGTGTCTACAAGTCGGCGGACTATAATTGTGTGTGGTTAGTGCTGAATGCTGATTGACAAGCAGTTGGCGCGGAGTGTAGTGCAAAATAGCTCGATTATTCGCATTCGTCGTGACTGCGATGAAGATAGCTGCCGTCGTCGTTAAGTTCCGACTTCTGATTTATAGTACTATAGACAAAGTAATAACTTAATATTATATTCTCATTAAATACATATATGTATGTGATATTATATAGATTGATGTGATATTTAAGCTCTTACTTATTCTCATGTACCTAATATTAGAATTAATATCTTAATATTAAAAATAATAAGTTTTTTTTTTTTTTTATTGTATTATTCACTCATAATCGTATAATCATTTGATTGTAGTGGGATTCGAACCTGCGTCTCTAGTCTCTAGAAATCGAGCATTCGTTCTAATATACGTACGCTTATGTAGCTACATAGATGCAAAATTTTTTTACACTTGTTATACTTGTTATACAGGATAACTTAAAGAAAAACAATCTTATTTTGAAAATCAAATCTGAACTGCTACAATGCAAATATAAAAAATCTACACAAAGTTCACACAGGTGTACTACAATGCTTTAGTCGTCTAGGCATCTATCGCCAATACAAAGCAATTGTTGGGCACTCCGTGACGGAGTAATTCGTCGTTTCCCTTCGACGCGACGATTAGCCTCCTCTATTTACTTGTCTATCGGCTAGAGCTGGCAGCTGACGCCGGACGTGCCCGACAGACGGACACCGTTACAATTGCATCATTGACTTAGAAAAACGTTTGCCACGGACAACCGGCTTGTCCGTACAACGTGACAGACATCTAGACTTTTCCAGCTTGAACCACGCGGCAACACATGAAAATCGCTGCTTAACGGGAATCGTATTTTAAATTCATTCCGGTTCCCATTCCTATTTAACATAGCTGTTATGTGAGTTAATTTAATGCAATTACATTGAATTGAATTGACTTTAAATTTACTTTACCTATATTTGCGTACTATTTACAGTACTAAACCACGATTGGATCACGAAGATGCTTATTCAATATCTTAAATATGTTTCTCTGTGAGAGTTCCCATAAGAGATAAATATTTAAGATCGCGATCTCGCATAGGGCATGACCGGACAAGGATCGCGCTGTGCACATGGTACTGAGAGTGCTATCGCGTTTAATCATAGGGTAGGTACCTATCTGCCGCGCCGATATAATGCACGTCTTTGGAACAATAGGTACTACAGTAAACTCAATAAATGAGTGCAATTAATGCAGAGTACGAGACTCTAAAACGTTTCTCAACATACTTACGTACGTATTTTATCAGTAATGAGATCTTTCCCCTTGTTCCATATATACTAAAGAAAACATTTACATTAAATTTTAGTAACACTGAAACCTGACTTAACCACGCGCTTAAATTTCTGACAGAATATTATATAGACCTTTCCTCGAACTAGTGTTTCTCTTGAAAACTAATCAGTGCCAGCCATTAAGGAATCACGCTTCGTATTTACATACGATAATATATCTCGAACGTTCCTGGGGTGAGGAGAGCGCTCGTCCTCGAGGAATTAACTTCGACAACACCACAATGGTCCATAATTATGAAATGTGTTGTGATTCTAAAAGGATATGTAATTTTTCTCTGGTGCCGAACAATGCGGGACGGTAATGAAAGGAGTCAATCAGTCGGTGTCTGCGAAATACGCTCTCGCTAATTTATGCGTCGCTTGGCGCTCACACAACTCGCATTTATCCCAGCCTTAATGTGCGTCTTCCCAGACAAAGGACTATGAAGTTGCAATAAGCGTAGGAATTATATGAGGGTTAAATTTTAGATTTGTATCCAATGTGTCTTTGAGATTAGACCGCGGTGATCTGCTCCGTCCACCTCCATAGATAGTATAGGATACTTTGTAGTAAATGCACGTGGAGTGCACGCGTGAAAGCCACACTTATGCACTTAAATCCTAGCACCATAAGAATTTATAGCGGATGGCATATTATTTACTAGCATTATACGCACAATTTGCGAAGCTGTCGCAAGGGCCGGCTATAATTTCCCGATGGCAGGAGATCCATCAATACACGCCTCGGGCCGCGGCCGCTTTCAATTTGTAGGCCGCTACATCGCCGGCAATTACCGTACAGACGGAAGGCCGATCATCATCGATATATTCGCTTAATAATGCCTAATGACACTTAATAAAGAAAAAAATAAATATACACATGTATTATTTGCAGTCATAATATCATTCACTATGCATTTTGTACTTCACACAGATTACACTTACTTTTCATGTCGTAATTTGTATTTATAAAAGTAACGCAATGAATACAATTGGTAATACGTATAAAAAATATAGATAAGGACCCTATACAGAAGCCCTTGTGTGACTGTACACTAAACTATTGAGCTTAATTCAAATTCGGAAGAATGTCCGATTCGAATTAGCTCCGCTCGCAAGGACCAGTTGCGAGTTGACAACGGCCACAATAGTAACATAATTACAATTTCTACATATTTACTCAATTATTCTACTAGAGATTTTCGTTTAAATTAATCACTCAAGGTTACTGATAGTATGTAGTTAGGTATTAGGAGTTGCCGTTCAATTCCTGTTGTTAGATAGTCATATTCTAATTTGAAATAGGTCATTAAAACCCCTATGAAACTTGCCCTAGGAATATTGAAAACTCACACTTAAATAATTTAAACATTTATTATTATATAGGTATATATAAAAATATATTTCATAAATAAAAATTTTTATAACTTTTATATTTTAATTTTAAGTTTCAATGACATTTTGAATAGATATATCGCAATTATCTTTTTCACTCCAATATTTTACGAGGATATTTGTGAACTATTAAATTATTAATTAGAATAGAAGAAGGAATATTTGTGAACTATTAAATTATTCTATACTAGTTGAGAAGTATGGTATAAATTTGCGTTTATTATAAAAGTAGATGTTTAGGTCTTACTTTTGTCTGGTTAGATAGAGTAGTAGTGATAGTGATGGTAGAGCACCTTAACTCGACGTTTAAGTGAAGAGAGTAAAAACCTATGATTTATGAATAATTTAATAATACCGTCGTGGCGCAGAGGCACAGCGTCTGCCTGTAAACGTGGTGTGTGGGTCCGATTCCCCCTCGGGGAGATTGAATTTTTTCCATTTTCTTCGCTATGGTAACTAGGGAACGTAGTGGGGAACGGAGTGTCTTAACCTTAGGTACCCTCAACCTACAGTTCCCTCTGCCTACCATGCTATGTGCGGGACAATACACAAATATTAATAATAATGCTCGAAATATTTTGTACTTTGAGCCATAATTTTGTCATAAAAAAATGTTAATAAATATGCTATATGCAGTAGCTACTAGTAGTGCTATTACATAAAAACTTTCTTGAAAAACTTAATTCGATATGTATCATCTATAAATTATTTATAATTTTAATTATAAGCTAATTTTGACATTATTAGTACTTTGGGCATTTAAAATATAAGTATAATATTAAAAAAAACAACCTTTATAATTGAAAAGTTTACTTACTTCAATGGAAATAAAACAACTATTTTTGGTTTGTTAAGTTTATTAACACTTAGGGCCGAACCCTGATATGTCACTACGGTCACGAACTGCTCACAAAACACAAGAAATAGCCAAATTTATTAACAATAAATTAACTTACATTTAAACAAATTATATCCGTCGAAATAATATTATCAACTCTTTAAGTCAATTTAAATTTTTAATCTAGTAACATATATCAGTTGTTATAAAATGTTGTATTATGAGTTATATGTTTGTCTAACATGTAAACTTAAGAGCATATCTTTTAAATTAAGTATATGTTTTTTCAATTAACTATATGTTTTTTCAAACCACCATATGTTTTTTCAATTAACTATATATTTTTAATTAACGAAAGCCGCTGACCTCTTCGTAATTTTTAATAATAAAATAAAAAAATCTTTACAATCCCGTTTTTTTAGTAAATAGCGTGAGCAAGAACCGCGACATTTCTACTATATTTAGTTATTTCAAGGTCCTATCCGATAGAAACGTCTACGTGACCCCTTATATACAGTGCTTAAACTACAAAAATAATTTAATCAACCACTATACAATACATACAAATATGTTATATTAAACACATTCTAAACAGTTTTTCGATTTACAAGCATATAAAATTATAAGCCATGTTTCTACATACAAATTTAAATGAATGCACGCTATTATATATATTATAATAAATCATATTTTATTATGTCAAGTCAGAATGTACCAATAATTTATAAAGCAAACGAATTATGAACGTTATTTGAACATGACTTATAATTCATTTGATATGCGATTTTCCGTCCTGTCTAAATTATTATAAGTACTACATTGGAATAATATAAATAATTAATTAATCTAAAATATACACACATTTATGTATAAAATATTTCATATCACTTATTCCCAAAGTACCGTATGGAAGCGAGATTACGCGTAATATGATATTTCGACTACAGAATTGTTATTGATGATGTTTTTATTTTGATTAGTATTAAAGTAACAAAATGTTAGTTTTATCATATATATAAGTACAGATGATATTGGAATGTTAACTTTGATTTCAAATTAGGTACTCTTTTGTTAGGATTACATGTTACTTTTATTTACTTACTATAGATTACATTATAGTTACGTAAAGCGCTCATATCTAAAGAAACAATCAATTGTTGCCATTGAAAAGTTAATCTTTGGTTATTTTAAACAAAAAAAAAGTGTTGAGGGTTATTTTTTGCTCAAATTCAAGATATTCATTATTTTTATAGAAAATAAAAAATAATAGGTAACTCGTGTCCTCAATTCATCTATCTACACATTTAAAACTATTATTCTTCAGGAACCTTCAAATTATTAAATTATATCTATTGATAATATCCAGTTACATAATTAAATAGGTACTATTTATACTAAATTAGAATGTCTCTTATATTCTTCACAGCACTAATAATATAGTTTTTGAAAGACCGTTCACATGGGATGCCTAGGGGACGACGTGTGCTCGGATCTCGAGGGTGGGGCGGAAGGGTGCGCGGGGGGCGGATACGGGCAGTAGCGGAGAGGTGCTGGTGGCTTCTGTAGCCAGAGGTCTGGCGGAAGAGCGAGTGGTTGTGGCCATGCGGAGGGCCAGGCGCGGCCTCCTAGGGCCAGCAGCTGCAACGCGGGAGGTGTTCTCGCCCAGGCAGCTCGTTTCTCCGCCTCCTCCTCATTGGTCCCCGTTGCAGCCGAATACAGCCGTAGTGGAGATCGAAGCAACTGCTGCTCCATTAACATCAACTCCATCGGATCTCTGAAGAATTAATTTTTATATATTACTAAAGTTTTATACCTACATATGATAAGCTTATAAATAGTAACCAACATAACCTAGTAAAGTAACATTTAACTAAGGATATTTAAAAATTTATTAGAAAATATGTTTATTACGTAGGAGGCCTATTTCGGTTAGTATCGCGCTAAGTTTACCTCCTTTAGGATTCTTCGAATATTGCGTTTAGCGCGTTCGTCCGTTCGTTAGCTTTCAGCAGTCCATGGTCTATAAAATCCAGTTCGCAGAATTAACCGGCCACCGACGCGCCACGTGTTTTCGAATATCATAAAACGTTATTATACTTGCTAACTTCACGTTTAAATATAACACCATATTTCTGATTTATAAAAATATCGACATACTTCATACATACTTAGAGTAACTACTCGGTTTGAACAGAACCTAAAAAAACAAGTTTACTACTTTCAAATATAATTTTGCGTGTTACGTAAAGTTAATGTTAAATATAGAACTCGATCCTTACAATACTTAAGCAGTATGACTTCGACGAAGTGTATTTTCAAATGTGAAGTTAACGAGGCGAGCACGTCTCAACCTTTAGTGCAGAGCAATGCGTGATGCCCTTTATCGGTTCCAAGAGCTTGTCGCCAGTGAGCATTTCTTGTAAACAAGCAATTATTGTATTCTCCACTAACTATTGAAATGAAATTGTTTATATCAGGCCATTGTCAGAAGCTCAGAAAAACTACACGTTATCGTGTGCAAGCCCATCTCAGATTCTATCTTCGAAGGTGTTATTAACGGCCTCTACATTTTGAGATGTGAGCTGAGTTGCAAATGAGCGTGACGATATAGCAGAGTCGAGATGAGGCTCAAAATTGGCATGACATCACGAGATGCCGTGTCGAATTTAATCTATCACCGGCGCGGCCGCAGGCGCCGGCTCTGCCGCAAGAAAACAGGTAGTGGCCGCACAAGCTAACGAAATATAGATTTTTTTATTAGAAACCTTAATTCCTACAGAACGGATAATGGCGGGTGTTAATGTTATAGCTGGCTCGTATCATCTCACGCATCTTCTCACACATTACAATAATATTCCCTAATTGAGCGTGATATGAAACGTTATTATAGAGTGTTAATGTTCGGCTGTTTCATTATTTTTTATGAATTCCTTTTGATTTATCTAAGTAATTTCTGTATTGAGCTTAGAAATAATATGATCATAATCATTAATTGTAAGTCAAACTCATTTTTTTATATTTTGAAATATATATCCATTATTGAATTATTAAAATTAAATTTCTAATTTACCATGTACCATTAAGTAAGAGGCAATAAATACTTGCAAGTTCTTTAGCATTAAGCGCTTTATTGTATGTTATAGCATTTTATTATTTCGTCATTATTTTTAAGAATGTACCAAATTTACGTATTTAATTTTGAAACAGAATGTGAGCATATTATGTTGTGTCGTTTCGGGTGCTATGGGGGCGTTAATGGGGTATTTATTATGATCTCGGTATCAGCGGTAATAGCCAACACTCGCCGGCAAATTACAGGGCGGTGCTCTAAGAGGCCGTATAGGAATGACGAGTACAGGTATCGATATCGATAATGTTTTGTGGATTAAATTTGATTTATCCAACTAGAAATATTATAGTAATAATGCAAAATTAAAATTATTCGTACGCTATATCTATGAAATATTTTAAAGGAATTTTATAAAATATATACATGTTGTGTGTATGTGTGTAGTTTAGTCAAACCCTAATGTCTTGCTAAGCAACATCTCTCTCCTTGCTCTGACTTATGTTAGGATATTTCATTGATTAATTTCTATAACAATTCTGATTTACCATTTATCATTACCGATGCCCAATTACGACATCAGCAAAGCAAGCCATAAAGGTTCACTTACTTAGATTATTCTACTTTTCATAGCTTAATTTATTTAATTAAAAAAAAATAACGCTCCAATTGATGTATCAAAATAGCAATTAAAAGGGGTGTTTTTCTGAAGTAAAGAAAAACGCTAACAATATAATAATTCTCTTAGTACCTAGTTGTTTCCGTTGGCACGTTGCGTACGTAACATTTACAATATTATAGTACACTTTATTTTTTCCGTTATTATTCATCGATTTATTATAATATAATATTTACTTAGATATTAGAAACACTGAAACATCTTTATAATTATTATTGATCTTCATAGATTATATTACAGAGCAACGGAGCGCCAAATTGGAATGTTTTATTAATTAATTATTAACATTTATAGTCTCATCGCTTTCATAGGCTCCGCAAAAACATGTTCTTTTATTATCATAGATATAAAACTTGACCTTCCAACATACCATTAACTGTCGATTATAATCCATTCGTAAAATTAAAAACCAGCGGCAGCCTATTCCACTTTAATTACTTATCTCTTAGTTAGAAGCTAACACGGTAGCGAGTGGCGGCTAGTGAGCGAAGGAAGCCATAATGCCTCGATAGCATCTCAAATTAGCCGTCAATCACGGGGAACTATCAACGCCGTATCAATTAATACAAATCAGTAGCACATAGGCACTGACGCCATGACGCATCCGAAATTACTTCAGTGAAATATTCATTAAACTCCTCATCAAATCACCTTTCAAATGCACATTAGCATGCTTAAAGCGGTTGGTGTTTAGATCAAATACTATTATTTTCTTACACAACTCGAGTAGGCAGGATGACTCTTAGTAATTAATTACTTTGTTTTAACTTATAATTTGGAGATATTGAGTGCTTGAACTAAATACCGTGTCATATCTTATCAAAGCGATGTACCTTTATTATTAAATAATAGAAAACAAAATCACTTCCCATCGATGACCCTATACTTTCTTAGTATCTTTCAAACTGCGCTACGGAATTAAATGTGACTTTTACTATAAGACAGCGAAAGAATATCGAATTTTCTAATATGATATCAGTCTTACAGTATACTTATTTTTGATTGCAAAATGCGAAATAACGGAATATTTAATTAGGAACAGGTATATAGAGTAGGCAGGGCGCGAAGCCGCGGGTGAAATACTAGTTCATCAAAAAAATAACACATTCGCTTAATATAAACATTCTAAAAGAGAGAGCGATCATAGTTTAGTCAGACATTTATTCAGTCTTATGCTAACTTATGTAAGAGAACTACTTTATTCATATTTATTTAGGTACTTATATATCTAAAGTAAGGTTTAGCTTGAAAATAGTATGGGATAGTTAAAAAAAATAAAGCTAAAACACATAACTATTTATGAAGTTTTTGCACATTTCGCGAGAATCGAACACGATTCATTTTGGAACACGTTATGCCGCGGGACCGGTCCGGTCCGTGCATCACACCGACGATGGGCAGATAATAGAAATGCGCTTTAATTTGTCGTTTAGGGCATAATGAGGAGCGAGCCCTGTGATTACGCGCCGCCGCCGCCGGCTCGCGCGCTGTTGACGTGCACTGTTTCACACACCGCTCCCGCCCCCCACCCGCAACCTCGCATCCTCGATCGTGTAAGCTCCAAATCACGTTACTTCGAACATTCTATTTCGGCCTGATGCGAGGTGAGTGCGAAATGAGAAACATAGGTAGTGGCTCTCATGGGAACGCCCGCGATTAAGGCCTCCGGCAAATTCTCGCCTCGCACCGGACCGGACGGCTCAACTTAAAAGTAATGAGTGGAAATCGGAATTATACGGAGCACTTTAAATCGCATTCATAACCTGTGTTTATAGGTGTAAATACTGTCGCCATAAGTAAATGACGCTTGTAGTTTCTCATAATTAAGACAGATTTAAATATGTGGGACACACTACGGGAAATATAGAGTTGTTACAAAGTCATGCTCAACAAGTATTGAAATTTAAATTAATATATATGTATTTGAAAAATATTTTGAAAAATGTATAAAATTTTTAACGTATCGAGATTTTGATTATTTATTTGAATTTATCTATAACAGCTTATATAATTTACTTTTCTGTAGATTTGTGTATATCTAACAATTAATGTTATTTATAGCGTGCTGATTTCTATCCCATCTATGCTATAAAATTAAACTGTCGCACATAACACACGTGTAACATCGTTTCATTCTTTAATTATTATTTAAAATTCAAATTTGAGTTACAATTTTAAACAAAAACAAAAAGTGTTTTGGTACAATATTATATTGGCCATAAATTCTAAAACATTTTATAAGTATAATCTTACTTCTCGAGTCGATTTCTCTGATAGGGTATAACACCGGGCAACCTTAAAGTGCAAATCAGCATCGACCGTACTATCGGCTTCAATCAGATGTGTCGGATTTTTTCTTTTATTCATAAAAGCTCGCCGCTCAAATTGCAGGGCGGCCAACCTAATGCCTTTCAACTGTTGCTAATAACCTGCCAATTTATCAAACTCGCCTGCAGCGCCGCAATCTAACACTTGGCGATACACGAACACGTGGCCACGTTCGTCATTCTCGCTTAAGTTAATAGGTGCTAATTTTAGCAAAAAATAGCACTGCAAATTACAGTGTGCGCTGGTTGTAAAAATTTAAAAAGCCTCAACATTTTATATTTTAAATTCCACCGTCCTTGTGCAAAGTCGTTTAAAGGTTCTTTTGTAAAATATATTATATAATATTGGTGAATATAAAAAATGTCTACCCTACACATGCATTTAAAACAAGTGATGTAGGTGTACCTGTGTCACATAAAATTCTAATCTGCCGTTATATTTGTATCAGTCTTTATAATGGCTTATCTGGTTTTATATATCTATATTCTACTAACCTACCTATCTATGAATCAGGATACAGAACTCGATATAATTTAAATAAAGTACCTGACGGCAACTCCGTATATAAGAAACTCTTCTAAAACCTATATCTTTATACATATAACACAACATTTTAAATATGATATTTAAAAAACAAAAACGTTTCTATGATGGCTTATAAAAGCAAAGCTTACCTATCAAAATCAGTGAGCCTTGACGAATCCCTAAAGCCTTTTGCGAAAGGGTTGGAATCGATTTTCAATTTGGTAATCAGCTGATTCTGGTAAGCAGTGACGGCAGTGAATACTGTCTCAGGAAAAATGAAAGTCCTGTGCTGTTCTCTAGACAAGTCGGTTATGGGTCCGCCGCCTTCTCGCACTTTCACTAGATGGATTCGTGGTTGATACCGATGCATTGAGTTTAATACAATCTGTAAAAGAAAAGAAATTATAAGTAAGTAACATAAACATATTGTTCATAAAGTATGTCTTCCTTTTAAGGTACATGAATAATAAATTATTAATACTAGATGCCTCCATAAGTAACATAAGTCAATTTAATAAAAACCATATATTTTGTTTTTTGTTATTGTACTTAACTTTGTACGAGTTTGTACAAAGTGTTCAATAAAATTGATGTCAAAAATTCATATCCAGCAATATAAGTTGCGATTAAGATGCAATTTCCAAGTAAAAAATATAACTTGTAGTGATTTCTCACTACAAGTTTGTTGAGCTCTAAGCTTACCGAAATAATAGATTAATTAAAGAAAAATAACGTAATGCCCATTAATGTGTATTCCCAAAACACTATGCTAGATGCAATTTTCTTGTTATATTAATTAAGTTTATCTGTTTAATGATAGTGTCGGTGATTTCTCATCACTACATTGTAATTAATTGGGCGATGTGACGCGCGATAGCCACTCACCGCTGATGGTATAATTAACGTTCGTTAATTAATTCGACTGACTACTTACTTTATTACATAATTGCGTTTTTCAAGAGCGCCGATTCATGCCGATTGTGATTATTAAACTATTTCTATTTATGATACGGACCTCTATATTTGTATTTGTATATATATATATATATATATATATATATATATATATATATATATATATATATATATATATATATATATATATATATTAAAATTTTTGTGGATTTCCTAATTGGATCTATTCGTTACGTTTCATTTCACAGAACACACGTCTTACGTCTTGTCATAATAATAATGTTGTTAAATGTATTTTTATTCTTTAAATACATTAAATAAATCTAAATTGTTTCTTTGTATCCATCTATTCATATTTTTATAAAAAAAAATCATGTGAACGATATTATCATTACGTATGATAACTTGTACCTGCATACTGATAAGAATGCAAATACGTACCACGTCCATTGTTATTGATAATAATATAAGTTTGTCGTATAGATATATTTTTTGCAGTAAAATAATAGCACTTAAAAATTTCACATAGACTAAAGAATAGAAATAATTTTAAATTATACTTATTTAATAAATATAAAGAATTGACATCTTGGTGCAAAAATATCATGGAAGGTTCCTTTTTGCTAAATTTTATTATTTATATTTGTAAAAAGATATTTTCTTAACATGATTTAAACTAGCTATAAATCAAAAACATTTGTTATCTGCCATTTTACTTACATCATAGACATAAAATGATAGTACAGTATATAGTACCTACATATAAGTTTTAACTAATATTGAACTAATTTGGAGGTAAACCATAGTTTTATCCCAAACAAGGAAAAAGCAAGCTGCAAGTATATAAAATAGTATATTTAATAAAATATACTATATTATAATTATTATTTTACAATGTCTGTGTCTGTTTTACATACAATGTCCAAAAGATATAACTAATTAAATAATCATAAAACAGAAAATCCACTGTAGTCGGCATCAAAGGAAGGCGGAGTGGCTTGAATCATTACAAAATCGTTAATTTCATCACCTGCGCTTTAATGAAATATCGCTGGCTTTATTATTATTTGTATCCGCATATTGAGTTTAATTTAATAATTATGCTATACTTTTTATGATACTTAGTGTTATATAACGTAAAACGGGAATAGATTACCATATATTTTTTATAAGAATACATATACCATACATATTATGGGTACGAAATAGAATTATCTAATGCCATTAGAAAACTTCCATTAACAAAAATGTGAATACATTGTTTAAATATCCCGTACCTATACGCCTTCCGTTTTTAAGACACACAATATGTTGTTAGGGGTGGATTTTTTTCGCTTGCACGAGCGAATATATTTATATACAAGGAATGATACAAACGCTTCGAACTATATGTAAATTTTAATTGTTTCTTATGTTTATAAGTAGTAACGTTTTATTTTAAATTACTTTGATACATTAACACAGTAAGAAAACATTTAGGAGCCAAAAGCTGGCAGTTTGCCATTGTTTCACTCAAAATTCCAAAGGTCACCATCATTAGCTAAAAGGGTAGCTATCCCGAATTTTCAAAAAATGTTCTAGGGTTTTCTAAAATTATGTTGTAATTGTCATGCCAAGTGCTCAGTCTGTCCGATGTCGATATTCTAAGCCTTCTTCACCGGTTTCGAATTCCGATTCCGATTCTCAAAGATGAATTCCGGTTGATTACTTTCGTTGAACAGTAAACTAAATGATTTCATAATATATTCGTACAACGTACATTCGTACAGGACTATTACGTATGAATTACAAGCATTCTAAAGGATCCAGCTCCCTGGACCCGACAATTTTTAATTGACAATAAAATTAATAACATGTAAGAAAACTGAAAACAGAAAAAAATATAAAAAACATATAGGTGTGATGCATTAATTAACGGTCAGTGAGGTAGGCGGACACCTCGGTTGAACTCCGAGAACAGTGTCGATAATACTGGAAAAGTATGAGACACCCCCCCGTCTGGGGGGTGTTTACAGAGGGCATGAATGGAAAGGTTGATGACAGTTCAGACCTCCCCCACACCTGCTAGTGCTTAAACGTGCAGCTATGAAGGTAATTAGGTATGGTATCATTTATATATACTTGGTACTACATGTGTAACTAAGTAGCCGCGATATTATTCAATTATAGAAACGTATAAGCTAACATACGTCAATAACAACTACTAAATAACATACATACGTATAAGTTTTTTTGTAAAAATATAACATTGAGCATTATAAACGGCAATCTTACATAACCATACAGAATTGCTACGGTATCAAAGGCATACGCTTCGATAAAGCATAATAGTATTACGTGCCTACGTAGGCGACGACACAGGTCGCTGAAGGGATGTACCTCGCACTCATACAAATTGCCGAGGAATATCTATCTTTAATGCAATAAGAATAGAGTAATGTATGTCGTGATGATGTAAGAGCACGGAGCTATAATTACGGCGGGGGGCGTTGGGAGGGCCGTAGGGAGGAGCGGCATGGCGGCCGGAGGGGGATACAATGCATCAGACCGTTCAGTTGACAACACGTCTTAACGTTCTTGCTTCTTGACAAGATTCACTTATTAAAATATTTTCTTATACGTATGTATATATTAAAAATGGGTGTTTGTGTTATGTGTAATTATTTATATTAGTTTACCACCACCGTTGTAAATATTATATTAGTTTACCAAATTTTAATAAATAATTTTTAAATGCTAAGCTAAAAATAAATTAATAATAATTGTATTAATATACAAAACATTCATTTTTTATAGTAGGTACATAATAAAAGGAAAAAAATAAATGGCTTATTTTATATAGTATTAATATGATATACGCGTATCTCTAACATAGATTTTTTTTTACGTAACCTTCATGAGTAATCAGCACTGATCCATCTTTAATAAACAACTCAGTAGGTAGGTGTACAATTAAATTCATAATAATAATAATAACATTATTATAAATATAATATAAATGTCCTAATCCAAAGGTTGTCTGGAAAAGAAATAATTTATAGGTATGTTTATTATGAAATACCAAAATTTTATTGTGATAAAGTATAATGAAGCACCTATTGCAAGTTCTGATCTGTTTTGATGTAATGTCGTTTCGTGCGTGTCAATTGAATATTGCTAGGTTATAATTTAGATAACATTAATCCTATTAATGTCAAATCCAACATCATTTTATTTTTTGCAATAAATGCACAATTTTATGATTTTGTGTTTATATCTACCATAAGGAATGATAACATTTGAAACATAGACTTCATATATGTACCCCTTCTTAGGCTGTTTATGAAAGCACGAAGAATTGACAGATACAATAGTGAGGTTATTTGCCTAATTTGCAAAACTAAAAAACAAACAAATTAAAATTTACAATGGCAATAAATATAGAATTTGAGATAATTTGAATTGGGACAATCGCGACAGGAGCGAGGTGCGAGCCGTCAATAAGCCGCGCGTCGATATTTCGATTAGCGCGCGAGGCCGCGGATTACGGCGGATTTTCGCCTCCGCGCCGCGCCTCGACAAATTACCCCATTTGTACCTACCGACTACCTACCGCGTAGCAGACAAAAATTACTCTTATGTTTATATCTATTATATCCATAATGTCACAATTAATTATCAAATCATGTTTAAATAAAATGTACGTCAGGTTCTTTTTTTGTAAAATCTAAAAAACACATATATTAAATAAAATGTACGTCAGGTTCTTTTTTTGTAAAATCTAAAAAACACATATAGGTAATTGAATATTTTTCAATACTATTATTCCTCAAGTATATTATTTGTAAGGTTGCATGCAGCAAGCTATAATATACTTTGTAGTTAACAACATATTTGTTAGATATATAATCCCATTATATTTTGAAACGCAATCTCGAAGTATATTGATAGTGTTATTATTGCCAACATTTTATAGAAATTTACAACTTATTTTGAAGCAGCTGTCGTAAAAAGTCAAATAAATCATGATATTTATGATATTGAAGCCAGATCGGAAGCACTTAAATTAGCTAGCATAAAGCTCATATTAGGTAATAAGCTATATAAATATAATTATAAACCTAACGATTAACTAAATTGTAACTAAATACAATATTATAAAAAAGTTTCCCAAAATTACACTTCTGCTGCTTAATCTGTCGAATGACGTAGATGAATACACGAAACTATTTAGAGAGGCCATCAGTATAAAAAAATATTATTATTTATTACCTATGTATAACTTACCGAGTACAAGAACAAACATTGAAAATTAATAAAGAATATTTATAAACATAAAAGTTTATACCAAAAATAATGTTGTTTTATTCAAGCTGTCATTTGCCTACTAAAAATAATGGATTTATTTATGCAAACATCGTGTGTCCATTCAATATGAGATGTCAACAGATTCGACGGAAACAGCGTGGGCGAAAACAGTCAAGCACTAAACACTTCAGAGACTTTTTTAAAATTAATTATAATAGGTAGGTACTGGGTTTATTGACGGTTAGCATCGAAATGTTTTAAGTGTGTTTGACATAACTTCTTGTTATTATAATTAGTAAGTAAAGTTCATTTTTATTATTTGTAATAGAATAATAGTTATATTGGGCGCTACAGTTAATATTTAGCAAAAAATATGTTCCATAAAAATTAAAAATGCTATTTAACAATTATTAACAATTTCCTATATCAATTATTGAAAAATAAAAATTTAAGCAAGGTATAATTACCCTTATGGTTGTTGGTATAATTTATTAGTTAATATTGTGCGCGACTGTCCGATAGCATCATTGAGGTTAAGTCAACATCGGCGGTAAGCGATGAAAAATGATGCTTTAAAGTAGCGGATTTCTCGCTCGTTTTATTAGGTCTTTATCATACAAACTATAAAATAAGCCAAAATTTGTTTATAAATACGACATATAGTATAATCAGTTCCAGTCTTTATTAGTTTGTGTTGATTGGAGAGTCAATGCTTTCCTGAAATTGGAATTGTCTTAATATGATCTTTTCCTTGATAAAATATATATATGTACACTGCGATTTGATGTTTCACTGGTTTTTTTAAATTATAGTAAACGTTAATTTCGTTTATTAACCAGTTATATTAGATTCTTAAGTAATATTTTATTTATGTATGTACATAATATATTAAAATTAAATAATGAAGTATGTGTGGTGTGCACACCTTTATTGAAATTTTATAGCGAAACGATAATGTGTTCGATTTTATAGATGTCTAATGTCAAGGTAATATAGGGATATTAATTTCATGCTGATGTATCTATTTAGAGAATATGTATGCAACTTATACTGGTTGTATCCATATATCAGAGTATAATATATTCGTCACATGTCATTCATTCACTTTTATTGGTTTGGAAACGCAACAAGGCATAACAAGATTATTTTAATTTCAACCTCGAGTCATAACCTCCTTGTCCTCTGTTTTCGTCAAATTGCATAATAAAGAACTCTGATACTTTATGATAGCAGATTAGTCGAGTGTTATACAATTTTAAAGATAATATATAGAACTCAAAGTTTATTGATGTACAGAATTATATTATACATAATTTAAAAAGAAAATTTTATAAAGAAAGTTATACTTAGGTATGTTATAGTTTATATCCGTGAAGGTGTAAAAGTAAAGGGAGAAAGTCACTTCTGTCCATCATATGTTACAATCAGTATGGTATGGTACTTTCGTTTTGAATGAAGTAAGATTTAAATTTAAATTAGTCATAAGTAAAGTAGTTTGGTGAAAAGCAAGCATTATCAAGCTTGCTATATGCCAATTTGGTCGCCATGTTCGATATTTTAATAAATTTTTTTTACATTCCTACTCTACAAGTTAGTAAGTTGTAAATTTGTTTAAGGTAGATAAAAGTTACTTTCAAATTGCACTCTTTTCACCATATTGATATTATAATTACTCTACAATAATATTTTGCATAGCTTATAAATTACATTCTTTTAATTTAAAATTTAAGTCACACAGCCATCAAATACTTAAATGATTTTCATATACGAGTATTAAGGTTTTATTAATGATTTGTTTTACCACTATAATGAATATTTATAAGCGATTTATGACATATTGAGATAAATGCGTATGCTCAGATGTTGGAATTTCTAAATTCACAAGTATTTTCTATACGAATATGTTTATAAATTTCCACCAAACTAAGTTATTTATATTAAATAATTTATTACTGCGTAGAAGTACATAAACATACATAGGTATATCAGTGACTAATTATTTCGCTTGTTAGTAGAATTTCGAACGTTGTATTTTTTCTTTAAATAATTTTATACTTTCTAGAACAAAAGTTTCAATAATTTGCAGTAGGTACTATAATATGATTAATCAAATAAATACCTAAACTAATATTTAGATATTAGGTAATACTATTGATTGATTGATGGTGATTGTGGGTTATGCTTAGGAGATAGACATATCATTCATTTACATTTAGGATATTTTATATTTTCGGTTTTACTCTCTACATATGACTGTAATTTAGTAAAAACCGCATTACAATCTGTTGCGTACTTTAAAAGTTACACTACGCGACTTTGTTTTATACTATGTAAAGTATATAAAGTAAACTTTAAACTTTTTATAAAAGCATAAAAATTTTAACGTTCCAGGATTTCAACCTGCGCCTATTGGAAGCCGTCCAAGACATATATAATAGATTGTAGATAATAGGGTTTCTGAAAATATTTTTCTTTCTTTAGTGTGTAATAATACTTTAATGAGTTAAAAAAAATAGAAAACTGATATTATGTTACTTAAATTCGTGATAACAATTTAACGACTCCATATCCCAGTAGCTTTTGTTATTAAAAAGATAACAGATATAGATGGTTGATTTCATATGACATTATCTTAAGTCCTTTTAAAGATAATTAAGTAGCACGACATACACTTTATACTGAATTACACGATAAGCAAAAAGAGTAAGAGTATTCAAACGGTCCTTAGCGCTCTATCTGTCAGAAAAATCAATTTCACTCCATCGAGCGTGAGTAATCGGCGCTACTTAATGAAACTTAAACGTTGAAATATATTAACGTTAAGAAAAAATAAAAAGTCTCGTACGTTCGTCGTTCGGAGCGCGTTCATCATAAAATATAGGTAGCAGTAAAATTTATTCTAATAAAATGTTTGCTCGTAAAGAAAGTGACAAGGGCAGTCGAGTGAAAAAGTGGTAAATCGTCATTCGACTAGAGAGGCTCGCGTCGAGCCGCGTCGGCCGCCGTCACCCGGGGAGCTACGATAAACGTCACCTTGGAATGAAAAAGAAGGAATGTAGTAAATAATAATCGGCCACTAACACCAACCGACGCAAACTAATACTGGGTTCCGTGGTCATTTTATAACTTACTTGTTACTTTAAATTTATGACGGATGCCTCTTGATGTCATACGAGTAAGAGACCCATACAGGTTACTTTATGTGTGCTTTATGATAAAAAGAATAGCCCTGATACTGAACCCTAAACACCCGATTGACATAAAATAGGACGACGGACGGACGAGAGAAGTAACAAATATGACTACAATTTGAAGTGAGAAATGCGTTGTCGCTCGGACGCCCCCCGCGAGGCCGATCCACTCGTATTATGGCCAGCATCTCAAGGATATCATTACAGAGTTTGATTAATATGTGGGCTCCTATCATTGGCATCGCGTCATAACGACATTCAAAGCTCATAACTCTGCTAAATGAGCTCACTTCTCCACAGTCAGAAGGGACGTATATTTGCATACAATACCTACATGGAACTACTCGTTTCGTACTTTAACCATTAGACTGCATTCCATTTTAAGTTATCCACACAGCATTAAGTTTAAGATAATTATGTATATTTACAAAGTAATTTTAAATTATTGTAAGTGGGACCTTTCAGACTTGGATCATTAATTTTATAGCAAGAGTATTTATTACGAATATTACGAGTCGTTTCTTATATTTTCCACACGGATGTGTCAGCGTGGAAACTATTTTATTAGTAAATAATAGTTAAATATGACTGATTTGTTATGTATTATTTATTTGTCAAGTAATTATGTACCTATACTGTTTCCTTCAGAACACAATAAAGTTAACACTTTAATATCCATAGCGACAATATTGCTACAACCGAGGATCATAAATAAGCAGGAACTTAAAAAACAAATATAATATTTTATAAAGAATAAACATAAGAACATGCTGTTCATTACTTTTACTTTACCTATTGTAACGTAGGTATATCAAAAATATATAGGAAAATTTAGCTGGACAGTACTAAGTAGGTACCTTTGGCAAAAGCGAAATACGACATACGTTAAATATATTTTAAAAATCATAAACATAATAATAAAATATAACTGCCAATTAAATACTAAGTGCCTTTTGTAAAGAAGTAAAAATATTACAAGAATTTCTATAAGTTTATGTCGTACTCATACTAGGAATATAACCATTTATAATAATAATAAAAATGTGAGTCGCTCAACGAAATCACAAGAAGCCGCTAGTTACATTCTAACGCGCAACAAAGTTACTTTGGACAGAATTGTAAAATTTTACTGCCACCTATCTAGTTGAAACCAGGCGATTCATCTCAGCTGTGGGGTATTACAGGCTAGATGTAAAGTAGCTACACTAAGTATTGGCATAAAAAGAATGATTGCAAATTGGCATGTTTACTTGGATATGAACCCCATGTCTGTTATTACACGCCATCTGGTTCTTACAACGGTTTTGTTATTCCAAGCGGTAATGATAAAGCAGCGAAATGCTTAAGTCTTTATAATTTTATGTGCCTATTAATAATTTTATGAGTAGGAATTCAAATACATATATAATTTTATTTTATTTAGCCTTCGTGTTTGTATACCTGTCATATATTTGCTATGTGGTAAACAGAGAAAGCCAAGTGATTCATCACTCAGTATTTCTTTTTATATTTTGAAATACAACGGTCTATTTTGTCCGAGTACAAGAACTTATGTTATAAATATAAATATAAGCCATCGTGGCGCAGTGAGACAGCGGCTTAATAAACACGTTCGTTGAGGGTTCGATCACCACTAGAGAAAATGAAATATTTATTTTATTTTCCCCTCTCTGACGGGACACGCATAGTCTCGGACAGAGAGCGAAGAGCGGAATGTTTCGACACTATGTTCTAACTGCTTACCCAGCAATGTGCGGTACACAGCGTGAAGCTGAAAATATACATAAAAGCATTTATCCCTAGTGCATTTGAACTTATAACCAGAATCACGGTAGAAATAGTGTCAAAATACAGGTAGTAGGTAATGTTAGCTGACATCACCACATAGACCACATATTTTTTTTAAAATATTGAGACAAAAACTACCAATGTAATATAATACCTACTTCTAACATTGTACGAGTATTGGAGTTGTCGATAGCAAAATTAACAGTGCCATTTATTTAACATTTTATTTGTTATGCAAGGAAACAATCTAACATAAGAGCGCGTAACTAATTTTCCGTAATAATTAAGATTGTCTTTAACTTAATATTAAATTTTATGAGAAACAATGTTATTATTGACTGTGTTTGTTATAATTTAAAATTGAAGCAAAATAATATTCAAGTTTATGAACAGTAACCAAAGACTAACGAGAGTTAATAAGTATGAACTAAACCTAGTATATGTATTATGTAATAGAAAATATCTGTTTATTTATATTTATTAATATTGCTTCTAAACCGTTTATATACTAAAATATACAGAAGAAATATTATAAATGATACAAATAAAATAGCAAAACGTAAGCATGCGACCAGTCCCAAACAGTTATTGATACCACAATAAAAGCGCACCGGTCGCTTCCGCCGGCTACCCTTCCTCTTATACAATTGCCCTTATTATGACATAAAAATAATTCATCTCTTGCCACAAAGTAAATTAACCGCTTTCAAATTTATTTGGTTAGCATTATACGTTGTGGCTTTCTTAGGCTGTTTTTAAATGTAATAAATAACATAATCAGCTGACTGGCTTTGGTCAAGATAATCATTTCAAAAGAGACTAGGTTATACTAAAATTCAACTTTATGGTGTTTGGTAATTTTATTTCATTCATCTAGAGTGTATCTGTACCACATATTTTACTGAAATAAAATTTATTATTATTATTATTATTATTATTATTCGTTCATATTAAATTTCTCGCTCTAGTAAAAAGACTAAGGGCGACGTTAAGTTACGTCTTTCAATATGTTATTAAAATTAAGTGGACAATTAAGTGTGAAAAAGAGTGTCAAACACTAATTTTCAGATACAGCGTGTAGCCAACTGAATTGCTTAACCTGCAGAATAGGTAAATAAGTAACATCGTTCCCTCGCAAAAAAATATATAAAATTAGAAAATAATTTAATTTAACACGTCCCTTGTAGAACAAAACACTTGGTCACTTTTTAGCCAAATTTTGGAAAAACCTACATATTGAAAAAAACTATGTAAAAAGAATCTCCTAGGAGAATAGTAAATTTTATGGTTACAATCATCGAGTACAGTGAACAACAAGATGCAAGTGACTAGTAACTAATAAGTAAATATTCATAATACTTTCATTAAATATTTAATATTTACTTTATCCCAAATATTTTTCTACATAATTAAATAACTTATGAATAACTTACAACTATGTAAATGTAAACTACGAAGAGGCAACTCAAATTGATTTATTTAATTACAATATGTTATAACGTTGATTCAATCTTATCGCACCTGTTCAAGCAGTTATTATGAATAATTACATTTAACACTAACGTTTAAAATATTGGAATCTCTAATCAGTAGTAAGAATTATTCATATTTATATATGACGTCATACTAAATACCTCTTTTTTATAATTTTTCTTTGTTTAAAAATTGTCAAATTGTTAATGAATACACATTTTTTTTTACATTTTTGATTAATAACTCTATCGTGAAAAGCTCCATTAAATTAGTGCTCCGAACACATAGCCGTAGTATCAAGTCTGCGGTTATCATTAATTACGATAAGTATCTCAATGTCGCTGACGGTAACCACGTACCTAAATGTCGCAGTCCATAGCCGGTGTTTCCTAATGAGAAGGAGTAGGGAAACCGCGCCGCAGGAGATCGTACACAGCGCTACGTTATTTATTAATTCTAATAACACATTATACATGATGCCAATGGCTTGTTTGTTTTTATTCTTATTTTAAAGCGTTAACGACGTGAAAATATCAGGTGTAATTAAAAATGCGAGGCCTCGAGGATTGATGTTAGTCATCGTTCATTAAGCGGAGTGGAGTGGCGGCGTTGAGTGTTTTATTGATTTTTATTGGATATATTCATATGATGATGCAGGCTTCACTTTAATAACTCGGACTTTTTATTAAATGTATTACAATATTTTTTTAAAATTATTTCTTGTTAATGTGTAAATAACAGTACGTAAACGTAAATAAAGATAAAGCAGGACACATGTCCCAAAGCTTGGTTCATAAATCAACCGGTGCCATTACCAATTTCCACGAGCTCAGTAACGACGAGTTTTTGGCTAATCGCCAGCTTCAGATCGCATCAGCCATCCAACGCAAGATATTTAATCAAATACAATAATTGGCGACTTTAAAGTTACTGGCAAGCAAATAACGTAAATATTTAAGCGGTTTATGTTTGAGTTAAGAAGAATCGGATATTGTTTAAAGCAAACATTTCATTAACATTTACAAGGTATATATACTGTAGCTGTAATGTACTTAGTAGTTACAATTTTTTTAAAAGGTTAAAATAGATAAGAAAAATGAAATTGGAATGAAGTTAATTATTATTTCTATAAATTTGCTCACGTTACTAGCTAAATCTAAACAATTAGTCAATACTAATTTTTAATAATACTATGGTAGATTAATTAAACTTGGTCTGTATCTACAAGAGCTTATTAAGTACTTATCTTCTTGTCTTTGACAATCATTCTAATTTATATGCACATCTTAAAATTTTCTTACTATATATTTTTATGTTTCATCACTATAATTTACTATGATTCAATCATCATTAATAACATATCTAAAAAGTTACATAAAGTTAAATAGTAAAATATATAGCGCGATCATTAGCAAAGCCAAATAATTCAAAACGTTGTTAATTACAACATCGTTCTTAAATTCGTTATATGATTTTAACAATTCTCATTATTTTAATAAACGGTCAAAAAGCTACTCATAAATCATCAAGAACGTTCGTCATTAGTATCGGACCGTATTCACAACCAGCAATTTCCATATTTCCATTAATGAAAAGGTGTTACGACGACCTTAAAACGTTATTTCATTTTTTATAATATTCAAGCGTATCTTCGCTTCATGCGATGTAAGCAAAGAACACCTATACTAGTGTGCACCGATATTATAATTAAAATAAAAAAAAAACTGATTAGAATTGCATTAATCTACATTGACATTTCCATATTGTATTAAGGCCTGGCTGGTTACTAACCGAGTGAAATCCACAATCGCAAGCCGTCATCGCTGTTTTTCATGCGACAATTCTTATTAAATGTAACGTTATTGACCCCGATTCCACATAATGAAATAGGCTTCTACTTCCCAACCCTTCAACAGTTATTAATGACCATTTATTATGTCTCATATTTACATCATACAAGAAATATAGGTTTTTGCCAATTTTTACCCAGAGACCACAGACAATATTTATATGGTAGCCAACTAGTAGTAGTAGGTATTCAACTCCCCAATATGTCAAGCTTATCTGATTAACAGATAAGGATTAATAGTAAAAATAAAAAATAATACGAAGCAAATACATAAATATATATTTACTTTATGGAAATATAGATATATTTACTAGGTAGATAGACTAGACTCTATTACGGAAAACAATTTACACTTTACAAAAAATAATTTAACATTTAGTTACAAGTGAATTATTATTTGGGGATTATTTTGTTGGTTTTAGGGAGGTTTTGTTCCACAGTAAAGCGAGACACGGCGCGCGTGGCAGTGTTGCGTGGACGATAAATAGTTACCACGTATTAACAATTGACCTACACCATTTCCTGCGTTAATAAATTATTGCAAATTCATATATTTCGAGTCATTTCAAAAAAATGCAAAGGATATTGTTAAATGTAGAAATTTTATCTTAGTATACGTTTTCAAGTATATACATTATACAATAAATATGCAGTTATTATTTGACTTATTCTGTTTTATTATTACGTGTAATAAAACGCAGTTGGTAAGCTGATTAATATAAATTAAGAATACAAACACTTATTTAAATTTTAAAATTTTTGAATTTTATTTTTATTTCAGTCAACTATTTTAAATTATATCACTATTAAAAACACACACTACGTTCTCAATTTTCTATTCGAACAGAGATTGCCTCTTAAGTCCAACGAACGCCAAACTCTAACAGAAGAAAGTCTCAATCGTATTACTTTCAATTTAAATAAAATTATACTTTTAAAGACATTGCATGGTCAAGAGTTTCATTATAGTTTTATCGGGTGAACATGATGATAAAGATAAGTTCGCGTTATGGGAAAGCCAATTAGAGCTAGACACGTTTTTCGTCAGAGTCGCTCCATCCATCACACTGCCACGCCCAGCCTGTTCCATTCCGCTGCCCTCCTCATTCTATAGCCCTGACCAAGGTAATTAAATTATACAAAGTTCACAAAAGTTCAATTTTTGTAATATTTTTCAAATCAATCACTTAATCTAAAATTATAATACAAATATTTGTTTTTCGGAATAGTCATAGTATTATGAATTAAATCTTTTCATATGGGAATTATTTGGATTGTATAATAATATAATATGTTTACGTGTATGACAGCTAAATATATAAATAGCGAAAAGATTCAATATTGTATTCATGTATCTATGAATATTTAAAAGCCTCTCATTAATGAGGTTACATTTCCTATACGTAGCCACTTAATGTTCCTAATATAATATAGCGATTTTAAGATACAGTACAATGCAATAAGGTACGGACATCGTATAATAGACACACCATTATACGATTTCTCTCGGTTTCTCGATGAAATACGAAATTTTTTTTGTATATTTCATTACATTAATGCATGTAAAATGCCTTATAACGGCATTTTATATGCATAACCTTTTAATAATATACAAGCCCGACACAAATATACGCTCAAATAGGAGACAATTTGGCGGTGATTAGCAAAAATCAAAACTAAATGCATTTAAGGAAAACGGTAGCAGAGATGTATACACAAGTTGGTTGTATGCTGACATTTTATTGGCACCTGCGACGTGGAGGCAAGTACCGTGAGCCGGCTGTCGTTTGGCGACATATGCGACTAATTTGTTGCCAACAACGCTCATTACACTGTCCCCGACGCCCGAGGTGTCGCCGACACCGGCAATTTCACTCTTAATTCTATAAAATTGCCACACGCATAAAGAAGTCGGTTCACAAGTCATCTCAGAAAACGTCACATAATTTATAGAAAAAGAAATATCTTAAATTTTTATTTTGATATTTGACATTTTTTATTGCTTACACAACACCTATCAATCAATCATTCACGTAGGTACATGTTTTATGGTATTCTTAAAAATATTTATTAACTAACCTGGCCATTTTTATCCATCTCGTTGTTAGTCAATTTGACCTTCTCGAAGGAGACCACCTGCTTGCGGAGTTGATCACCAGAAAATGGCGAATCTGGATGTGGGTAGAGTCGGGCGGGTGCAGGAGGATCTGCCTTTCCTGCAACTAGCCATGACGAGCGATGGTACGCGTAGCGATAACGCTTACCGTCCACAGGCACTACATCCAGAAGCACTGCGTAGCGAGCATCCGCTCTGCAGCCAGCAAAAGACACTCGGACTGTTGGAAACATTCGTCTGTGGACAAAATAGCACAATGTATTAATGAATCATTCATGTAATAAAATAGTTTATTTATTAAAATCAATTTCATACTAAACATTGAAACTTAAATGGTGCAGGAGGTTCTAATGAACCTTGTGCACTAATGACCTAATAGGGGCAGCACACACAAAATTGGATATTAAGACACAAAAAACTTTTAACTTCCGAAAGTGTTTTACGAGAAGTAAACACATGCTGACAATAAAAAAAGATTAATGTATATTAACAAAAAATACTAGAGATCTGGCCACGGACGGTGACTTGTATAATTACAGGGTGAAACGTGTACTAGGAAATCAAACAAATATGATGTATTCGATTTTAATGCACCCCTAAATGGGCCGAAGCGCTTCCTGCCGGCCAAAGGCGATAACATCGCACGGCTACTTATTTATAACGTAAGCTTTCTTAAATATTATTTTTTTCAAACTTTAAACGGTACTTTTATAATTTTGAAGGTTAAACAAGTAGTCATAGATAAGATAACATCCGACAATTTGTTCGTCGTGCCTAACGTAATCGGACGTGCGTCGCGCTAGAGTTGTTCCTATTAATTACTCAAACATTTTAAACGATCGATTTGACGATATTATCGTTCAAGGTTTACGACTAAATTCCTACAGTATGTAATATAAAATGCAGAAGTGAAAGAAAGAATTATTAGCGCTCATAAAACACGGGTGCGGTGTCAACCTCCCAATAAGCGTAATAATAAATGCGAGAGACCTATAAAATTCTCAGAGTCGGAGCCCTAGAGCGCACAACGTTAAAACGCTATATACCGAGGGTATCAGCCAAGGTAAGCAGTGGTCATAAATAAATCGTATTAAGGTGTGTTCTGAACAGTTACTTGGATCTAAGTAAAGGATCTCTCATCGCGCAGGACAATAAGTTGCTGTCAGTCGCGTTTATGAGTTTGTCGTTATAGCGATGTCGCGATGTCTCGCTTGAACGCTGACAGTACTCGCCACCCAGCGCGGATGCGTCCCGAGAAATCATGATTTATATGTAGACGTATTTATGTGTACGTACTATATACCTACCTATATAAAAAATACCGATGTACGTTGCGTGCTACAAAATAGAATCTCATCTTCAACACACATCTAATGCTTTCATATAAATTCTTGAATATCAACGTTATACTATTCTAGTTTATTAATATCTGTCTTAAAATAAATATACAAAATATTAATTTCTGTTTCAAGTTTTTGATGAAAATAATTATCTTGAATATTAAAATTGCTCGCTGAAAGTTTCTGACAGAAGTTCTCGCAAAGAAATATTTATTACGGCTATTAATTGTAAAGCCCTATTAAACATTGCTCAAGGAAAAAGTAAGAAATTTGATATAAATGCGACATTTCACGAATGGACGTTAGTAATAATTATAAAAGCGGTTTTTTATGAACATAACTATTTAATTAATATTATAGGTATATAATTCCACGATTTATTTAATTTAATGATTTAAGTATCTTAGTTATCTAGTTACTTTGTATAAAATAATAGGTACATAGATAAACCTTAAAAGTAGTATATTATAATCTTTAAATAATATTAGGAGATTTGTGCTACTGTTAACATTATGACATCTTTATATTTTTAGAATATAAAGTTAAAATAAATCGAATTTTATTTGCAATTTTAATTTGCAACTATTCCATCGATGGAACTCACGAACAATTATATGATTCCCTGAGCAAATAAAGCGTATCGAATTAATTTAGCGCAAAGGACTTATAAAAATCATCCGCATAGTTTATACCATAAAAGACAAAGTATAATTATTTTGTATTGCATGTAAGGGCAGGGTAAAAACTACAATTAATTATGAGCAAATTACTCAAAGAATATCTTGATGCTACGTATGTAGGTAGTGAAACTGGGATAAATACACTATTTCGAAAATTCCAAAAAAGAGGATTAAAAATAACAAATGTATTGTTTCCATATGCTTAATAGACACTCCTCACTTTTTGGAGACATACTCTGAGAGGTGGATTTTGCTTGAATGAGCGAATATTTACACACGCATGAAATTATAAAATTTAAATAGTTAATACATAAAAAAAACATTAATGCGGTAGAAAGATCATCATCTCTTCCTGTTGCACTTTGCTGATTTGTGTAAAAAAAGTAAAACGATTTAATATTTATTCTGGTTTTCAAATCTCATTATGTTATGTGTTCTTTATATCATATGAAAATTAACTTCTAACAATAACAACTACAATATTTAGACGCAAAATATTTTTCATACTTAATTTATTGCTATTTTAGAAGTAGAGTATTGTAGAGTCGTAGAGTCTTGTCTGTAGTAGTCTACATAAAAATGACTTACGTAAAAAAATATTTTTAAAAGTTTAACTTCACAAAGTGGCGCATCTATCCTGGTTGTAGCCTATGCAACAACCGCCTTACATTTCCGTTGCGCTTCATTGCTACTTGCAAGGGCTCATCTATATCGCAATTATTGGAGACCGCAACTTTACAATTATTTAAAAATAGTTCATAAAAAAGAGTACGTTAATTATATTTTATGATAAGGACATGGTATTTGCAGAACCGCAACTATGTAACAACCTCCATATACAAATATTTGTCAATATGTGTACTTTCAAAAATCAATTGCGGTTAACCACTTCCAGTGAAAGGCGCGAAGTTTCGATCATTGTTCGAAACATATTATATTCTTTTAAAATTTGTAAGACCTTATTTTCGTTTTGGGGTAAAATAGCCGTAATTTTCCATATTTAATGAGTCTATCGGTTAAAGTCGTCACATTTCTGTAAGATATTGTGTTTGTTTCTTTTGGATATGAAAGCTATAAAATTATATAAATAAAACAGAGGTCATTGCGTTGTTAGCAAAACCATATTAAGACGCTAAATAATTACACATATTTTCTGCTACTTGCAGTCGAACGTATCAAGATTAATGTTCCTCGAATGTGAGTTCCCGACCTTTAACACAAGCACGCATTAAATAAATATTAAATGCAGTGACTCTATCAACTGAATTAGTAATATTTGTAATTGTAAACAATTTTTCTTTTTTGTCTCTATGAGTTCTACAATAATTAATTCTTGTCATGTCTATATTTGTACGTTAATTAATTATTAAATAATTTCATTCTTTAGTTTTTCATTTGCAATGTTATATCGTATAAAGTAAAGTAAGATAATAAATTACAATCAACAATCATCGTAATTTCATAAATATTAAATATTACATTGAATAAATAAGCCTAAGACAGTTTCCTAGCATGTTGAAATTTTCTGTATAATTGAAATAGAAGATATTTGAAATCAACTATTTTTGGTACATTTGTGGTCTCGAGTAAGGGTACAAATCTTGATCAAAGTTTTATACAGAATTTTATTAAGTGTAGAATATCCTATAAAAATATAATATAAATATAATATAGACTTTTTTGCTTTACGCTATATCCTGTAGGTTATATACAAATATACCCATATATACGAGTATATAGACAACATATTTTCAAGTCAGTACAATCTCCGCTGTGCGCCCGAATTTGAAAAATTGCGATTATTTTGCCAGGGCTAGGAAATGATAACAATTAATTCCACTGAGTGGGGATCAGATCGAATATCATCGCGATTGCAGTCAGACGCTATTACACTGCGCCAAGACGGTCTTAGTGGATTTATTCATATAAAACTTGTAAAATAAGCATATTTCTATTTCTTCAACTCTGAGAAGATTGATTATACCTTTTGGCTTATATGTCCTACAATTGCCTAGATATTTACAGTAGGCAACAATGAGATGGTACATAGCAAAGGCAGTATGAACGTTTCATTTATCGCTCAGTTTAGTTACATACTATGTTTATAAAAAATATCTGATTGAAGACATTATATAAAACAATTTCATGAACAACATGGTTTGAATTACGCGGCGATTTTCATACAAATTGCGGCAAAAAAGAAGCAAACGTGATTTCTTATGATTATGTGGTGCTTAATTTTTTCTGTGCTACAAGGGACTTTAAATCTGGGTACTTCATATTAATTTCAGCTAGATATTTCCACGCAATCTTGAGAAAAATTGCCTTAACATACGGCAGATATACAGACAGACCACAAACTAATCCTATAAAGGGTCCGTTTTTTTATTTTGAAGCACGGAACACTAAAACGTTTGATAAACAAAAAAAATTATAATATTTGTCACCTGCAACAAATGTATTGAAGAATGACTATACTATTACATTGCTAATCCCGTTCCACTGCATAGAAAATGCGTTTCAATAATATCGCGTGTTCACCATAGGTACTAACATATTGTTCATCGAATACTACTAAATATAGAACGACAGTCAACAGCTTTTTTTTATTTCAGACACGTCAAAGTTTTAATCTTTACTTCTATAGGTACTAATATTATAAAGTCAATTAGTTTGTTTGGTTAAACGTGCTAATCTAAGTAACTACTTTTTATTATAATTTTTCTTGTTGTGTTTATTTGTCCATATTTTACGAAAATATATATTACATAATCTTAATCGTTCTGCCATACACAATTCTTAGTAATTTCCATTTAGACTAGGCGGGAATAAAACTAGTAAAACATATTTATATTATGTTTTCAAGGTTGACCTATACTTTACGTTTATTTGTGACGTCCCTACTTATTTGCACTTACGAAAGACAATTATTAAACACCGCTATTATACCGCACTTGCTGAATCGACTTTATGAGTCGAGTTATTAATTTTATGTATTGAAGCATGATTAAATATTACACATATTCATTAAAAATAATAGATTCCAATTCCAATAACAATGTTGTAACACCGTTCACCATGTTAGAAGCTTGACTGGTTTCCATGAAATGTCATCCAGTTGGCAACTTGCACGCAACTCGATCACTCGATATTTACGAGTTCTCCACTTACATCTTACGGTATGATTGTAAATTATTTTATTTTATATTTAATTCATCAATTACACTTGCAACCGCTAGTGTTAAGGTCTTGAAATGTTACATACACATAATTTGCAGTGTATTTGTGTAATGTGAGAATGGGGTATTAGAATGACATAGACGCGTGTCTGTCAGCTGAATGTCGCTCACGCGTCTCGTTACGTCGCTAGCCACGCGACAATAAGCCTAATCTCATCGTTCGACATTTACAAAATATACTGTTACCATATAGTGAATATTTTACAGACTTCATTGAGTTTAGAAACCTACTGGCCCATGATGGCGTGAATTTGGTACCAGTACTTGGACTAACAACTATAAAGTTAAATTTTGAGAACAACAACTATAAAATCTTATTTGAATAAGAAAAATATACATAATTATACAAAATTATATGAAATAAAAGGTCAATATTACAAATCTTATAAGATTTTCTATTTTCTATAACAGTGGACATTTTAAATAAATATACCACTAAAACTAAAACTTCGCGTGTTCAGATAATAAATATAAAACGCTTTGAATTGGCAGCTGATGAAGTTAGCTCGTAATCATCCCGACAGCACAGCTTCCACCGCGGGAGGATCACGCGAACTGTCATCTGTCAGGCCTTAATATTAATTTCCGTGTAAAATTATATAAATTGACACTTGACATGTTTTGTCGTCTCTAGGGTAATCGTGCGAAATGGAACTCCATTTTATTACTTTTATGAAGAGATAACGGTGACTTCTTGTTTCTATTTTATTTAATTTAAAATTTAAATCAATATTTATACCAATACACTTACAAAAAGGGCATACATTTTTAACATGGCTATGTTTGATTATTTGCTACATAATTTTAGTAGTTCACACTCTGTACCTATGTTATTTTGTTTTGAATAACAGACAAACCAATTCACTTCAATAAAACTGCCTAAATATTGTTTATAAATAATTATTTGTAAATTTAAATTGTATTTATTAGGTAATTATGTAATATTACGTATTATGTATTACTTAAAACCTATGAGGAACTGCAAAAGCTTCTCATTGGTTGAAATAGTACTCGACTCTCGAGCATTCAACAAAATATGCTATTAAATTCGATCATTTGTTATTCCAATGATTACCAAAAAAATGGGACACTAAAATATTAAAAATAATATTATTCCATAATATATCTTTACAAAACTTTACTTTTAAAGGCACCTTCTTAAGCAAAGCTTATATTACGATGTGGTTGTGCATGAAAAATAATGGAGACATAAATATTGTGAAAAGTGACGTTTAGTTAATGACCTCAACTCAATGTGTGTGAAGTAGCTGCGCCGCGGGGCGTCTGGTCGCAGTGAGGCCAACGCGGCTTGCCTAATTAAAATAATTCTTTGTTTTCTTTACCTTTATAGCTAGCTAGAAATGTTTGATTATTTAACACTATTTAATCTTTTCCTGCTTTTAACACGTTATTTATGAAATTCTTTGATTTTAACAACTTTTGTACGTACTACTAAAATATGTACTTAGGTAATATTAAGTAATGAGAAATGTAATTTGAAAAAAAACCCTTCACGAATATAACTCTTACTGGTAACTGATAAATCTATAATATTTAGTATTGTGTATAGTCACAAACATTATATTTCAAGACATTTAAGTTGAAAAAATAACCAATGCATCTAATTTGCACCTCCTAAAATACTGACTTATACAAAATATCTAATGAATCTAATAATCTAGGTGAATTTTAGCCCTAACAGCAGTCTTTGGCCTAAATTGTATTATAACCTATATCCTAACTAAAAGGTAAATATAGTACTCGTATCGTATTGAAGATTTAAAAATACACTAATTTGGTCTGCTAACAGACATATCGATAGTAGAAGATAGAAAATTACAGATAAATAATTTTTGTTGGTCTTGTTAACCTGTTTACTTGTGCGCGAATCACAATAAAATCACGCAATTTTGGACATAAATTAATGAATTTTGGTATGATAATAGCGAAGGTATTTACAAACATAATAAATGCCTTCCTATCTGAGTATTCTATGCAGGTTCCTTCAAAAAATTAAAAAACAATAAATTCAAATCATTTTTATTTCTGATAACTATTGAATAGAAGTTATTAAATTTTCGTATGGTAATGGTTCCGTCAATTACTCGCAAGTGTAGCTATATTATATAATTGCAATAAAATGTAGATTTTTTTTCATAAATTACTAATCTTTGTATAGAATCATTATTAAAAAAATAAATAAATACATAAATAGCTTGAAGCTAAACAAAAATCAGTACCTACCTAGTGGAGAACTATCCAAATTTTGAATTAATTAAAAAATATATATATTTTATACTTTGGGCAAAGTAAGTTACTAAATGTAAACGAATACATGTATTATTAACATAAGCCAAAGTCAATATTCTACACGCTACTTTACATTGCTTAATTAAAATGTTAATTACTAATTATAAACGACATGCTTACTGATACTTTGTAAGCATTCGCATTTTCTAATAAATTTAAAGCTCTTAGTAATCTTGGCCATTTAATGAATGATTTAATTAAAATAATTATTTATTAATGAACGATTTTAATAGAAATATTGAAGGTAAAATATTAAGGAGCCATAATAAAACAGTTAAAATTAACAAGGTGCCGTTTTTATCGGCAAAATCTGGCTCAGTTTATGAGGTTTCCGGCCCCGCTCGACGCCCGCGCCCTCTCGCCATAAACCCTAACACAGCTATTGTTAATATGCAACATTCGACATAAAATATAGCGGTTATGTCAAAATTTGACGGCTCAGACTTTTAACAAAACCGTTGTTAGATAACGATCAGAATTAATAAGACCCCCAATTAAGAACATAAAATTTGTCATATTAAGCTTAAATTAAAAATGTTAAGTATTCCTTTTCTAATTTTATGATATAATTTAACATGCTTCTTATTTGATGGGTTGCTTAAAGTGTATTGTTATCTATATTTTATCAGATAAGTACCTAGGTAACTACTTATTTAAACCGAAATAAATAAAGGTTTACGCTAAACGCTATCCATAATTCTAGACATTTAACTGAAGGCTCATATTGCTGTTTAAGCGTAAAAAAAACCAAAACACATGTCCGCTCTCATCATGTATCCAGGCTTCTCAACAGTTGATCCCATCATTATTATAGGCTATTAACCTTATAGATTTAAAACAAAAACTTAAGCTTTCAATTATTATAGATACACTTAAATAGTTTACGTGGTTCTTAATTATCAAGTGTAAACTCAAGAAAAGGCTGAGTAATAAATACACTGTGTGTGTTAAATGTAAAGTAAAAAAAAATGAGACGATTGCAATCAACTATACCCTACATGCGCACCCAACGAGCGAGTAAAACGGTTTCACTGTAATAAGAAATTTCAACACGCAAGATAAACAATCGTGGATAAAAAGACAATTAGCTATAAAAGTTCTCGTGCTCACGATCGAAGCGCGTATGCGATTGCAAATAAAAATGTAAACACGTTAGACAAATTATACCAATTTAAATCGACGTAAATTATAATAAAAAAACACTTGTCAAGCAAAAAATGTAATTACTAAGAAAAAAAACGGTTTTACTTTTGAGTATAATACACCTTTATACAATATAGGTACCTTTTACATATCTATAAGATACCACCTTAGCTTCTTAAAATTATGTTATTAATGGTAAACGAAAAGTTAATTATGAATAAGATATTAAAGACCGACACGAGATTTGAACCCGATGATTTAATTATGTGTGTCGAATGCACAACTGCCGGAAGCGATTCGACATAACCAAATGTTCAATCGCTGATATAAACGGTTGTTTAAGTTACTAACGAGGAATGCTCACTTGAACATATCCGCTTAAAATGAATTATTTTAATTTATATTGAGATTATTGTATTTTCATACTATTATGTTTATGTTGCTGACAGTTCTAACTTGCAAATAACAAACTGAGAAATATAAGTGGCAAAGACCCTACGTCACTCATATATAAACCATATTTTTGAATTCTAGATACTGTAGTAGTATGTTCACCATTTATTAAATTATTTATATAACTTCAAAGAAAACGAAAACTCAAAATATGACATTAAAAATATCGAAATGTGTTGTCGAAATAAATGAAAAGTTTACACATTATCTCCGTTCATTATACTCAAAAGCATCTATACCATCATCTCGGATGGAGATTATGGAATAATTAACTGTTTTACACGCTTCTAATGGCTTCATTCCGCTAATGACCATCTCATCTCCTCCTTGTCCCACCTCTGTAATATTCTTACAATTATTGCTAAGCCATTCTCACCTTTAAATAAATAAAATTTAATTAAATTATTTTTTTATAATTATATTTATATTAATAATACTATTAATCATATGTACATATGATGTTTTACGAAAATAGGAAATCACAACGGAAGATTACCTTCAAATTTCTAATCATATTGGTAAAAATATTTCACTAAATGATATAAGAATTTCACGCTGTTACGTCCTAATTGCACTAGGGCTGCGTTTGAATTTAACCAATAAGTCTTATACATATTAAACTAAATAAGAGTGTAACTACTGTAAAGTTTTCAAAATGTATCTTATAATCCCAATTATTCGGTTTAAGTCAATTAAAAATAATTTCTTACCTAATCTACACTGATATTTACTGCATTTACAGTACCTAACTACTACTAGAATAGTTGTATCAATAATATATGAAAATTGCAAATAAACTCTTTAACACATGTTTAAGCTACGTTATAAGCAAGCTACGTTATATCGTTTGTTATTATACTATAAATAAAACTGAAGCTAAAATATGAATAATAACTGCAAATTTGACTTTCAATTAAGGATTACAATTTATAAGAACATAAAATAGCTTATTTTACACATTAGCTGACGATGTTAAAGCCAATCGCCAATAATATATAACGATTACATAAGTGCAGGTGTATCAAGTGTTAATCATTTGCACAGCTTAGAAATAGCATTGAAAACATTTTGCCACACCGATTCATTACATGACCACAGTCATGTATAATAATATTTTAAGTAACTCTTAAATAATTTGAATAAATATGCTAATTAATGTATATTTTAAGTAATAAATAGATAGCAAATCTATTTATTGTTTTTATGTATCACAGTGGTTTTTACCTCATACTATATATTTATGTATCTAACTATTTTTCTAAAGCATTATTATGCACTAAAGTTAGGTATTCATCATATTTGCTCGTATATGTGTTTAAAATGACTGTAAATATTTTAGAAAGTTATATAAAAACTCGTTAAAATACATAATTGTTTAAAGAAATTCGTCAAAAGTGAATTCAAGTTTTGTCAGAATAAGTCACGGGTTGACATGAACGGTTGTCAACAGTTGATGAATCGTAGGTGAAGGCGGACAGAGCTGGGTCGTTAGTGTGGCTGCACCATTACCTATGATCGATCACCGACGGCGCCGGCCCGACACCCGACAAATTTAATTTAGACCGCTAATGTCTTGTTGCTTTACTTTTAAGATAAAGCAATTGTTAAAAAAAACGTTGTAGGAAAATTATAAATTTTACTTTAAAATATACAATGTACAATGTAATATGCAATGTGCATTTATCGACAAAATATACTTATTGAGAAAATATAATTATTTACGATTTAAAAAATTGTATATAATAATATTTTGTAAAGCAATTACACAGTTGCTCGCCCTTTCCTTCGCTATGTAGGTATCAGTGTATCACATTCCAGAATAAACGTATTACATTGTTTCGGTAATTCCTTGCGCACGTTAACGTGGCTACAACGTACGCACATAAAATTTATAACGTAATTTGGTTTTAATGAGCACAAATAACATTTACAGGTCGCTCGCGAAGTGATGTAAACGGCTTTAATTACACCGTTGGAATTAAGCACCGAGTGGCTAGTGGTGCCGAATCAACACCTTCATTCGAAACATAACGAATCATAACGTGAAAAATTCATTTTATACTGATGATCATAAACGTGCGCAAGTTTTGTAAAAATTTTCGTGAAATATCACGTTCCGAGCAGACGGTAGCAGACAGGTATATTATGAGTATGTATGAAGAGGGTGGCCCTCGCGGGAGGTAAATGCAGTCGGTCGGGGCGCTAACGTGTGCGGGGGTGCGGTGTGGGGCGCGGGCATGTGTTCGGGGCAGACGTCGTCGAGGAGCGTCGGAGGCTGCGATCGATGAAGCGCGGACACGCCTCGCGCACGCCGCCACCGCCGCCGCCGTCGCATCAGCCGACACCCGTGACCCGGAACACAGACACCCTTATTGTTGACTCACTCGCTGCTTTTCTTAACCCATTACAATTTCGTATCTCACCGACAAGCAATTCGAGCGTTCAAGTCCCGTACAATTTCTACATACATAGGTACAGGATTACATTCTAAACTCAGTTTCGTGATCGAAACGAAAACTGACATGAGTCAAAGTCTCAAAGAAAGAACTGTCAAGAGATCGTCCGAATACGGTGAGCGTGTTAAACGAATGTATTATGCTGAGCTGTCACTGCGGTGGCGGTGCCTTTGCCTATACACAGATATTATCACGCCCCAAAGGCTAGGAAGCACCTCACGTTTAGATCTTTACGAAAAAGTAAATCCGACATCCATCTCCCGACAGATTACATAATCTCCATGACTAATGGATACTATCCTAAAGACGCCTCGTCTTACAGTTACAAAAACAAATCGTGAAAATAATAGAAAATGTTGTGAAAAAACACTTATAGAAAATAGTAGAAACAATTAGGTACATACTATTCGCATCTTATACTGTTTATGAAAAAACTTAAAAACAAATCAACATAAAAGAAACTAAATTATTTTTTACTTTTATCACTCTATCTAAAATCCTGTCATAACGGTTAGTAAAGAGTGAGATTAGGTGACCACAACAAAACGAACATCGCTTAGAATCTGGCAACTGAGTCAACCGCGCCGGGGAACTGGTTCCAAGACATTGAAATTCTAAAGCCCACACACTAAAGCTTAATTTTAAATGTTACCTTCAAATAATGTAGTAAATTTTTTACGTGACGTCCGATTGGAATTCCAAATTATTTTAAAGGATATTGATCTGTCACCGATAACACTCTAGCAGCAGTTTGGTGACAAGTAAATTGCTCACTTGTAATCCAAAGGATTAAATGTATCTTGATTTATGGAATTACATTTCCTCTATTACGATATATTATACCTTATATCATGAATGGGTTTTTTTATCGCAAATTTAATGAGTTTAACGCACATAATTTCGCATTAACAGTACCTACGAACGTTAATGAAATATGAATATTTATTTCTACCATCTACCATAATCTTGATCAAGTGTTTCATAATTTATAATCATATAATAATAACCATAAGACATAAACAAGTTAAATGAGGCGAGCGTCCAAAATTACGCCGTGTAACGTTACAAACGTAAGCAGAGGGACTCGTGTTATTGTAGTTGTGTTTAAACCTTGCGTTTATAAATGAATTCTATTTATTTATACTTAAATTTTTATATATTTAAAGTTTCTGTATTTTTAGTAAGTCATAGAGTAACGGCACGTCTGGCTGTAATCGGGACGGTTGTGGGACTGTGGGTTGTGGGTCGATTCACACTCGAGAAAATGGAAAATCTTACTAAATTTCCGTAAGATTAGGTAAATTGATTCAGATATTATTGTATTTTTAGCTTCTTATAGCAGGGTAGGCAGAGGAAACCGTAGGTTCATGGAACCGTAGGTTCATTGCGATTGGCGGAAGTCCACGCCGTGCTTGTGCCCTTGAAAATATTTCATTCTCCCTGAGTGGAAATCGAATCCACAAATCGTAGCGTTTACATTACGTGTGCCTTAGCGCCACGACATTATACTATGGATTAATAAAATTTTACTTTGCCAGTTGCTTTTTTTTCATTCAGTCATGTAATATTGAATACATATGATTTATATATAATTTTATACATTAACTCTAATAACCTATGACAACGGAACTACGTTGGTTAGATTTACGTAAGGTATGTAAATAGAGGCTTTACACGCGAGGCTATGGTATAAAATCTTATCAGCACGTTATAGTCTTAATTAGAACAATACTAATTGCTATTTATGGCAATGCAGCTGTGTTGTCGAGTGAGAAACTATATTACTTATATGTATACAACCCTACATATTAATAAAAAACAAATGACTGGAACTGAGGCACCTATACTAAATAAAATCTATTAAATAAAAAAAAAACTCTTCTAAAAATCTTTTCATAATATTCGCTATATATATAATGCATGTTTTCAATATTATCTAACCTAAAAAATCCATGATGGGTGGCCTCTTTTCAATACAGTCATAAAATTCACGTCAATGAATAGCTAGAAGTATTTGTTCATAAAAAGATTGAATTTACGATTTCTGACAGCACAGTACTAGAGGTTTAATAAAACAAAAGAAGTTTTAATTGTTCCAATACTGACTGAACTTTATACCAATATGTATACTTAATGTTATGAAGTTGTGTTGTGATACATGCCTTGGGATGCCTCATTATGTAAAGCTACATTTAATAATCTTTCGCGGCTACTTAGCAATAGGATTACACAGCGCGATAATGTCAAGATATTTGTAAGTTCTTTTGATGGGACAGGTGCAGCAGGGGCTGTACGGACGGACGATCTAATTCGGACGAATGCTAATGAGCCGCGTAACCCGACGCTCCACCTGTCTTCTACAAAATAATTTTTATTTACGCAGCCCTCCAGGGAATATGAATACTTCGACGCTATCGCTGACATCGACCGCATATTATGTTACACGTAAGTAAACTATGACCATTTATTATTCAAGTGCTGGACCAGGAATCTTTCGATATTGTTGTTTTTTATAAGTAGGTTGTAAGGAGAGCGTTGATTACGTATAGATAGAGAAACAAAGAACATTCATAACACATAGAATTGCTAAGCAAATAAACTGCGATTGTAGTAAAATTTAATTACTTAATTAATAGCTATTATCGACGGTAAAATATCTTAAAATCTTGCATAACATTGTGTCGTTACTTTATAAGACAAATAAATATTCTTGAGAACAGTCATCTGTTTTTGTAATAAAGCCTACTATTTACAACCAATAACTGTACTACGTTGTATTAAATTAATTTCATATAATTGCCATAGTACACACACAAAGTACAAAATATAGTTTGATTATATTTAAAGGACACATCTGCATATCGTGGTGAATTCCGTAGGCAGGGGTCATCAATCATGGCACTGTTGGGCCGACGCCCCGTGACGAATGCCAACCCAAACACCATTGTGGCCGAGCGCCGTGCCACCCACACTGCAGTACGCTTGCAAATATACAGGTGACACAGAAGGGTTCCATATATAAGGCAAAGCTTACACTTATATCTATATAGAATAAACACTTTAAATTTTATATCACAAGGTGGCTGTATATATTTTTTAAGCATCAAAAATATTAAACACGCCTATTTCACCAATAGAACCGTCACTCATATGGAGGACATAAAACTTTCCCCACCCTATATAAACGTAGATAAAAGTAAGCTGAAATTAGAACATTTTCATTGGCATTTTGAAATGTTGACATTCAGGTATATTGTGAGATACCAAGATCATAATAATTTAATCTACATGTTTGAAAATCGCCCATACGTTTATCGTCGTATCGTCGTCTAAAGATTAAAAATGTATGATAATACCAACGCTATATTTGCAGAACCCAAAGTTGCAGAGAAAAGCGTTATATATGGGCATTGTTACTTTTCTTAAACGACCACGACACCGCTTTTGTCATTTAATTAATGGCTTTGCACATTTAAGTAGGTTCCAAGAATGCCTCCTACGGAGATACACTATGAAGTGAAAATTTAAAAGCTGTAAATAGTAACTTATTAATTTGGTACTAAATGTAAAGCTACTATAAATATTACCTATACATTATGATAGTTATCATACTTATTTTCTTGGCAAAATATTAAATAAACTAAAATACAAATATAAACACAAAAACTAAACAAACCTGTGTATACGAAATATAAGCTTTGGACGTAGCAAAGCAGTTTGTAAAAATATTTTCATTTCTTATGTTTAATTTTACATTACTATGCATAATGAATTTCCTAGATACGCAGCTATATGAATCAATCAAGCACGGTCCTCAGGGAATGGAGTCGAGCGCGAGTGCAATTAATTGGCTTATCGTATGGCTTTATTGATTCGGTAAGGCGATCCGTTTTAATTACCGCCATCGCTCATTTGCCACTGATTGGCTGAGCGTTGGGTACATGCTGTGTATGATCCGATATGCCGATACGATCTTACTATGAATGTAGACTACCAAATAAACAGTAAGAATTGCTTGATAAACATGGATATTTACGAACTTGTCAAATGTATGATTTATCAGTAACGAATGTAAATAGCATATCAAATTAAAAAGCATATACATACATTACCTACAATATAGATCTATGTAACAAAGCAGTTAAATACGATTAACCTAAAATTTTACTTTATTATTATCACAATAAGATTTCAATCTTTTATGAGAATGGTTTTAATACGTTTCGAAAGTGGTTAATTATACAAAAAATATTATAAGTGTGCTTCTATCTCAGGGAAGATTTATAATTTAGTATTGTAAAGATACCAACAAATAAAAAAGTGGTTCGTTCGACATATGTCGTAGAGTGCCATTACAGCTAATTGACAGTCGGCGCACGAGTTGTGTTTACTGCAGTATTTGTCACTTCCCGCACTAATGACATGTTACACGTTGATACTGGCAACCCTTTCAAAATAAACAAAGTAGCTGTCACAAAAAATTTTTTTTTTATGAGTAATCAAATATATTGACAGTCTATGTAAATAATAGGTACACTACAGTCTTACAATAAGAAGACAGAGGTAAAACCTAAATTTAATAAACAAGAATATCAATAATGATGTTTCGGTTAATAGCTCGGGGCAGACAAATTAAAGCAACTTCATAATAAAGATATAATATTGCCGCCGGAACTCTCTCGAGGGTGACGAATCGCTCGACCGATTAACTCTTAAACGACAAATAGAGGAACTCCCTGCCGCAGTTCTCCCACTCGGGGGAAAACTAAGCCACGACTTCCGCTAATTATACTAGAGAGCGGTTCCGGAAACATTGCTGTCCCTTTCGCACTTTGCGATCCGATGCACATCTCTGCAAAAACTCCGAAAACCAAAATTTTCCCTTCTCCGGATGGGTGATCATATTTCTTCCCTCTCGCTCCCATTAAACACACCGTAAACGCTTTCCTTTTTTCACGCCCTCACTCTAATAGAAAGGCAAATTACGAGCTTACGGGCGCGGACGGGTGGCGATGTACGAAACCGCTGCGGCCGTCCTTGTGCGTCCCGCTTTCACCCGACGCCCGACGCCCGACACTCGCCATACTGCTTCGCAATTCAGGCAAAGAGGGGTCGACTACGTGAAATTTTATATCATTATATATTTTCTTCTGTTACATTGCGAAAATTATAAAACTAAATGTTATTTTTTCTGTCCGATGATCTGATTTTTTGTGTCTTAAAGGAAATAAGGAAAGATTTTAAGTTTAGTACCTTTATTCTTCTTCTGCTTTCTTGGTTCTTATTTTGATTTTTATAAAAAATCTCATTGCCAACCATTACTATTATTTACGTGTTCTTAAAATTAATATTAGATATGTATCATATTAAAAGATACTATGGAAGCCGTTGCACACAAGTTTATCATTTACAAGCGTAGTTATAAAATCAGCATTGCCCGTCCTCGAGTGAGTTATAAGGAAACATCGGCTTCAACGTGAAGCTGATGAGCGCTTCGCGTGACATCACATGACTATTATACTTTTATAACATACTAAGGATATTATAAAGATGTCACGACATTTTCGTAATTATTACCTACAGTCGAGTGTACAAATACAATTAATCATAAATTAATTTACTAATAAATAGTTGAAAATGTCCAAATAATTTAGTGTAATAATAAATAAGTAATTTTTGACTTGTAGTTTAATATATTTATGTTTATATTGTATAAAGTTATATAATATAATTAATTATATTTTTGGATAAATTGAAAATTCTGGAAACAATACGATAGATATGATTTTTTAGGATTTTTAATTCATAATTCAGTTCATGTTATAATTATATAAATAATTAAATTAATGGGGAGACCTTGATCATACGTCAATTTTTTTATAAAGCTATTGTCCTTACTACTAATTATAACTATAACTTTATTTTTTATGGCCTATTCATGGGAATTATTGTTATTTTCGAATTATCGAGTCTACGCTGCCGCGGAAATGGAGAATAATGGCTTCATCGCTGGGTGGTGCCGGTAACGAACACAATTTCGTCACATTAGACATCATTTGTAGCAAACTTTATTACCTTACGGCGTGCGTGTTGCCCTTGTCTGTATTCTATTTTCAGCTATATATATAAATATATATATATATATATATATATATATATATATATATATATATATATATATATATATATATATATATATATATATATATATATATATATATATATATATATATATATATATATATATGTATATATAAATAAACAAATGACTATACACAAATTATTGGTGCTAGGCAATAGCATTTATTATCCAGTGCAGCACATTGTTAAGGAAACTAAGGAAACTAACGCATTCTATTACATAAGAACCAACAACCAACCTGCAATAATGCATATTGGAACGAAGCCACGACCATGTCAACACGCCAGTCATTGTGTTGAATACGGAATACCTATAGGTCTTCATGATACTTTTTAAATTATATATAAAGATACATATAATTATGTTTTATATCAAGTCATAAAATATGAACATATCTAAATGTTTTATTAAATTAACATATTACTGATTAAATCAAGTGTCACTCTACTATGACACTACGTACAATTAGTTGCAATAGGTAGGGGGCACTTCTTTAAGAAAAAGTATAAAAAATTTAACGTTTAAAAATTTCAACCCGCACACCCGAGAATGCTGCAACATTCCATTTTCTTAGAACATATTTCTCAAATATTAAATTATTAGCACTACAGCTTGAACTTACAAGATACTAAAGGAAATTTCAATGAGCTCGTATATTTGTGACGTCTAATTTTAGTCAATACTATAACTAAGTCCTATTAAACACTGTAACTGAAAATATATACGCATAAGAATACACATACTTAACATCTGCTGATCATTCAATAACTCTTAAGTATAGCTTAACCAACCCTTACTTCCGTGGCGGGCGAACGATCATGTTTTTGTAACAAAACGACAACCGCGGCCACCCGGAATCGACAATAATTTATTTGAAGCGAGGGGTAGCTGAGAAAATTTAATGTACCGTACGTATAAAAACTGTGCTTCTGTATCAGTAACAATATGTATTTTTCGTTTGCAAATTAATTATTTTATTCTCAATTTTCTATCATTTTCTATCACGTGTTCGTTATGTATTAATGCAATGGCAATTACAGTCTAATTGTCTACATGTTTAAGTGTCTACATATTTTTTTTATGAATATATAAATGATACTTTGCATTAAGATTTTTCTTTTTCAGTCTACTTGTATTGTCATTTTGTCTTTACTAATTTTAGATTGCAGTTAGAAAATGTCTTACATTCTAGTTACAACCTACGTAAAAAAAAATTAAATTTGAGACATACCTAACAAGAGCTAGCCCGTTTCCAAAACGTGAGTCCAACGGTAACAAGCGGGTCGGGGGTCGACGTTGGACTTACAATGGCTCGTTTGGACACAATAACGAACCCCGTACCCCGCACCTCGCACCCCGCAACCCAGCGCCCACTTCATTACGCGTGTATTGTACGGCCACGCGCGATCAGCCTGACTTCTGACCCGACGATGGTGGCCACCAAAACATTCTCTCTAGCAATTATTATTTTCTGACAAACAGTTAGTCTAACAATAAAATTAATAGATTATTTATAAAGCAATCGAATTATCATTGTAATTAAATATTTGTTGAATCGTATGGCAAACGTTATATATTTACTTAAGAACTTGTAATTTATCATTCAAAATTATTTATTATCATTCTGAAGAAAGCTACACATAGCGAAAGTGTGCCAATAATGGCGAAGATAATATCTTGTTGAGTGGTAGTTATAGTACACGTGTGATTGAAGAGATCACAATGGGCGTAGGAGTAAAACCAACACGAAGCGGCGCCCGCGCATTCACAATTGCAAGGTGTACAATACCATATAGCACACAATGGACAGCTAATTGTGCGGCGACAGACCAACTGGTTTCGTTGAGACCTACCTGATAGATGTCAATATCTTAAATAGATTTTAATACTTCAGCAGAGTTCAATATAAGATAAAGAAGGATATATGTAGACGGCTAATACTAATAAGAGCTTTCATTTAAATATTATTGAGCACTTAAGCATGAAATCAGTTTCGAGCATACAAACACGATTACGTTCTTTTTGATCTCGAACATCGATCAGCGAAGTGGAAGATGATTTAAAGCTTCTTCATATATCTCAAAATGAACTAATCACTGAGATTACAATATAAATCGTATTCGGCCTTCGATGACAGACTATGCCCTCAACAAATGAGATGGACATTATAACTATTTAAAAAATTGAGTTTTCTATGTGCGTTACCTACAATTACTTAATATAGGTAATATTAAAACAATACACTTTGATAATCCAAACTGATCATTTATATACTAAAATATTTGAATAGTTACTGATTACAATTGCTGACAATTTTCACTTGTGGGTATTGTAAGCGTATCACTTTATATTATAACAACTAACAAACGGCTAAACGAACAGTAGCTGATAGTTTGCGCCGGAGCGAATCGCAACGTGCGTAGGTGCCGTATTGTGTACTCCAAACACTTTATTTCTTGATTCAATTTAAGGCGGTAAGCTTAAATAGCTGTAATATTAATCATCGTACTTCTAAAATGATCTTCACTAGACGAATATATTAAATTATTAAATTGAAGAGGCATCTATATCTCATTATTCCTACGCAATAAGTACATACATATAATACTCCATTAATCACAATGCCACAGCTAATCATAGTTTAAATAATTTTAATCTATTTCTATAAAGTGAATACACGATTTTGTTACTAATAGGTAAATTAAACTTCAATACGTTGGTTGAAAATTCATTAAATTTTAATTTTACAATCATCCCCGAGTGCTGTTATCGAAAATATTTATGTTTATATTAAAGCGATTGTGGTCGTTATGAGTACGCGCGCCGACTGACCCGCCAATTAAGGTAAAATTATAATAAAATCAGCGCACATTATTGTATACATTGGCCAAATAAAATTTAGCATTCATAAACCACATCTTACCATCATATAAATAAATAGATTTTATAATAAACAATTAAGTGTTAACTATTAAATGCAATCATAAAGACCGTACTCAAATAAAAAAGTCTTAGGTATAGAATATTTAATATTTAATACTAGCTAGCACAAAGCGGCATAATAAACATTTGTCTTCTTATTATTATCAAATGACACTTTAGTATAAATTTAAACTATAACAAAATTAAACACGATAACAATAAATCCTAACAAATAAAGATTGCATTGGCTGATTAATTATTATCTCTGAGTGCCGCCGATATATTGTAGTATTGTTAAAAATTGAATGAATATGGTGTCAAGGAAAGAGAAAGGTACTGTAAAACGTCGATCCCATGGTGTTAATGGTGGGATTGTTAGTAAATGCGTAATTCAGGTATTATTTGGCATATTCATTTTAAGGAATCCAACGTACTGAGTCCACCGTGGCGCAATTTTCGAAACCTCCTCAGTGTAAAGTGTTATTATCATTTCCCCGCTCTGAAAAGATAAGGTACGGCATTGGGTACTTACTTAATAGGCAATGTCTCACTAGGCTTTACACCAGGCCCTGCTATAGGTACCCAGGATAATGCATGAAACTGAAAAAGGGGGCAGAGAGGGTGTCTGTTTGTATTTAAAAAATTGTTTAGTGTTGATTTTAAATTGTTGAGAAAAGAGTTGATATCATTAATATGTATTTATCACAGTTACATATGCCTAATTATATATGTATACATAACTGTACTTTTAATTTTATTAAAAAAAATGAGATATATTTATTTACAGAAGGTTTTTCAAAAATTAATTGGGCTTATGGTAGCACTTTCGTGGGGCAAATTGTATCATATTACAACCAAGTTACAAGTTATTACTTACACCATATTGACTTATAATTTCTACAAAATTACGTGGGACATACTTTTTTGTTGAACTTAATATTTGAAAATAGACAGCAACTTACAAAATGCAATTTAAGAGATCTTATAATTGTTTTTTTTTATTCTTAATTGTTGTCAAATGTTTACTGCACCCACGTAGTAGAATTTCTATTCGAAAAGATAATTTCATGAAATAGCCGCATATCATGATATTCTGAACTATCATATTATGACATATGATATCAATTGGTCGGAACATGATGTGCGTTGATGAGATCAATATTGATAACATTTCGTTTCATGATGTAATCAACTCAACACGTGGCTATTTCATGAAATTGTGGACCTTAAATGAAATAAATTATGTATTTTAAACGAATAAATAAATTGAACTACATTTAAGTTGATTTTTAGATATCACGAAAATGTATCCTTATGTCTTTGCATTTTATAAATAAGTATTACTATTTATAAAATCTCCAATTTGATGAGAAATGGATTTCCATAAAACCTGTTAAACGTAACCTTTATTATAACCTCAGTAATATAAATCACAATCAAACACGCCCGCGGCGAGCGTTGAACTCTTCATTATAACGCATTGCGCGGGAGTACGTACTCGTCAAGTTGAAAGGTGCATTAGCGCGAAATAACACGTAGCCACGAAAATTTCAATTAAGTTTAATGCACAAGTCCCTCTCCCTCTCCTCCCACCTTACCCACCCCCACGCATCGTTGATCTACCCGGTTTTACTAAACAAATTAGAGAGAATTGACGAGAGACTATTTTATTATCATTATTCTAAATTATATGATTATAGTTGATCTAATAATTATATATTTAATTTAAAATATATTATATAAATAGAGCACCTGTTGGGGGCAACGTTAAAAATCATAATTACCGCCTACGATCACTGATCATTGGCTACAATAACTGTCAAGACCGCACTAAATATTATTTGTTGAATGCCGGTTATATTTTTATGCCGTTCAACACCTTGAGAGATTATAAAGGCTTGCCAGTAGTAAGAAGCCAGGTGCCAGCTCATAACTTATAATACCTTAATATATGATAGTTATTTCATATTAAACATTTAAGTTATTGTTTTAATAATAGTTACCAATTAGCTATAAAATTATAATATTAATTAAATAATAGTGCTAATATACTCATATAATTTAAATTATAATATTAATTATAAGTACCTTGGAATATTAGCACTATTATTTAATTTATAGAGTATTTACTTATAAATTAAAAATAATATTTGCAGAAAAATTTTGAATTTACATAGACAGCATATTTGAATTAATGCAATTTAATTATTATTTGGGCTCCAAACTTGCCACGCCCAAATTTGTAGGTATAAAAAATTATATGTACATAACTTCCTGTGTGAATACCAATTTAAAACAGAAACTACTGAAACTACTCACTACTACAATTAATTTCTTAACTTCCACACACAATCGATTACCTACTAGAAAATATTAATTAGTAATTTTAACCTCGAACAATAATGATCATTCGTTTACAGCGTACAATGGAGGCTCATGCTTCATAAATACGATGCAAAAGCATATTAAATATTTATGACAACGTAACCTTTACAAGCAATAGGTAGCTTAACGCCACATATTACCTACTAAAATGCACTTATGACTTAGAAGTTTCGAATTTTATTTAAAAAAATAAACCTTAGTAAAAAGAAAATAAAAGCTTCAAGCAATCTGTTACTTGGTTCATTTTACATATATTTATAAGTATACCTCGTCCAGCGACATCAGACGGTAATTGTCAAGTATTAAAAACCGATAAAACGCTTAATGTCGCGAGTGATCGGTCAAATTGCGGATGCGGACAATTAACATTGACGTGTCGATCACGATATCGATTCAGAATATTTACAGTAAAATTTAAGTACGTATCTCCTTATACTTCCAAAAATTCATTAATGTGTTATGGTTTAATGGGTAATTTTAAAAAGTGGCAACCTAATGTGAGAGCGTATGACGAATTTGGTTTGGTAATGACTCAAAAACCTTCTTAAATACCATCAATAATATTTAAATATTGAGCGCTTTTTATATTTTTAATAAACTTGCCAAAATAACATGTCTACCATAAACTTACTGAGTGACAGCTTTAAAATATTTGGAAGCTCCTTATTATGAAGTCCAACAAGCATAAATCGCAACCAGTTAGGCTCCAACAAAGTCAGCAGTAAAATGGTCGCCTATAAATCAAAATGAATCGAAAAATGTAGTACCTATACATAAACCAGGAGAGCCTGACACTTTATTTTCTTGTTAAGGTGACGACACTGTGTAAGGTGTCTTTAATATCGTTAAAGATGGTCATAAATATTGTTATTATTTTATTTTTTATTAACACTATAATAAGATTTATATTTATACTTCAACATGCAATAGTTCTCTCTCTCTATCTCAGAATAATTAAAATTATATTTAAATAATTACAAGGATCGCTTATAAATCTTATTAAATATAATGTAAGGAAATAGCGTGGATTTCCGAAAGCTTGTTTAAGTAATAGAACTCACCACCACCGCACTTTTTATAAACAATCAATTCTCTTAAATTACCTTTTTTTCCTTATATTACAATTAGTAAAAAGAATATATATTTAAAAAGTCATAATATTAAGGAAATTGGTTGAAGAAATAATTTTATTTACGTATCATATATGAGATATTTTTATCTCTTAATCAATAAAAATCCCTTATTGAAAATAATATACGATTAATCCCGTTTCCTCGCTTAAAATTGATTTTAGATCTTGATTTTTTCATTTAGTCTCCGAAACATTTAGTTTTATTTTTATAAATAAAATTCTAATTAAAATTCCCAGTACACTAACACATAGCTATTTTTAAAATGGACTATTAACAATATTAAAAAATCAAATTGCATTTCATTAAAATATTGCTACAATGATTTGTTACCGTCACTTAAACGGGATATCTACCAAATATAGCTTGATTTAAATTGTGTTTACCTCTGCATGACAGTACATAACGCTAGAAGTAGAAGCGAGAGATACAACAGCGAAATATCTATATAGTGCGCCACTATCAATAATTAATTTCTTGAACGTACTTCAATGGCGGGATAAGAAGACTCATTTCGTATTTTTAGGTGGTAAGAGAGGTTCAGACAGTGGAGGTGAGCACACGTTTTTTTTTTGTTGTGAATTTAATGCTGTTAGCTCTATTAGCCTTGACAGCGACACCAGTTGGGGAGGGAAGAGGGTACTCTGTCCCTGAGAAGTAGCAAGCACTATCGTGTCTGCTTGAGAGGAAAATCCTACACTTGGAGCAAAAGTCCCAGGCACTACTCTGAGCTCCTCTCTCCTACAACACGTTGGGCGTCCAACGATGAATGCATAAAATATTAAGGAGTTTCTTCTCTTCTTTTTATAGATACCAGATTATATTTTAAGAATAACAATATTTATTTAAGGTCTGTATGATCAGAGACATAATACTTTAAAAAGAATATTTCCCAGATTGGTTGGACCAATTTGGCGTTTACTCTATTCGCATTTGATTATGTCTATAAAAGATGGGAAGCTATAAAATTTTATTTTATATATGAGGAAAAAAAATTAAAATCAAATCTATTTATATTATAACATTTAAAGCTTCATACAATAATCATATCTTAATAAAATTTATCTCGTTTGTACAATAATTAATAGATAAAACACTGTAGAGCAATTTACAAACACGCTTCGCTACCCTCCCTGATAAAATTTGTCCCCGATATAACATTTTGATTGGACGCTTTGATTTATTCCTTGTTTAGCTATTAATAGCAAGAGCAGTAAATCTTGATACGTGTTATGAAAATATTTGTTTAAAACTAAACTTCCACAACAACATTAATCATGCTGTTAACTTAATAAAAATAAAAAATCGGTCAAGTGCGAGTGGAACTGGCACACTGAGAATCTGTACGACAAAGCATAAACGCTAAACTCAATATCTTTTGTTTGTGTTGTCTCAGTAAAGTAAAACTTTTTTGACTTTTATAAACTGCACACCATTATTATTTTACATTAATTTTGACTTGCGACATCCCTCTAAGCGTAGTGCTTTATAGTTTACATACATGTGAATAAAATTTAAATCTTTTATACTAATGTATGATAGGTTTATCATTAATAACAAAAATATTCAGGTACGGGTCAGTCAAATTGCGAATCGTTAAAAACTACGACAGCTATTTTATTACAATAAACAACTTAAATAAGTATATAACTATATCAATAATATTTTGCAAAAATATAGGCAAAATATTCATGTATCAAAATAAAAGGCTTAGGTATGTCGTGTACAATCAGCACAACAATAGAGACATTACACCCGAGATTGAATTCTCTTCGGGCTACTGGTTGTGATTTAGATAACTGCACTTGTTGCGAGGGGATGTAACATATGACACGGGACTAATTCGGCTTCACTGATGTTCATTGCATACAGTTTTCAAATATATCTTTAAGGCTCTAGTAAATATTTAAAAAAACATATAATAACTTTTATAACATATAATAAATTTTTAAATACATACTTTAGTAACTAAGCCAAAAATAAACCGAATAACATCAAAAGTATGCTGTGTATAAAATATTTAGATACAACTAAGTAGAAAGACTACATTAAATGGAATGTTCCTTTTATATATATATATATATATATATATATATATATATATATATATATATATATATATATATATATATATATATATATATATATATATATTATATATATATATATATATATATATATATATATATATATATATATATATATATATATATATATATATATATATATATATATATATATTTAATTAAAATAAATATTTTTATAATAGGTTGATATTAACCGTATCAAAAGTCAATAATGTCAGTATACCCCTGTCCTGAAGACAATTGTTCATGTCAAAACGCAACAGCACGGGCGCCCCGAGCGTACACAATGCCAATTTTCCGCTTACCGCCACCGACTACGCAATTATTTAGATAAACCTCTCGGCGTGACTATAAAAACATCTTCCCCTCCCCCAGTGCGCTGTTTGTTGTCTTTGGGGCTTTGTGAATTTATAGCTTGGCATTATGCCGACGGTTAGGATAAAAATGTACTTTTAATTTATCTCGTTAAAGGGTTGAAGGACGACCGGGTTCGCGAAGTAATTATTCCAAAATTGGCCACTTTATCTGATTAATCCATTCCATACCCTTTGTGAGGGCGATTATGGAGTGAACTTATTTTGCTGACTGCGCTCTTTACGAAGTGAAAGATTACATTAAGTTGATGAGGCAAGCAATCATTTTCTGCTTGCTTGGGTTTTTTAATATGGGAACTGCTATTCAAAAACTAACGCACACACGTCAATTCTTTATAGTATGCACTTACCTTCCAGTTTTTGTTATAATCATCTCAGTGCCTAAGTCATGAAATTTGTCCCACAACTCCTTAGTTTCTAGTTGGCAATCCACAGATAAAAGTTCCTCACAATTACAGGAAGTCACAGGAGGCGGCAGAGGTCGAGCAGGCGATGGTGTATCTCTTTCACCCAATTCTATGAAAATGCAAAGAGACAACAAATACATTGGACATACATTGGATTCGAATTTTTTATACTTTTTAATTTAAAGTCTTATTTGTAAAGTATTCTAGAATACTAAAATAAATAAGCGATCAATCTGGTTATAAAACAAGATTTTAGATAAAAAATATTTGAGGAAAATTACTATTATTTTTATTTAGCTTCACGCTATATTCCATACCTATAGCATGGTAGGTAGAGGGAACTTAGTGATAAGACGCTCCACTCCCCAGTTTCCGCGTTTCGAGACAATGCGTGTTGAGTGACGGGACTCAACGTCGCGCCTCATGTCTTGTTGTCAGAACGAGGAATATGAAAATAATTCATTATCCCCTAGTGAGAATCTAACCCACAACCGTCGCTATTATAGGCAGACGCCGACGACATGTGCCGCTGCGCCGCGACAACTTACTTATTTATAATAAATTTAGCACTTCTTATTCACCGTAAAATAAATACATAATTGTCCCAAACAATGATTACTTGGCTAATAAAAGTGTGACAGTATATTAATTTCCTACAAGTATTAAATCATTGAGACGGAAAAAGGCGATGTGAAACTAACAGTATTATGAGAAGAATTGTATTTTATTATGCTAATAAAGTGTTGTAATCACAACTTCAATTTACTTTTTGCGTCACAATGGGTGAATATACAAGAATTGTATGTCAAAAGTGTAATTATCATTACGAACTTTATACGATCTTAAATCATAAATAGAAAGCCCGCTATACAATAACGGCGTATAAGATGTTATGAGTAAAAGTAGATTGTTCTTTGAAGATAAAACTAATAATCTTAAGCTGATTTATATAATAATTATAAGATGAGAAATTATTATACTTGCTTGTAAATGTTGAATAGTAAAACATTGAGTTACATATTTTCTATTAAAATTAATTAATTATATCAAACTTAACATAACTTCTGGCTAATCCAGGATAATGATACATATATGTATAAGATGATAATACCTCCTTCAGTATGTACCAATATACGGTACCTGATAACAACATAAATAAATCTAGCGAAAGACTACCTGATGAAGGTGCAGGTGACGGTGCGGCAGTGTCAGATGCGTCGCGTTCTCCATCCGAACACTGTTCCACATCCACTTCTACGTCTTCATCCGGCACGGGGGACCGGCAGCTGGAAGCTGGTGAACTGAGAGAGGCCGGTGAACTTTGTCTGGATGATGGACCTGTTTAATAGTAGTAAATAAGGAAAATGCGTTATTTATAAATATTCACTTAATAATTTGACGTGTAAAACGGTACCGTTTGAGGAATAATATAATAAATACGTATGATAGGTTAACGTGTAGTTAGTTATAAGCGAAATGCAAGAAATGTGGGAAATGGTCAAATATTACTTACAAATTTTATATATTATGCCACAGGAAATGACAAAAACGACAAACGAACGTATTGTACTAATATAAAACTTATAGGAACTGTGTATAATATAATTTTTGAATATTGCATAGATGAAATCAACGGTAAAACTAAGAAGCGTATATAATTCTCATTAGAGTATTCATATAAGTAGTATTCACAGCCAAAAATCAATGAAATAGAAATGTGAACTGCGTGTGAATAAAATCTCATAGTTTTCAATGAATATCTTTTTATAAGAATACGTCGAAACGTACGCTTCGTGCGGTACGATACGGTACGGTACCTACTTACTAGTCAAATTAAAAAATATATATATTATGATAATTTAAAAATTTGCTTACCATCACTTTTGTTCTAATTTAAAAGTCTTATAATTACAATTTATTATAATTTATTTCGTTATTGATGAACAAAATGTTATTAATGCTTGTTTTTATGTAAATTTTGTAATGAAATGTGAAAAAGCAGGTACTGTACTGGTAGGTATATACCTACTATATATATATATATATATATATATATATATATATATATATATATATATATATATATATATATATATATATATATATATATATATATATATATATATGTTTAATTGAAAATTTAGGGAAAAGTTGATTGTAGTAGTAATCTAGGTACCTACCTATATACTATATATTCAAATAGTATTTAAATTTCATTATCATCTTAATTGTTTAATATTAGAATATACTGAGTAGTACCTAGTAACAATAGTTAGTATTAAATAAATATAGCTAGGCGTTTATATTTTTTGGACTTAAAAATATATTTGAATACAAAATAAATCATATAAACGTGTACATTTACTTATAATTGTTGCTTAGAGTGTTAATAATGAATGTTAATTAGATGTGAAAACCAGAGTTATGTTCATAACTTTAAATAAAACATAAATTTTCAAATTTGAATTAAATTTCAAGTTGTAATATTTAATTTTTATCGGCAATCCCTATAACCTATCCCTATAACCCTATAATATTTTTTTACGCAGTATCCGCATTTAATAAAGACTAAAGGCTGTGAGTTCGATTCTCACTCGAGAAAATAAATTATTTTGATATTCTCCCTCTGGTAACAAGACAAAGCGTTGCGTTGAGTTTCGCAAGCCACCACTCAACACGTAATATCTCGTAATTGAAGGGAAAGTGGCGAAATGGAAATTCTTAACTAGGTTCCCGCTGCCTAAACTACTATACCTATGTAGTTTAGTATACCTAACTTATTATATTGAAATGTATTACTCATAAGTAATTCCTTGTAACAATTTAATTATAAAGAAGACCTAATAGATAAAACATAAAAATTTTATAAGTACCTACACATTAAAATATCTACTTAAATAAACACACAAAGTTGGTGCAAGATTATTTCATTGATTTCTATTATAAAGTTATATAGTTATAAAGGTAATTTCTTTCCTTTATGGCAACTCTAATCCGAGATCTTGATAGCGCCTTAGATATTATGCACGCATACCTACATTCAAAATTATATTTAAGAACCTTTACCGTAATTAGAGGTTATATAAAGATAAATTAGTGTCCATAAAACTACACAATTACCTGGAAATTTAAGTGAAATTGTAATTTGATTGTAAGCAGCGTGTCCCACCGGTCGGGTACTCTAGACCGCGTTCGGTTCCGCGCAATTAATCCCGAATAACGAACGGCAACACGACTCTTGCGCCTGCGCCAGCGCAGACCTCACCAATTAGCAAGCCCTTCGGTTTCCAGAACCATGTTTTATTATACCTCAGAGGAAAAGGATTTAAAAGTAACTCGACTATTACTTTGCTCGATGAAGTAAAAAGTTAAAATTGAAATAAATCTTTAAAACTCTTACAGTTGATATGATTTAATTTAAATTATTATTTAAACTCTTTATTTATACATGATACATACATATATACTGGTCTAGTCCATTTTTTTAATATAATGGTTTTTAAGTATTTATTATATTAAACTAAATTTAATAACTACTCTGTGCACAATATTTTATTAATAATTTGGGTCCTATTCATTGTATAAAACAAAGTAAGTAGCCTGGTGTATTAACGCATATTCGAGCTAAAACCAGAAACTATAAACATACATATATAGACATTTCTAAAGTGCAAAAAAATATTGAAGAAAATTTAAACTATTTTAGTCTTGTCATAAAAATTTCGACTCGATATGATAGGTATATAAAAATATTAGGAAATATCGTGGAATTTTAATTCGCGACACATTTAAACTCTCTTAACAACCATATTTGGCTTAAGTCGGCATAGCTTGTGTAACCTAGTAACTTATCCATCTAAATCTATACGTATAATAAAATGTAACTGATCACCTCTGGTCTGGTCTGTACATTGAAGAGAACTATATGGGAAAAAATACATTATTGTATGTAGCTATCAATGTAATATAAACCAAAACAACGTATTTAAAAAAATCTGTTTGTCTGTGCAGGAGCAATCTCAGAAACGGTTCAACTGATTTTAAATGCAGTTTTCACTATTTTATTAGGTATGGTAAGTCCCCTTAAGTCATATTTATGTCAATAGGTTTATAAATAAAAAAAAATAAATGTAAAAGTATACATTTTTTCAATTCAAAACAATTTAACATCCTTATGAAAATTACAGGTGCGCAATTAGAATTATTAGTGCACCGTAACCAACATAATTTAGTTAATGAAATGAATGATCGAGTAATTTCAACGGCCGATACTGCAGGCGGTTCGCTAGTAAAAAATATATTTTTACTATACTTTTTTTGCCTTATTTATGTTGTTGTCCATGTAGTAAAGTAAGCAAAGGTAAACTAGTGTCAAAGCACTCCATTCTCCTCTATTCGCCCCAATTCCAGATATTGCATGTTAAGTGACAAAAATCAACGCTACACTTTGTTCTTCAAATTCATTCATCCAATAATTCATTCATCCAAATTAGACGCTGCCCCATTGCACAAATAATAAAATTTCGTACCTTAATACAAAATAGTTTTAGTTAATACCTAAATAAATAAATTTAGTATGAAAATTTAAATTCATTACTTTACTAAGTTTTGTCTTCATATTACAAAAATCATTCTAGTAGGTATAGATAGCGGTGACCGTCGTGACGCATCGGCACAGCGTCTGACAGTATGGGTGGTTGTGGGTCCGAGTTCCACTCGTGGAAAATGAAATGTTTTGATTTTCTGCATTGTGGATAGACAAGACAAGGCGCAGTATTGAGTTTCACCACTGAACAAACAATGTCTCAAAATTGGACGGAAAGCGGGAAGCGGAGCTTCTTAACACTGGGTACCCTCTGCCTACCTCGCTATATAGGTATGCGGGAAATAACGTGAAGCCCTTTTTTCTTCATTGTAGTACCTATTTTAGACTAGTAGATTGAATATTCATATACATAATAAGGTTACAAATTGGTCACATCGCGATGATCTTGCTAGTTGCTATAAGATTGGCCATAAATATTTTTATTCAAAGGAAAATCTTAATGTAAAACTTAGTCATACATTACTCTGCTCTACACTATCTGGTCCTATAATACTTTGTGTAGAGTTTTCTACATAACTATTTCTTTTGTTTTAATTTCTCACATTATTCCGTATATAGGTAGTAGGGTCTTCCGAGAAAACTGGCAAAACACTCCGTTTTCCGCTTTTCGTAATTCATTAAAAAATCATTACCTCGATTGAGTTAAACGTGGGCAAAAAGTATGTTTATCTATGTTTTATTTTAAAAATAGGCAGTGTCTATTAAGCTGGCACCCAACTGCGCAAAGATTATAATATAGTCTTAAATGTAAAGAATTTCAAATAAATAACAAAAATAATTGCTGTAGAATATTGTATACATTATATACTAATTACCACTAACATTACAAGTAACATTTCAGTCCAAGAAATGCCGACGGTGCAGAGGTAATTTTATTCAATTCAGTAAATATCTACATACTTTAAAATGGCACATATTTAAGTATAACATTCGTTGAATAAAAAAACCCCGTCAAAATACTGCACTAATTATTTTTTTATACTATAATATATTTAAGAGTTATTAACATACATACTTATATATGATTTTACTGGATTAGATTTTTAGTTTATAAGATTTTTTTGTAAAAACTAAGACTGCTCATTATGTTACATTATAATTTTTCTTATTTTTAGTTTAGCTTGTCTATGAAAATATGCATCACGTCAAATGACTGTTGTTAAAGCGCCATTCGTTGATTACATGTAATTAAGTTTCACATAGTGGTTCTTCATTTCGATGAAAAATGCTTATCACTTCTCCAACTATTACGACAGAGCCAATTCTCGTTTCTTATAGTTTAGATGATTTATTGTTGTTTTACGTCAGCTGGTCAAGATCCTTTTTATGTCATTCAAATCCGTCCATTAAATCTGAATATATGCATGTACAAACAGACAAACTGACAGTAAATATATTCAAATGTATGTACAAACACATTTTTTTTTTTACTGTTTTCTTGTAGTAGGTATAGAAGACAAGTTTATAAAAAAGTTTATATATTATTTTGAATTAAATTGAACATATTTTACCATATTAATTTGAACATATTAAAATTAAGTTAATATAATATTTGGTTATAATAACTTTTTGATTATTATTGCCTTTAAATCCTAACCTTATCATGACAGACAATATAAATTTATAGGAGTTATTTAATATTTAATAATTCTGCGTAAAAAAATTGTTTAATTGTGACTTTGACAAATGCCTGCAAATATCATAAAGCTACTCGCGTTTCAATCATAATTATTTGTATGTCAGAATATCTATAGCTTAGAAAAAAAATGTCGAGTCTAAAATGTATATTTTTCTTTAAGGAAAAACTATTTTCCAGAAGTTAGAAACTTAGGCCTATATTACCGAGAAATGGCGGCGACCTAGCGACGGGGCTGCGCGGCTGCTCTGCGCTGCGGGCCATGATGGCCGCGATGGAGAAGTCCGTAGCCCGAGTCTTGCCCTCCTCCGCCACCATCCTGGAACCCCACCCTTCCACATCCATCAACACTTAGTACTCCAGTTCAAACTTCACCGTTTCATTCCGTCCGACACATTGTCTTTTACGCATAGCAATATGGATACATAAGGCAACTAAAATAATAGATTCACACCAATAATTTCTCAGCACATTATTGTTGTTTAGAGCTACCGCGAGCGTGATAGTAGAGTCGTGTCGGAACGTGATAAAGCAGGCATGTAAACTATAAACACAAGACGACGCGGCGGCTGAGCGCGGACTGAGCGCGCGGAGCAGCGGCGCGTGCGGGGCGGGGCGCGGGGCGGGGCGGGCCGCCTCCCCATCCACCACTGGTCGCGGTGCCCGCTGTCGCCGCGCAGGGGCCGGTACCCCTACTCATAACAATATCGCATTATTATTTAATTTGTATTCCATATCACTTGCTCGCTCCCGTCATAATTCATTATTAGCATTCAATAATTTACAAATTCCGTTACTGTTGTTTTTCAAATAATACCTACTTTTGAACTGTACATATAAAACATATAAAATGTATTTTATTCTCCAAATAGTAGACTTTCTGCTAAATATTAACCTTATAATAATACGACGTTAAAATAATATAAAATAAAACGCGGGCGCACGAATGTAACTGCGCCGCCCATTAGACAAATCACAAGATTAGAAAGAGAGAGGGTACTGTTTTATGATGTTCAATAAATACTTGATAGAGTAGGATAGCGATATTGCTATGATTCTGACTTTTAATATAACGCGCATAGATGATACTTTCTTTTTTAACAAACATTTCATCTGCATTTTTTTATTTGATAACTGGTTGGTTGATTGCTTATATAAGCTTGATAAGTTATAATTAAAATATTATTTCAAGCAAAAGTAATAATTTTATAAAAACAAGCATCCAGCTACGTGAAATGTTAAACAATTTTTTCCATATTCTAATATGTTTTAGTATTAAAACAAAAAGTAAATTGAATATTACAAGAAAATAACTTTCAGTGACAGCCGTTTACCTATGAATTAACCATAAGATACTCGTACTCCCTTGCCGATTTACATTATGATGACTGCTGATTTTCTAGATTACAAAACGCTATATTGGAATACTCAGACTACGTATAAAGTGTTTCTCCTTCTTGATGTAGAGTCCCACTGTTGACTCTACGCGAGTTTTTAAAGTTACGTGTGGTTTTAAAAATATGATAAGTATTTCGCTTCACAAACAGATATTACTCTCCTGGCGTGACATTGAGAGATATTATAAGGCATCTTCCCGGTGTTTTTCAATTTGGCGGAATGGCTTCCGGGAGCTTTGTTTTATGACAATGGTGGTTGAGCGTACATTTCCATAAAGGTTACCTAAAATATGTGTAATAAATAAAAGTAGTAGCTACGTAGGCACCTATATATATATTTTTAAGTCAAAGTGCGTATTAGGTATACGTACCGATATCAATTAAATGCGTAACGGTTACAACATGTAAAACTAGTCAAAACACAACCAAATAAGCCGGAACACATCATTCAGTATAAAGTCAACAAGGCAATAAAAAATAGGAAACAGCCATAGAATAGGTATCGTGGTGAGACACAAAGACGCATTGTATAACAAAATCACGCAAAGGACGGCGCCCGCTTTGAAAAATGTCAGAGCATCAATAACATTTTGAAATGTACAAATATTTGTTCACGGTGTACACGTGGTGAGCCACACATGACGCCATCTTACTTATTGTGCAATCTTATTCTCACAATATTGCAAAACAAAATATTGATATTGGAAAAAAAATTAAAATATGCTTATATAATAATATTATTCAATTTCATTGTTTAATATGTATGATCATTTTTGTAACAAAAGGTAAGGTAAAGGTAACGAAACAATTTTTTTTTCATTAATAAAACTTCTAACATAATATTATGATCAAAAAATATTTTACTGTGTACTATTTTATACTAGCAAAGTAGAATTTCTTCACTAGGTATCTGTAAATATTACACGGATTATAAAAGTGATATGCTAAGGTATAAAGTATTAAAATGCACGGATACTGTAAACATTTGCAATAATTTATTAAAAATATATATATAAATTTATTCAAATAAAGAATAAGCGCTACATAAAAAGGCAAACAAATCGCGAGCATTATACATGACAAATGTAATGCCCGGTGTCGGGTTGCGCCCACCCGCGCGACGGATTAGTTTCTACTTTCGTGCTCCAGCTATTGGGACTTGGAAGAACGACTGTTTAAACGATCCGTCAAGCAAGTCGATATTGCAAACTGGCCAAATTAGCATACGTTTTTTTATATGACACAATTTTTTTATATTTAGTTTAAACTTTTATTGAATTTATTTATTTGAATATGAAATGAACGCCTTATAAGTAAATATTGAATATTCAAAACAGAATCAAGAACTATACTATACAACTATATATACTAAGAAGTATACTATATAACTATACTATACAATACTTACAATGCTTACTACAAACTACTTACAATTGATAAGTTTACAATAAAACAAATGTAAGTGGTTGAATGGAAACAAAGTATTGGATTACTTTCCGTTTGCTCCCTAAATAGGGGCGCCCTCTACCCTTGACGTTTGCCTTGCCATCAATACGACTCCTTAAAATAATTCAATCGTTAAAACAACTCTATTTTTGGAAGGACTAAAATAGACTATAAGAAATAAATGACGTCGAGCATAACGCTTATTTTAAATTATGTTCGTGTAAAAGATACATATATCGTGTATAAGATATATATATATATATATATATATATATATATATATATATATATATATATATATATATATATATATATATATATATATATATATTGTTGTGTAGTTCTATAGTTCTAATTAGGTACATTGATTGTATCAGTAGGAAAACTATTTTGTTCAATCTTAAAACACCTATCCAATCATCCAATCATCAACTATTTGAAAGGACTTTAAAACTACTAAACTAATAAAACGAAAAACTAATCTAATGTAATAAAAAAACCTAAGAATAAAAAAGTTTCAACCAAATTAAGTCGTTAACGCTTGGTTCTAGATGAAATAAAATATAATAATACCTTATAGTAAATATTATCAAACGCAACATATTATGTATAAAGAATTTACCTTTAATTATGATTATATTCTAGAATCCGTCAAGTTATAGCATATTTCGTCATTCTACACAAATGCCTAACGATTTCAAATATACACAAGATTCAATCGATAACAACCTAAGCTCTATCAATCTGAGAAATGGCCGATAATACCTCATTACAGTAAACTAGTAGCGAAGGCCTCCACGGCAGCCATTGTTGCGTGGATAAGCTCATTATTTATGTACTATTAGGCACACAATCTGTGCTTAAGTTAACCATTTACATGAAAGTACTACCGCCCACCTCTATGCTGCCATGAATTTCTAAATAACCTACGTGTCTTTGTATAGTTAATAGTTGAAATAACCTTTACCAAAGAGAAATTGCCATGATAAATGAGTAAAATAAAAAAATACTCTTTAATAAAAGCTTTATAAAAATTAAGCAGCTTTATGAACCACATTATTTCAAGTATATCTTTATAATTATTCATGATAACGTGTATAATTCACCTATAATAACTACGCTTCTTGTTTTAATACATATGTATATCCGTTAATAAAACTTCATATAGTTAGGTATGTAATAGCCAAGCTGATGTTTAAACTTGACAATTAAACATAATAGTTTGACTACAAGCACAGTGGCATAACGTATAGAATAATTTTCAGTTAGGAGTATTTAAGCTTTTATCGAGGTACGGCCATAAATCGGTGCGCAGGCGCACGTAATCCCCGCCCGCGCCCCGCCGCCAGCTATAAACAGAAGTCTACGTGTTAGACTTATAAATCCTGCTCTTAACTATTGTATCTCATGCCACAATAATGAAGTTAGCTCGTTCAGGAAGAATTATGCCACCATGTGGGTGGGCGACGCGGTTGGAATGAATCCTTAAAGATTATTGTATATGAATGCACCGAACCAATTTTTTGTACAAGTCGGTAGTTGCGTCGACAGTCGAGGTTGCACAGCCGGTGAAAGGTCTCCTGAAAAAACATAGGATAGCGGCTAAGCCACACGTCTGGTGACAAAGTGTCGGGTTGCGAGCTCCGAGAGCTGGCCTTTATTAAATTCTTTACGACTATCGTTCGACACGTCACTATCAACCAATATCTATCAAAGTGATAAATCATCATCACGAGTCGTTACCTCTGGTTTACAATTTCTAATATTATTGTTTTTGCTATAAATCAAGTAGTAAAATATTATACAAAAGTTTCAACATGTAGAATTTATCTTACACTAAATAAATATTTTATTCATGATATGTTTAATTAATATCAACAAACTATTTAAGTAAAAAAGACACAAAGGTACGTATTAGTATAAAAAAAATGCGAACAAGTGCTTAAATATTTGTGCAAAATACAAATTTTCCATTAAATAAAATTCAAATTAAAAGCTTAAGATTGCCTTAATCCCTTTGCTACACATTTACAGGTAACACGAGGCACCGTGAAAGGTGTAGCTAATAAGTGTGAAGCGAGGCTCGAAGAGGCGTGCGTAATCGCTCCTATATAAACAAACTCTCATTCTGAACACTAAAAAACCGATATATTTCACCAAACTTTTATATCCGTTCACTCTAACTTGAAATATATTACATTTCTTTAGCACCTTTTGTATCTTTTAGTGCGTTGTCCCTACTTTTATGAGTGCAAGGCGTTCGTAAATCATTGTAGTGGAAGTGGTGTACAATCGTAAACAATACGCGTCCCGCAGGGCGGCAGGTCACCCGGCGGCCGTCACAGACTGCTCTCGCTACACAGCCAACGGTATCTATCACTACTATCACAATATCTAACTGGAATTAATATTTTACTTTATCGAATATATCATGCCAACAAATGCAAATACAATCTAAATACTTTAATTCAATAATGTGTCTAACCAATGGCCAATACATATTCATGGAGATAATTATTTAATTTTTTCATTGACTAGCTTTTGTTAACGGCTGCGCTCATGTTGTAAATTTAATAATGAAGAGTTAACAGACACATAGTGTTCAGGTACATTGGGTTGCATGAATGTTACTAACGTGATGAAATCGCTTATAGCCTTACCAGGACCAGAACCATAACCAGCAAAAACAGATGTTTGCATTTCTAACCAGTCCTGATACTAACATGTTCAACCAAACAAACAATTTCTTTAGCTTTATAATATTGTATACATGTATACAATTAATTCATACGTGAAAATATATTTTATCTAATTAAAATATATTTTCACGTATGAATTAATTACTTAGATTATCTGTATTATAAATTTGTGGTTGCTGCATTTTTTATTTACTTACTAATTATTAAAACGCAAATTAAGTAGATTAAGTTTAAACTTTTTCTTTTGCAAAACTATCACATAATTCTATAATAGGTTTTAAGAGAAAATTTAAATATTTATATTTTTTAAGAGATGTATTTATAAAATATTTGCTTAATTTTTTTACACACCAAGCTATTATAAGCATATTGCATATTGCAAGAGAAGGAAGAAGAAGAATAATTGATTTAGTCATTTAACAAGGAAACAATAGCCTTAATGTGGACATTACATTACCAATACATTATCGATAACAGTTAATCCGAGAGCACTGACACGAGTGCTGTAAATTAAAGTTTATATCAGTTTTAACGACCACCTCGAATGGTGTTTTGATTGCAGACGGCTGGAGGCGTCGACAACTCGACACATTGATAAGACGACAGTTATCGCACAACACAAAAAAACGCACGTTTTATAGCCAAAAAGCAATTCTCACGCAGCACCTCAGCCTAGCTCTACATATCCGTCACCAAGCTTATATTTTTATGTGGATTCCTACACCGCAACACACTTCAATTTTACGAGCATCGATATAGGCTCGACTTGACATTATGGGATATCGTCAATAATTTTTAAGTATCTGTCTAATAGCTCTGTTTTGTTAGACCTTATAAAATTTCATGTGGTTACTGTCAGAATATAACTATGGTCTGTGGACAATCATAAAATGTTATTTACGGCGAGGTGAATTAAAGAATTTCCGAAAGCTGACTAATAATTTGTTTTTATTTTAACAAGTGATTTAACGCTCGTTTGTATATTAATACGCTAAACAAACCGTGAAACGAGTACACAAAACACGTAAAGAGCATCAAATGATAACAAAAAGGCAGCCATTAATCTCTCATTGTGTGACGTCGTCGAAACGTTCCGTTTTGTTTGCGGACTCGTCCCGATTTATACAGACCGCTCGTTTGCAGTTTACTATTGTCCTTAAACGATCGGGTGTGATCACATACAAAGGCTATAACAAATGGGCCGAAAATAACTGTCTATACATCATACTTATGTACACAAAACATAAATTTCAACCAACGGCGAAACTAATGTCAACAAAACTATATTAATTGTCATTATATTAAAGCAGCGTTAAAATCACTCACTTTGTAAAGACAACCAATCTTTACAGTTTTCAGATATAGTTCATAAAAATTATCTTATATAGATTACTATAGCCATGTTAAAATAAAAAATACAAGATTTTATGAATATTTGATAGAATACTTTTAATGATAAAAGTAAATGTTGTTTGCGTGCTTTTAGTTAAATAAATCAATTGGTGAAAAAAAGGTGAATAAACAAATATTTATTCATTCGTTTTATATGTGTCATTTACACTAATAGTTAGCTAGCTAGTTCACAAGTAAAATAAAATACTTAGTTCATCGTACTTGTTCATATGATTTAGTAAGTAAGACATTGCTAAAAAAGTTTAAGTAGTAGTACCGTTCTGTCATACCGTAGATACCTATGTTTATAAAAACGAGCAATTTATATTTATTATATTTCTAATCAAATTCAAATAACATAGTTCACTAGGTACTTTGATAAATTGAATTAAGGCTTTATAAATAAAAAATTAGTTTGAAATCTATTTCATTATGGGACAGTTTTTTAACATTAAGAATACCTACAATAAATACGTAGAACAATGTCAGAAAACGTTTTGTTAGAATGTGATGTCATCTTTGATTTTGTACCGATATACCTATTGTACTCGTATGTACACATACGTAAGTATATGGTAATATAACTTATATTAAAATAATTTTTTGTCTATACTTCTATACTTACTCATAAATAAAATTGAAATATCTGTTTGTAATATTAAAATAACCGCTTTTTAGAACCAAAATGTTTGTCTGTCTATCTGTTCCAGCAAATCTCTGAAATAGCTGGACTAATTTTAATGGGACTTTAACTGACAGGTAGCTGTTGTACTAAGGAGTAACTTAGACTAGTTTTATTTAAAGTGAGAACATGTACACTGTAATTTCATATAAAGTACCGAAATGAATGCATTTCAGTTTACTTAAGCGATGAAGCCGCGATCAGGCGCTAGTTCAATATACAAATTTAACAGCTACATAATGTTGGCATTTGTTAGATTAGTTAAATGCAGTAACGGCAAATTTAAAAGCAATTAATTTTGATGCTTACTATACACCGTCGGGTTTTACGCGCGCCTAGAGAGCGATCGCTCATCAAATCGTGAAGAATTTGTAAATTTAAAAAGTTTAAATTTTCTTTTGTTCGAACTCCGAACATCATTGATGGCGGAACGCTGGCGGTCGTCTCGCGGGACCGGCTCCGCTTCTCATGCTCCCAATTGACAGCGAGTGACGTGTGACGGCCATTGTCATGTTGACATGTTGACATTGTCAAACTTGACTTCTGTCCGGATTCCGCATGTAAATACGGAAATATTACCCTCGGCATCGACACAATGCATGGACAAATTAAATAATAGAATAATAAACTAACACCATCCGACAGCTGCAGCCTGTAAAAATTTTGTCATCAATCTTAATAAAAATAATATTAGTAGTTATTGCCAATATACTATACTATACTATTGAAGTAATCATAATATTGCTTGCATGTATATTCGAACCTCATATCTGTTACGATGAAACGTGTGTGAAAAGTCGTACCTATAATAAATAGACACAAATATATGATATAACTATTGCAAGTCACGTGGGAGACGAAGTGATAAAAAATTATTGTATATATAGTTAATTACGATAGTCGAAGAGTTACGAAATTATTTTTACCTACTAGTAATGTAAAATCATAATAACAGTTATCTTTCAGAAAAATTGTAACAATATAATTAATAGGTATAAATAACTATTCAAAGACAAAATTCGTTATTTGAACATTGAGTTGACTTCACGTCTCAGTATAAGCAATGTCAACACTCATTTATAATGCACATGAAAAAATGTAATAGTTAAACAAAAAGAGGTACTATGACCCCTGGAGAGTGCCCCCCGCGCGTCCACCCTGACTCCTGCAGAGCCTTTTTCTATCCAGACCTGTGACAAAGTGACAATTTGAACATTCTTCTCTAATGTTATTTAGAAATATTCAACAAAGAAACAATTCGCTTTATTTATGGTCGTGTTGTCGCCCACAATAGCCTCAACATGTATTATATTTTAGCTGTTTCATTTCCGGACATGTTATCTAAGAAAATTATACGTTTTCAAAATTTATTTCAATTTAAATAAAACAGAGTTTTAAGCGAGGAAAAGTACACTAAATATATCATGTATGATTTTTGTACTATGGAAAGCAAATACATATTTGCTTTAATCATAATCATTATTGATTATCATATAGATATATATTACGATATAGAAAATTTGCAAGTTTAGTGGCAGTTTTGTGCGGCTGTAAATGATTTTTCAAAAATTATACATTTCACTATCAATTGTGAATCCAAGTTTTATTAACTTCCAAAGTAACAAAAAAATCTCTCAGCAAATAACAATATTTTGCACATAAAAATTATTGCATTCCTAATATTCTGGTTTACAAATGTACCTATTTGTAATATAATTTTTAATATATATATCCTATATACTTAGATAGGTGAAACTAGCCTCATTGGACATAATTTATATTATATTAGATGTTTATCAGTACTTATCGAGTACATATTTGGATTGCCATTGATATTTATATAAATAAAGAAGTTTGAAAAATGAAAGACACAATGATTTACAAAAATTGTTGAAAATATATTTATAATCAGTATATTACTGATAACTGATAAGAGGAAATGACTTTAGTAATTATAAAAGAAAAAAGTTTTATAAATTATAGTGGACATACCTAAATGAGAGCATCAAAATCATGTTTTCATATTCAACACAACACAAAGTGTAACTTGTTCTGGCATATGCCTGTTGTAAAATCACAAGAGAGCAAACTTTCCCGCCTCTATATTTTACGTATGAGTTGGTACATACTCCATACACGTAAAACCTTTACACAGGATAAAAATAAATACTGCTAAGCTTTCCCTGCTTATTAACCATTCTACTTTATTTATTATCTATACTCTATTTCTATACTACCAATACAGAGATGAAGAGTTTGGTTGGTTGACCGGACTAATCTTAGAAACTAATGGTTCGTTTGAATTAAAAAATGTTTTATGTTTGGGATAGTCCATTTATGGCTATATATTACAATTATTTATTATTATTAAATTAAGCTGCAGTTTGAGTTAAAATATGTCATAATTAAATTAATTATTTTCTTTTAATCACACGATTGAGTCCACAGTGAGAACTAGTACTTTATTACTTTGAACTTTTTAAATTAACTATCTAATCTAGAACAGAATAAGTTCCTAATAATAAATATAAATTATGCATATAGGTATGTAGGTACCTACGCATTACAATAATATTCATTATAAAATACTACAATAATTAATTTTTATTTTTTTAAGCAGCTTCGTCTTATATGACTAAATCATTAGAATATACAAAAACATAGCTTTTTGTACCTCCTTGTTAAATTCTACATATCTCTTATTAGCGTCATAAATTTGAATATTACTATTGTTAATTATTGCCTCTACATATGTAGTTGAAACAAAATTCTAATAAATGTTACACTTAACTTTTAATTTACCCGATACTCTATACGTGAGCTATAAATAATGAAGCATGATCTTCTAAGTCACATAATTATAGATAGCTAACAGGGGATGGGTCCCACCCCTACTATTAGCTTCATTTTATCTTCCCATTCTGTCCACTGATCCGTTGGGGATGGGACTAAATATCTTGTACAAATAAACATTTTGATTGTTATATCGTCAGGGGAGTGAGTGGAGTGAGTAGCTGTTGCAAATCGGATTATGTGGCGTGTGGTGGCTCACTGTGCCTAATTAAAAGAAAGATTTATGAGATAATCTGGAACAAAAGTGCTCATGCTATAATAAGCTTATTAATTTTAGGTATGTTGTTGTATCTATAGCATTTTACAAGGACAGCTAATATTTAATGTTTTCTTATAGATTGAGATAACGTAGTCAAACATCACTACGGTCTAATACAAATTTTCGGGAATTTTTAAGATAAATGTCCCAAGATAGTCTTGGGACATTACATTCAGTACTAAGGAATATCCTAACTGCATCTCTCAAGAGTTACGTTAATTGTAAAATTTTGAATGTAGATTATTTTACATAAAAATTACAAGGATATAGGTAAAAAGGTAACATTATTCATGTTCATATATATTTTAGATTTATAACATCAACGTAAGCATTGAAAAATTATTTGCTTAATCGCCAAAAGCGCGTAGAACTGAAAGAACATGGAAACAATGATATAGCGGTATATGGTAATAATATGTCTAACTGATATAGCGGCCTTTCGTAGTAGCCACATATATACTAGCCTTTTTACTAACTCTTGACTATTTTATTTAATTAATAAAATTTGCTTCCCTTAAATTTACGTAGCAAAATCAAATTTGTTTTAGTTCAGCTACATAAAGATAAACTTTAACTATGTCCTATGACATCTACAAAATATAAAAATATACATCATATCCATATTTTATTTCCTTTTTAAATGGTAGATAACATGTCTCATAAATACAGCCACGTAGCAGACAACGTATACCACTACCGAAAACAAACAGCAGTTAGTGAGGTCGTTTGGATCAATTTACATGAGCAAACAATGCTAAGCCTCTATTGTCAGACATTACTCCGCCCAGTTGAGCGCATGGACTACGAGCTAATATGTAAATCATAAACCTATAGTTAACTTTTCCCATTTCTTGTCTATTTTTACTTTATGTACTTACTTATTATAAAAGCTTTGATATAACAAAGTAAATCGGGTAGCAGGTAAACTAAAATGATCTTTGTGGAACTAATTGAACATTCACTAAAACACACACGACTGTTCAAAGATTGAATCTGATATAGTAGGAATTAGAATTTATATATTATATACAAATGATATTTCATAATTCTATTTAGATAACATTAGAATACATTTATGTTTAGTTTTATATGTTTCTTATGGTAAATTTGTATGTTGTGCTTATAAATTTATAGAGTATGTAATTTTTTTTGGTTAATATTGCTTGTAAATTTATGTAATAACGTTACAATGAACACCAGAATAATTTTATCACGTAGTAACCTATAAGGTATATATCTATATGATATATCGATAGTTTCTATGCAAATGGCAAAACCAGTTACTCCAGTGTTATTGTCGAAGGAAGAATGACGGTGCACATAGCGCAAAAGGACGATCGTTCCATGCCTATTCATGAGGTGACGGCTGCGCACCCTCGGCTCCCCACCGCATTTGAATAAATACAATTAACTTGTTTGTTTTGCTCGCCCCGCCACGCCCTGTCGAACCGTTTTCCGGTAAGTAATTCTTCTATTCTCCTTAGTTAGAGGATAGGTACGCAATTCGCGAGGATCTTATTCAAATTACACGTAATGTTATATTCGACAGAGGGAATATCGGCGGCGAAACTCAAAGCAGAGCAGCCGCGGCGAACTACACTGTTATTATCTCAACACCATCGCACTCTCACCTAACCCATTCCTTTTTTGCTAGACGCCTCCGTCTCCTTCGTTCTTTCCTCGTCGGAGCAGGACCCTCCGTCATTTATACTAAACTCGACTCGAGGGCGTTCCCTCGACGATTTATCATTTAGCGTTGCCTACAGACATTATTTGAAACGCATTAAAATCGCGGTTGTGGAAAATTTGTCGGCATCGAAATTAGTACTCCTCTCCGAGTGCATAATTTATCGCTTACACAGCATCCGGCGTGCGATTTGATGATTCTAATTAAGAATTCATTGACGTTGATGATCAACTCCTGGCTGATGGCATTGCCGAATAGGTGGCGCAGGTAAATTAAATTCTCATTCATACAATATGATATTTAAATCATTCACAAGCAATCGATAACGTTATATTATGTCAAAGAAGTAGTAAGCGTATTCCAACACCGCGTGTTGACTAACGATTTTTTTAAGTAAACATCCCCGCACTTGTCTATAGACTCTCAACACACGACCGCAAATGCGTAGAGATTTGCCAACTATACTACAGAAGCCTCGAAAGGTTAAATTATCTGTATTAAATTAATTTTAAAATTAATAAATTATCTGTATTAAAATATCGTGTTTGTTTATTGTAATGCATCTTCTTGCAAAGTGGGTGCACTAGAAACCTCTCCGTTCTATAATTTCTGTTTATTACAAACACTGACTTGTTGCGAGAGAGAACTTAAATAAAAATCTCTCATTAAAAACAATAATATATGAATTTATATTATATACAAAATTTGATAATTACCATATAAAATGATAAACCTGCAGTTGCTTTGTAGGTAATATGGCATAGTCAAGTGCTAGTACCGTAAGTTCGGACGTAGATCAGTCCAACTGCCCTGAGGAAGCAGTCACGCGCGGCGTGAACATGTGATGAATATGTATCGGCAAGCCGCCACGGCGCCTTGTAATTTGAGCCTCGCCGGTAATTATTTACGTGAGAATGGACTACCCCGCTTCCCCTCGTCCGGCGAAACGAATCGTTGATTGCGCTTGAGTTGATGCGGCCAGATTGCTCCTCATTCACTACTGCTTAGCACGGAAATATAAGAACTCATACCCTGCTACTTGTCACTTGAACTTTTACTTATCAAAGTGGTACTTACAACAAGTTACTTAATTATTTTTAAAAATTCTGTGTGTATGTGCATGCAAGAGGCATGTATATTATAATTATTTATGTAGGTAGTTTCTTTTAAAAAAATGTCCAACAAAAAGTTTATGTACTCGTGTTTGTTACCAAAAATCTCACATATTACATATATACATATTCTATACATTAGTATAATAAAATTGTTACTGATCGCTGTCTGTACATTGACGATATATAAAAAACTATCATTGTAATATCTTATATATCAATGTAATAGAATCCAAGAAAATATGTATATACTTTTGTATTTATCTGTGCTTTCGTGCACGCTAATCACAGTAACGGCTTAACCGATTCCTTATTATATTTTCCATTATATAAACTTACCTTAATATTTAAAGTTTTTATTATTCGTTTTATTTCAATCGGTTCATAAATAAAAGAGTTATGTCAATACTTAAAGAAAACATATAAAAGTAATATCAATTTAAAGTATTTTGTACAATGAAACTACTAAATAATAACTGTTTTATTGAAGAACTATATCAATCTGAAACGTCAAATGTACTCTCCCAATCCCTATAAAATTTTATAATGCATTTTCTCGTTTTTAATTCGTCATTATTTATTGTCTACTTTCGACTCTTGTGTGTAGAAATTATCTCATTATTAAATAAAATTGTAAACAATTTCTTTTTAAATTAACATATTAATCCCAAGATCGTATTTTAAGCCAGAGCGAAATATTTGGCACATAAATCATATCCCATTAACACGGCAATTAAACACGAAATGAAAAATAAGTGGATCATAGCAACACAGTTTTATTTTTCACGAACGTGAAATTTTATTTTTTATCTTCACAAATATGTGATAGAGTGATGACGGTTGTTTTGACTTGTACTGACATTTGCGTGTAAAACACTGTGCCGGATTCTACAGAGATTGGGTCAGTAGTGTTATCTTGCAAAAAAATAAAACAAGACTTTAACGAAAGGACAGGTAGAAAATATCAGAATGTCCACGCGCTGACAACATAATTATGCTGCTAACTTAAAAAGTCATATAAAAACTAAATATGTAGGTATGTATTATTAATTTAACTTGAAAATAGATTTTTTGAGTTATAAGAATTAATACTTGCAGAAATAACTTTATTACCTACGTAAGTAGTAGTTAATTTAATGTATAAAATAATTTATTTTTTCTTTTGAAAGTAAATAAAAAAACTAAGTTGGTTAATAAATGTCATGTTGTTAATCAGCTTGGAGAAAGAGTATCTGAAGATAGCGGCAGCTCAGTAATTTTTGTGTTCAATGACTATTATATGAACCTAAATATTTTGTGTATGAATATTCTTTATAATATTAATCTAACTAGTTGATATTACTATTAATATACTATTAATATATAATATTACTATTAATTACGTTATTATTATTAATATACGTGTACTATAACCAAGGAACAGCTTGCATTATTTTACTAATAATTTACCCCTAATTAAACCGCATATATTAGGAAATTTATTAGGATAAGAAATCATTAGACGATAGGGACACATTAATTTTTTTTAAAACCTTTTACATGACCATTTTTAACCAAGTAACATTTTTTTACCATTATTTTGAAAGACAAGCAGTATAAGCAAAAATAAAGCATTAACTTATTAATTTTACTAATTAAAGTTTTTAGGCTTATTTCATACAACTAGTGCCATCTATCAAAATAACGCTAAACAAAAGTACGGAATACGGCAAGCTGCAATGAAAGCACTAATAAACTTTATCAAACTATATCAAATATCTATAGTTATAGAAAATACAATATTGATTTATAGCATTTTTATAAATTCAATATTTCCTAGACAGCAATTGTGTTTTGTAAACAGCAGATCACTAAATTGACTAATTTCAATAGGTGGGCATGTCGCGTTGGTCGTGAACACGGTCTACAATAATACCATAACGCTAAACGAAGACAAGCAAAAATATATCTTTTGAAATTGTGGAATGAACTATTATTCTGTGGACGCATTAAAGATGTATTTTTTAGGAAAAGTAGACACCGTATTCAGCGGGTTGATAGGCACTCGAGCACCCCGCTGCGTTTGGCCCCTAAAAACACACAGACCGCGGGGCGCCGCTCTCTACCTTTTACTAATAACACCGTCTTTCCCTCCGTCATGCCTTATTTCATTCGAACGTCTCTCGTTTTTTCAACGTCTTCGTTTTTTCATCCTAACCTCAAACAATAATAACAAAACGAGTCTCTGATGATAGTAATCCCTCATCCTCATTGTCTTTTGGCAGTTTCGTGGAATAAAATATGTTGTGCTCTTGCGACTTGATATCTGAACGTCGTATTATAAATGGCATCGTTTAAAATATTTTAATACCTTGTACATCACGGCGATATTAATTTAGTACGCTTGAGTTGAGCAGGCTGGGTGCCACTGCTGGAATGTTAAATGACGGATTATTACCGACCGCCGAGATCGAGAGATAACCAATATAGATCTTGCTGATTCCATCGTTACCTTTACCGACGCTTATAGCTCAAAATTATTAATCAAGTTATTTGTTTTATAACTAGCATGATTTATAAATGTACCTATTTAGGTACGTAGTACGATACCTTAGCGTTTATACCTGTAAATTTATCATAAAAAAGTATTTTTAATATTAAATTTTAATTAAAATTTTAACTAAATTTAAATTTGACTGATTTTGACATTACCACAATATCTCATATTTAAAGTATATTATTACTTATCTATCAATACATATAATAAAAATGTAACTGATCGCTGTCTAAAGCATAACATTTATAGATGTAACTGTACCATGTAGACAAAGTAGTGGTCGCAGCTCGTATTATATAAAAAAAACATCAATAAACGTAATAGCTTCTGTTTAATCAATACTTTGAACTACTTTATTGCCTAGCAACCGTTGTTGATAATCGGATTGTTGTCAAATATAGTTTGTGCTGTGTTCTTATTAATTTGTAAATAAATTTACAATGGTTCAGATAACAGTTGAAATGGTGCGTAGAAAAGCGGAGCATCATGATGGATTGTTAGCTCCCTTAGAAGAAATATCTCTTCACCAGGAAAATATTGAGAAAATAGAATTTATTCAAGATTGGTGCCCTAAACTAAAAATTCTTTTAATGCAAAGTAATTTAGTAGCGAAAATAGAAAATTTAAATAAGCTTAAACACCTTGCTTACTTAAATTTAGCACTAAACAATATAGAGATTATTGAGAATCTAGAGCGATGTGAGTCTTTGCAAAAGTTAGACTTGACGCTCAATTTTATTGGAGAAATCTCTAGTATAGAAAATTTAGTAGGCAATTATAACTTGGAAAACTTATATTTGACTGGAAATCCTTGTACAGACTATGAAAACTATCGAGATTTCGTTATTGCAACTCTACCGCAGCTTGCTTCACTCGATGGTAAAGATATTGAGAGGTCTGAACGCATTAAGGCCCTACAAAATCTACCTGTTATACGTTCAGATATCCTATACGATCAAAAAAATTACAAATACGAAAGAAAAGCACAAAAATCCCGATTAGAAAAAGATATTCAAGATAAATGGTCAAATGAGTATAAAGATATGAATACTGATGAAATTACCAAAAAGTTTTGGTCTGAGAAAACTGAGCACGCTCCAGAAGTCAGATATGAGATAGAACGTATGCGCCTTTTAAAGTCAAAAACATATGAAGTTGAAAAGAAAAAAGAAGATGTACGTCAGGTCAAATTTTTCACCTCTGATGGCAGACCTTTTAACATAAATCAGCCTAAAATTAATTTTAAATTTACTGATACACTACCAAATGTTTACATATTGGATTTATCTATTTATAAATATTTAGATACAAGTCTTCTTGACATTGATATACAACCGAATTATGTAAGGGTTACTATTAAAAACAAGATTTTTCAACTTCATCTTCCCGAAGATATTGAAATTACTAACTCAACAGCACAGAGATCTCAAATTACTGGACATTTAGTGATTACTTTACCAAAAACAACAAAAAATAAGGACAATATCCACCTTACAAGCCCTAAAGGGCTGTCTCAAGCAACAACGGACGAAAGATTACACTACCAAGCAAATTCGACGCAATCTAGAAGAGAATTTTTGGAAATAGGTTCCTCTGATGTTGTGCTTGATTTCACTAACATTACAAAATCAAACCCCAAGACCAATTATAGAGATTTAAGAAGAAGTTATATTGAAAAGCAATGCTCTGCAGATTTTGTAGATAATCCAGAAGTTCCAGATCTTGTATAAAACTAATAATAATGAAAAAAAAATGTAAGTTTCGTCTTAAAATAAACAATAAAAGAAATTGTAATATATTTTAGTATTTTATTTTGACATTAATTTCTTATTTTAGTTAAAGCACACCACACTCAGCACTTATCAAAGTTATGCTACCACAAAAATTCTTTAATAACGAATAGTGTATTATTAGCTACACTTTTCACTTGTCTCACATCACTTATAATAAATAAATTGGTAATGATACATGCTATGTCCATAATAATAAGAATAATATTTATCTGTAGTTTGTATATGTATTTTTAACTAAAGTTAACATCTTTATTAGAATATTAACAAAGGTACTTCCAGTTACTAATTAAATATATCATAAATCATAAAATTTACGTAATGCATGTGCTACTTTAAATATATTATGGCAGCACAATTGTCATAAACATAGTATTTATAAATTAATTACAATTGATATAGATTAAAGTAGGTAGGTAGGTAGTTTCATTCCTTATTCATTATTATATAAATTGTATTTTTATTTACTAGAAGATAAATAGAAAATATATAATATAATATATAATATATAGAACTTAGTGTCGGAACAAGAATCAGCATAAACATAATATATATATATATATATATATATATATATATATATATATATATATATATATATATATATATATATATATATAGCAGTTGAACACGTATAGGTTAATATTAATATTATGATTTACTTCAATAATTTGATAAGTTATATAATAATAATATTCTAACAGTTTCTGTGGCCAAATCTAACAGCGTCACGTTACATATATAAATTAAAATTTATGTATAAACATATATTAAAAATGGCCTTATAAAATAAACATACACATTATTCGAAGCTTTAACGAATACTAAAACACAGCGGGTTTTTTTTTTATTTAAAGCAATAGCTTATATGACAAATTTAACCAAAGACAAATATTAATACACTTCAAATGTCTCAGCTTTCGTTAGCATCAATTAATGGTATTCCATTTTCAGGTGGAGATACCATTATTGTTCTAAACCCGTCCACGTCGTGCATTTCTTTGGAAGAGAACTTTGCTGATATTTGGTGTCGACCCGCCCACGGTGGTGTTAATTTGAACTGTGCTGTAGCTGTAGCTCCAGGAGCCACGTTCTAGAATGAAGTAAAAAACATTATAATACATATAAAACAATGTACCAAAGTAGATATAAAATGTTTGTCTAATAGTTCGATATCTACTAAGCGTACTGCTATTTAAACTTATTTTCATTATAAAAATATACATATGTACCTTTATATGTATGAATTCAATTAATTATGTTATGAATATGAAACAAGTTTTACTTAGTGTGAGATTATGTGATATAAGTTATGCACAGACATTCATGTACAAAATACATATACAGCATATATTTTTTTTACATAATTTATGTTTGTACAGTCTGACTGTGTATGTCATGCACTACCGTCGTGGGTTCGATCGTCATACGGAAGTATGAATTATTTTCATTTCCCTGCTCTCGTAAGGTGCGGCGTCGAGTTCCACCACTTATACACAGTGTAATGTCCAATTCTGTATTAAGTGGTGGAATTCAGTCGAAGAATGTAAGACGACCTTGACACTAGATACTCCTCTTGTCCTACTCCTAGTTAATGGTATTGTAATAATTTACCTCATTGAGTTCAATCTTAAGCTGTTTATCCAGTCCTGGACCTTGTATATAGAATTTGCCGTTCTTCAACGGTATTGGCAGTGGATTTTCTAGTGTCACAGTTACTAAAAACTCTTGTCTTGAAGTCGGTTTCCCATCAATACCTATTTTAATATCTGGATTGCGGACTCTAAAGTCATCTTGAGCAAAATAGTCAAAACTTCTATCAACGATGGTTGCTATACAAGCTATGTTGAATGATGCCTAAAAATATTTATAAGATATTACTCTCTATATAACAAAAAATATTTATATAAAAACAGTAAAATAAATGTATCATAAACGTAGCTATTTTCAAATAAATAAAACATACTTGATCAATAAGCTTCTTGTAATAGTCGTTAAAGGTAACGGGTAGAGTAATTTTTTCTTTTGCTTCAGGAGCCATCATCATATCGAACTCATGCCTCTTGACTCCTTCACCTGTTATTCCTCTATAAGTCACGGTGTCTACTCTTATTATACCTTTCACTTGGTGTTGGTTGACTGTCGAACGGTTCTTTACATGCAGTACCTGTAAATTAACATAATAATAATATACTTTATTTTCAAATTTTAGTATGCAACATAAATCATTTTATAACGATAATAACTTCAGTAGTTTAAAACTGTGTCGCAGTTATTAGCGTCCACCTCACAAGCGCATTTTCTTAAATAATACCAAATTTAAAAAGTACTGAATCCAAATGAGATATATATACATAAAAAGCATATTAAAAAAGAAAAATTAAAAAAATATATAAAATAGTTCCTATTAGGTTGTTATTTTTATCTAAAACTACAGTACCTAAACTGCTTTTTCTTACACATACTTCGCATTATGCAGGCACGACAGAAAACAATATTATGTTTCTGCTTGTCACCTTAAGAAATAGGTGCATTCAAACACTGTCGAAGAATCCCACAAGAACGTATAATAATACATAAATTTTTAATCATTAACTAACTTCGAAATGCATCTACAATAGTATTACCGCAATATACTAAAATTGTAAAATTGCTTTTAAAAAATCAAAGGCGCTAACGACTTAATAGGTATTTGTTACTAATGCTCATAGTCCTTTAAATATGTCCACTAAATAATAATGATAAATAAAATAAAACTCATGTATAGACTCTATTTCTCTCAACTTACCACACTGAAATCCTGTCCGATTTTTATATCGTCTCTTAGCTCGAAGTCAAAAGTAATGTCATTAAACGTTTCGTTAAGGTAATATCTAGCAAAAATACTTTCAGATTTTCGCAAAGCCTTTTCCATAGTGGCGCGCTCCTCACGAGTTCTCTCTGGGTATTTATATAGATTGGTAATATCCTGTGAAATTTAAAACATTATATTATATATATGTATATACATATTTTTGTTTTACGGCTCTCCCACTGGTAGCAAGACAGTTTAGAACTAGTTTCAAATACTCTGTTTTCTATTTTCCGGCCAATTTCGAGTACCGAGTTTCGAGTTTCGAGTACCGAACTGTACTAAGATGGTCTACTTAAATTATACTTATATGTAATACACAATTATATTTCACGCCATATTTCATTTAGCTTTTCCTATTTTGTACAAATATTTCATAAGTAAATAATGAATTACAATATTTTGCGAACTAAGTATATGGTTAACGCACTGCAATTATCTTTAGTAGGTTATGATCTTGTCAGGTATTTAAATAAAATTATAAATACCTCTCTGTCCATACGTCCAATTGCTTTAGTAGAAATATTTTGTCCAATAGATACGGTGTCTCGTGCTAAAAGCTTTAATGGTTGAATTTCACCGGAGTATTTCCATAAAATCTAAAATAATCAAAATGCAAGGCATAAAAAAAATATTATTATACATACATTTGTTATAATTATTTGCTTAAAAAGAAAGTATTTTATCTTATCATGTACCTTATCAGCATTAACTTGTGCAAACACATAAGATGCGTCATAAGGTCTTTGCAGTTCACCATCTCGTACTGCTCGAAGGGAAGCTGGTCCACAACGGTACACGTCGTCTGATGTTTCTTGAGGTGTAGCGTCGATGGCTTGCCAGCCAGAATATTCAGACCCTAAGTCTGGTCGATCCATCCACACCTAGAAAATTTAAAATAACTTTTCAATAAATATTTATTTTACATTAGGTATTTATATTTTTTATAAAATTAATAATTGAATGTGATAATACGATAAATTCTTACAAAAATATAGAGTCCGCACAGATATCAACATATACCTAACTTTATCAGTAGAGAATAAAATGATACGATGTATTTTTAACTACCCAAAACCATTTCATGAGAAACAGATGGCACAACGAAATCAATAAAATTAGAGCTCTTAATATTAGTTACCAGACAACTTGATATTTTCTATTATTAGGGGCAGTAGGTCTAAAAAATCTTACCTCATTCCAAACATGATAATTCCATACTGAGTCCCTCGTGAATTCTTCTAACGTGTTGCCTTCGTCATCTTTAATAATGTCAATTGTTAAGCTACCTTGACTGTCATGTGCGGCGTCATATCCCGAAACTGGCCGGCAGGGTATTCCCAGTGCTCTACAAACTATCCATACCACAACATTTTAGTAAGTGATTAATAATTTTAAAAAGTCAGCAAAATGTAATGTTGTGTGTATAAATTTTTTTTTTTTACATTATTACAAATATTATAAAAAATTTAATCATATTACACATGTACCGAATCTAGCAAGGATTCTTCAGTTGTTTTGAGTGACACAATCCAACTTTGTCTAACTAAACACCTGCCATATACGACCACGATGACGTCATTTCTAAATGGCATCCTGTGGTTGTATTTTTTTCAAATAGACTTAAAATATACGGATGTATTATTTACACGACATTGATGTTACTACCATCTATATCTGTATATATTGGAAGATCTTATTTACTTACTTGTTGTTAAAACACCAGCGTATACCCAACACTGAGCATATTTGACGGGCTTTTTCTTCTCGTAGTACCTCTGTAATATGGCTAATGATCCAACCCACTTCAAAGGATGAGTACCACCATTGTAATCGCTCAACTCGCTGCCCCAGTTACCAAACAGTACTCCATTATCGTCTTGAACATTAACAGCAGCTGAAAGAGCTCGTACAGTTCTAATAGGATCGCCCCTAGCACGTCCTTTGACCTAAAACAGTAATTAAAATATGAAGTATACAGATAAAACTATTTATCAGGTAAATAATAAATTAATTTAAAATAAATGTGAATACTTTTTTTTATATTTCGTATAATTAAGACCTATTAAATTACTTTTCGAAATGCAATGGTTCAGAAATAGAATAAATGTTACTGACCGAAATGTTGATAACTTTTGACCGATGATAACTAAGTAGTTTATATAATAATAATTCTTTATTACCTTGCCAACATCACGGACTAAATATAATGCGCAATCTAAAATATCTTTCTCATATTGTCCATAAAACCACGGTATAGGCTTTATGATGTTGTAGACTCCTCTATACATGAGACCGCCATCCTCTTGAACGTATTCTTCGCGATGACTATGTCCTATTTGAAGAATATTTAATTACAGAATTAGCTTATATTTTTTAAATTTATAAAACAGAAATCAAGTGAATAAAAAAGAAAATCTACCTGGCATGTAAACACTGTCGTTGAGGCACCAAGGATTAAATAGTACATATATAGGCTGTGGGTGGGTATAGCTTAGTGATACGTTTCCATTCAATTTAGTATCGATGTCAAAACGCCAAGCAGCCACAATGCAATCAGCCGCTGCTGTTATAGCTACCATAAGGTGGGAGTCCATTTGACCTTCGTATACAGCGTTCCATGTTCCTAAAGTTTCCGAACCCTTCTCTAACATAGGAACTGCCGCAGATGATTCATCCGATGGCCCACGCTTCTCCACATCTTGAAAACAAAATCGAGTTCAATTACAGCAGCTCTTAAAATACTTCTGACCTAATACTGATTATATAACATCTATTCATCACAATACCTGATACGTAAAATATAAAGGAAACGGCATCTCTGTTGGCGTCATATGGCCGGTTTAGCAGAATATCAAGTTTGAACGCCTGGCCTCGTCTTATTACGAGACATCTGTCAACATCTCTTGACATGAGATTAAATTTATTCGTATGATGATTTTCCCCATTACTTTCGATGCAAAAGTCGATGCCTTGTACGGCGAGGACGCCTTGTCTGGTTCCATCGACGACATCTAATAAATATAAACAGATTATTTTCTTAATTCATTAAAAGTAATGTAATATTGTATTATTATGACTAATATTTTAATTTATACAGCTATATTATAACAAAAAATAGAGAGTATTCTTGTGATTACAAAACAACTGAGCTTACATGTTCGGGATAATTTCTGGAATAGCTGAACCTATTTTTATGAAACTTTCATTAAAAGATATGAAAAAGACTTTTGAGGTTACTTCACAGCCACTTTTCTATCTTTAAGCTAGGCTATTTTTTATCGCAAATTTCCCGTAAGGTCGAGATTTATGCGGGAAATACGTTTTTTAACAATACCGAAAATGCATTTAAAATTTTTTATAGACAAAGTGATTTAAAAGAAGAAGAAAAAACAAAATAAAAGTACAATACATGCATATTATATTAGAGTAAATCCGAGAACATTCATCAAGCGAGCGAAGCCGCGAACGGGTCGCTAGTCTATTATAAACTGACATTATCTGTCTAACATAATTTATCAAATAAATCCCTTTGCAACTGTTTGGAAATAATGAATTATCAATATATTACTATTTATCTCAACACTTAATTGTCCCTAGAATAGTGATATATGACACACGTATACCTAATTGACTTGACGCAAGAGCGTCGCAGCATGATTATGGGTTCAATTCTCACTCTTTGAGTTTAGAGTCTCGAATTTGGACGGAAAATGGCGAATAAAACGTAAAGTTAATGAAGAATGCTTAGTATGAATGTACACAAGTTTCTTTCTGAAGCTGAAACAGAATATTTGTAAGTACTTATTTTACAGAAAAGAAACAGGATATTTCAATTTTCAATAAATTCATCGAGAGTTATAGACAGTATTCGTCATCACTAAAAATTTTCGCGCCTCCCGCTTGGTTCAGAGCCAAAACAATTATACCATAAGAATAATGTTACTTTAACCAAAATGTTAACTGCATTTAAACACTTTTTGTTGAGATTAAATAAAATAATATTATAATAATATTTATTTTTTTATTTATTTATTTATTTACCCCTGTTTACCTGGCTGAAAAGGTACAATAATGTACTTGTGACGATGTCCGAAATAATGTCTCCAAAGATTCTTAAAGTATTCCATAACGAAAACTACAAAAATACACTTATTGACAATAACTACACATTTTAAAACAGCTTAATTCTGATTCTAAGATTGGCAAACTGAATGATTCAATAGATGCTAATTGCGTGGCCTTACGTCCAGTTCCTTATGAAAACCGTCTTGGACTGTTAGCTCTCGCTCTAGACTCCATCTATAATACTCCTACAACCGTCGGTGATGTCACGGAGTAAACATGGCTCAAAGGTACTCAAAGCAATACTATGCAAGACATTCATTGACGGAACTAAGATTTTATTACTCACATTAATATTTTACCCAAAATGGATGGTTGAATATAACATGCTAGAACAGTAATTCTAAGAAAATTCACAAATGCTAAATCTGGAAAACTTATATTCACAATGTTGATGCCGAAGACGGCAGAACATAGTCCTAAAAGTAGTATGATTAACATTGACCTATTATAGAAGAAGTCAATTACCTCCATTAGTTTCTAATGTCTTATTTTCGTGAACAAAAACTCATGACACTTAATTTAGTCTCGCCATAGTTAATAGCGAGTAGATTCAATATTTCCCTATTAGATATTAATGGCAGGTGTGGGTGAAAAGAGCTATATCTGGATAGATTCTTTACACTCAAGGTCTGAATAAGTTTTCCCACGCATGCGTAGGTTTTTGCATAGACAATAGATAATATCAATCTGATGGTAGCTGATGAAGAATCTTATACAGTGCATAATAATATGTGTAGAGATTTATATTATGTACGTATCGTGTTTATTCCTCTAAGAATATATTGTCTGAGTTTGTACAAAAATACAAAACAGTAGATGGTCAAAATATGTTATTTGATTTTCCTTAAAAACATTGTAAATATTAATAAAATTACAAGCACTAGGTGCCAAAAAAATCTTAAAAAAACAAAAAACAAGAGAAGTTGTCATTTATACACTATTTTTTCACAAAGTAAGGTTTTATATATTCAATCAATTTTTAAATATTTAATTAAAGAATTAAGGATAATATACATGTTACATGAAGATATACAATTATCTTCACAAAGAATGCAATACAAAAATTACCTGTCATATCTTAGGTAATGATGAATAGTAAGACTAAAACTTAGTTACAGTATATATATATATATATATATATATATATATATATATATATATATATATATATATTATATATATATATAATATATATATATATATATATATATATATATATATATATATATATATATATATATATATATATATATATATATATATATATATATATATATATATATATATATATATATATATATATATATATATATATATATATATATATATATATATATATATATATATATATATATATATATATATATATATATATATATATATATATATATATATATAATTTACCATATTAGACTCTATCTGTATAGTATTAAGTATAAATATTTTTTCTATGAAATAACCGTACTCAGCTCGGTTGCGTGCACCAGCTCACCTTGAACGACATGCACTCGACCACGCACTATTTGTCAAGTTTTAGTAAAGTCATGCATGGTCCCTTAATTGCCTATTCTTAGATGGCATTCTTAATTATTGTAATAAATTTAACATACTAATATTTGATTAAATCACGATTTTGACAATATTTAATTTCGTATAGAACGTTCATAAATTAAAAGATTTTTTAAAAAGGCAATGTAATATCGGCAGGTATAAAATTATTTTTATTAAAAAGCTTTTATACCTACTACCGATACTTTAAGTTATAAAATAATACTACATTATAATCTTTCAAAACTAAAATATACTTATAGTCATGATTTAATTTATAGTGGTTTATGCTAAATAATGTCTGAGCCCCGTCAACCTTGATTAGTGTGCTACTTGTCTTTTATGATTTAGGTACCACCGGTGATCTAACAATAAATAAATGTTCATAGATTGAATTTTATAACGTATTTTTTTTATTTCACAACAATGTCAAAAAATTTATTTAAGATTAGATAATTAATTTATTTACCTATAATTAAAAAATATTTTACTATCTGTCATATTTTTTGTCATTCATCAAACGGTACACGGCCTAATGAATGCTAGTTAATTATTTGTGACGTAGAGCAAAAGTACATATACCACACTGATTCTCAATAGAATAATTGTAGTTTAAAGTATTGACATTTCTCAGAAATAAACGTGAATTGGTTACAACATTACTCACATATTTAAATTCGACGCTAAGAATTTAAGCAAACTTTACAAAACATTAAAATATCTACGGAAACGTCTTAACAAAGCGAGTTTTATTTTTGATGAACATCAAACAACAAAAGTTCGTAAATTTTATTGTGATGGTGCTCTATTACTTGCCTCATATTTTATATTTACTTTGATGGAAACATTAAATTGTATGAAAAACTCGGGAAATAATAATATAGGACACAATGTGCCATTACATAATTTCAATAATTTTATGTGAATATTATAGCTAGTAATCGCATTAGTTTTATTTGCTGTCTCATTCATAAGAAAATATTGTAATATAAATACTCACGTAGGCTCAATTACTTACCGGAAAGTAAATGGCCTAATATAGTACAATGCCTAGTACAACTATTTTTAATTGATTCTCTTTTACAAATCACAGAAGTCAAATTCAAAATATTCTGTAAGAAAAAACGAAATATTCGTGATTCCTTTGAAATATAGATTGTATAAAGTGAGTAAGTCAGATACATTATTAATTAATTAATCAATTATTTATTTATTAATTATTGAAAATTTATTTGAAAACTTAATCATAAGAGCTATAACCTGATCGTGGCGGCCTCGGCAGATCCATTAAATCATATGAATCGGTTTTGTTCAGACCACAGCATCCACTCTGCGACGGACAGAGACTTGTTAGTTTACTCTTCATTGTACCCATACCGTCAATCGTCGAACACTGATCATATATCTCGAATTAATGTAATGGCAGATTATTTTCCAATCAATTTTTCACTTCAATCATAATCCTACATACTAATACGCTTAGATCACTTCTCAAACTACTCGAAAAATTCACAATGTTTAAACAGTTCGCCACTATGTAAACAAAGCCTAAATTAGTGCTTCACCACTACTCAGCTTAGCGTAACCCACTTTAAAGAGGTATTAATAATCCAATTAATAGCGTATTTTCGGAAAACAATCGACGCGTGCGCACCAAGCGCTGGATTCGATACTTCTGCGCGAAGTACTCTCCTTGATACCTATAGCAGTGTTTATACATGACCTCTTATCAGCACCATATGAATTTGGGATGTCCATAAAGAATTTGCCTCAACAAAATACTATTGAAATATTATTCATACTGCATCATTCTTAGTCATGATACCTCATGGGTATTTTGAAAGGGCCCTTTGTAAGCCAAGGACAAAAGCATTTAAAAGTCCAGTTTCTTAGCACGTGAAACTTAACTTAGCTTAATGATCATCAAAATGAATTATACTGTATATACATATATGCTGATCGTTTGAATCCAATATTATCTGTATAAATTGTCTATGTATATATAATAAAAATAGATCTGATCGCACATGGAAAATATATTAATATATTGAGGGCATTAATATCATTGTCTGTTTGCCTGTGCATGCACAAGCGTGCATACTAATCTCAGCAACGGCTTAACTGATACAAATCTAGTTTTACAACAAACTTCCCTTAATATTTAGAGTTTGTTTTATTTCAATCGGTTCTAAAATAAAAAAGTTATATCAATTATAAAAAGATTTTTTGTATGATTTTCTATCGACATTGTCGAAACAATTTAAAGTATTTGAACGACGATAATGTTTCAAAACTGACTGATTTATTAAAGTGGTGGAAACTTAGAATTTACTTCTCCTCGTAGACAAAGTTGCGGACGCAGCTAGTCTTATAATATAACTGTTTATTGCTCTCCACTTAATTTAAATCCCTTTAAATCATTCTATTTTTACGTATAAATTCAAAAATACGTAAATACATTATAATTGTTCAATATCTAAGAAAAACTACAAACAAAGCAATTAAATATCAATTAATTTAAACGCATCTTCTTTATCTTGTTAAAATTAAAAGAAAACTAGATTAAGGTAGCGATGTTGACAGTTCATACATGATAAGATGAAAACAATGTTTGACTTTGTGATATAACATACACACGATTATGTTAATTTACTACGTGTGACATCACCGGAGTATGCGCAGCTGATGTCAATGACAACTTGCTGACACACTCGTTGAAGGTCTTATTTATTTAATATTAAATTAATACTGAATGGGATTTTGTAACTTGATCATCGCGTACAAATTTTCCTTGAATTTGGTTACTCAGGTTACCAACCTAAATATTGACCTAGTTTTTCCTCCTTTATTAATAATAAATACACGTAAAAAGATACTTGAATTATTCGTGTTCATATTTACGTAGTAGTTCATAGTTCTTGTTTTAATTTGAAATTCTATGACTAAAAGTGAATTTCTCAAGTATTCAATTTAAAATAAATTATGAATATTAATCGTATAACTGAAATTTTTATTTTTGTAAATTACTTAGGTAATATATTTTAGGCACATATTTCTCTAGCACTCTAAATAATGGACAGCTTATAATAAGTAACAATCTTGAAACGTACAAGCAAAATATCAACACAATTTTATAGTCCGGTCAAAATAGTTATAAATATAGTGGTCAAATAATAATTATTCGCATAGAACTGAAATTTGATAAAGACTTTAGGTATACCAAAATGAATAAGATTTAGATTTCAGATTTTCGATCGAAGAATCGCTATAGTTTGGAAATTGTCTACTCCAAGATAAACAAGTTATATACTTGTTTATCAAGTATTTTTGTATTTTACTTAAACGTTACGATACAAAAATACATAGTGATAAATTTAAAAATATATATATATAAGTACAGACAATCTTGGTAAATAGGTTTACATCTCACAAATTTACCTCATCTACTGTTTTTATAAATTACTGCTTACGAGAACCTTCCACTTTTGATATCTTATTCATATTGGTGTACCCTGTCTGTAGTAAATTTATGTTCTGCGCGAATTTTTATTATTTCACCACTATTTTTATAACTATAAATTGTGCAACTGACATTATGCTTGTACATTTTAAGTTTATACTTATTTAAGCTTGCTATTATTTAAAGTGGTAGAGAAATACGTGCATAAAGTATATTAAATTACAAACTTATGGTGACGCCTAGAGAAACAGGTACTTTCTTATTTTTTTTAATATAATTAAGAGATTACGGGTATATTAAAAAATATCTATTTTTGACATTTGCTCTCGAATAACTTTTTTAACACCCCAGCAATTTGTTGCAATTTTTGATATTTTATTTGTAATGTAAATTGTAATTTTATTCTACTCAAAATCTCAACCAAATGTCCACTGTGAGCTATGAGTATATTGACAATTCGTTAATTGAAATGTATATATTGACAAGATTATTAAAAAAACATATCATTATCTGCTAAGTGTAAAAATTGCAATATAGATCAAAATAAATAACTTTTCATATTAGATGTAATATTAAAGTGATATCACTACTAAAATTTGGTAGTTGAAAGAAAGGTTTTTGTTTCAAGAGAAAATGAACATGATTTCCGAATACAAGGAAAGCAAAATGTGACCATTAGTAGTAAGTGTGCGTAGTATGCCTTATATTCTAAGAAAAGTAAAGTCACATGTTGCCATCCTTGGACTATAAAATGTGTTACTCATAAATGTCATCAATCATTTTCTAATATTTTCATATACGTGGGTTTAAAACACTAACGCATGTCGTTAGTTCAATTGTAAGTATATTTCAGGATAACCTTAGCATAAGCACGATCCTGTGTTATTTTAGATTTTACGTCAACAAATTACCAAAAACATTTTGGTGAAATATTTACTTGTAATTGTAATTTCAATACAACTGAGCTGAAAATTACAATCTATTTTTATTGTACAGGTACGAGTGCTGTACTCGTAACACTGAAAACGTGTAAAAATATAAAAGTTAGATCCATTTTTTAGAACTTGCAATTATATATAGTATACTATCTTTATTTCGTGGAATCTATAGTATGTATCTATAATTAATCTGGATTTGGTACTGTAAGTATCAAATAATTTATGTAAGGTAGAGCGGGGACGGCACTAACAAATTTTATATTAAGTTAATATAAAATCCTCTTCCTATCCTCCTCCTATCTTATATCCTATCCTAAGGATTGGTTATCCTCAAAATTGGGCATAGTAACCTATCCGATTGGTTTTTAATACAAAAAGTCATGATATTATACGTTTTTACAAAATTTTACTTATATATATATAATTTTACAAAATATATGATTAAAGAGACTTTTTTATAGAGGCCGATTTTAATTAAGTATAAGAGAATCATACTATAGTTATAGTTCTGTGTCTTATCATGTTTTAACGCGACTAATGATACTTTGACGTAATATAAAATATTCTGTAAACATACATATGTTTTGAAAATTATTTAAACATTGTTTGGTACTCTTCAAAAACTTAAATAAAGTAAATTAATATATGAAATATGAGGTAATATTCGAGCTATTAGTGTTTTTATTTTGACACAACGAAGTATTTTGCTGAATGCAACAGTCAGATGATTCTTCAAAATAGATGATAAATGGCTTATTTATCTGGCTTTTTAATTTTGATATTTAAATTAAAATGAAAAAGTTATTTGATTCAAAATATTAAAACTAATAATATATGTAAATTTCACTGGATTGGTACAAGTAGTTAATGATTAAGAGTGCACTGATGAATTGATCGGTCAGATGAATGGCAGATAAATGAGATTTTATGGACTGACATTTTATGAGATTTTATTTTTATGTTATTAAAATCAACTTTATTATAAAATGTACCTAAGGAAAAATAACATTATTAAGTAATTTCAAAAAATTAATCTTAACATTCTTATTGATGCTCAGAGTCATAGAGTTTTATTATCACAATATAGTAAATAAGAATCTAAATTGCCGTTATTCATATTCTTAGTTTTAATTTTTAGATTATAATGAAAAATTAGTTAGTAATTACTATTAGTCTTCATTTAAAGTAATATCTAAGTAATTATTGTTGTAATAAAATACAAGGGCAAAGGTAAAACTTTAGTTTAATCAAAGTTTAATCAAACTTTTGTTTGTTCATTTATTGAACCAAAACAATCTTTAAACGATTATCAAAAGTTGTAAGTTTTTAATAATCTCTTGAATCATGATATAGACTATTTTGCCTAAAAATATTTAAATCGTCTTCGGAATTGAAAGCCATTCAATATGGATTGACATTTTCTAAATCGATACTTAAGTTTTTATTTCCGTCTCTAGTAAATGATATAAATCGGACATACTGTCATATTCTGCCATTGCTGTAGTCTATATTTACTGCAACTTTATTGTTTCTCAACGCTTTCTCAATATTTCTTCCTCTTAAAGAAATGTCTTTGCCAGCGTTACTTTTTCTACTTACCGTTTCTCTTTGTGTGGATAAATATTATTCTTTTGGTATATTCAGGCAATCGTCTTCGAGTCGAGAGTCATGTTGCCAGTATGTTTCTACAGGCAGTCCTTTACAGTACAATTCAGTTTTCTAACAGCCATCACGGACAAACTGTAATTCTAGACAAGCTGGTGCATTTTCGTGCAGCTTTGTAGTTGTTTCCTGAAACAGTCGGCTTGCCGCTTTAAATTACTTGCTTGAAATTATGAATTTCTTTATCTTTTAAGTAACGCATTGGTCTTACAACAGTAAATAATATTGCTGGAGAACATGGAGGAGATGAGATATTCGATGGACTATTAACTAAATCATTCTAGTGCTGAGACCTGCTACGAGACATCATAGATGGTCCTGGTATAGGTGATTTCAGTTATTTGTATTCTATTGGTGGCAGGTCCCGGATATTATTGTCTTACCGTGATTCAAAATCAATGTCTGAGAAGATCAAGGATTCTGTGGGAATTTATCTGATTTATTTAAATTCATCTTTAAAGAAACACTATTTTCAAGATATGAATCTCATTAAAGTGTACCATTCTCTGAAATGCCAGACATATTCAGACTAATGAAAACCAGACAAATGAGAATTTGGAACAAAATTGATTCCTATTCGTTTATTAGTGATTAATTTATTTTTTAACATTAATAAATATAAATAAGAAGAAGAGATCTAACCTGAAGAGATCTAACAATATTGTTAAGAAACTTAATATCTCAAACAGTATCTCATAAAGGATGACAGATCAATTATGCGACTTACCTTACAAAACGCCAGATGACTAGCATACATCGTGATTTCTTACTAAATTACGTCCGGTAACGATCACTCCGTATGTTGAGTCGACAAAAACTCGCGCCGCTTATCATAAGCCGACATATATAATAGTAAAAATTAAATCACGTTAAAGTTGCAAGGTGTGACGTCTTGGTCCACACAAATGAGTATTTACACGATGGACATTTTTTAAATGACTGTAACTCCATAATTATTGTAATTTTAATAATTTAAATTAGTACACATAATTCAGCATACAATGGAATATCGATGTAACTGGTTAATGTTAGTTAATTATAATAATTTGTTATAGAAAAAATATAAATCCTCACAAAACCGTCGTTTGGACGCGCCAGACTAATTAGTTTTAGGTGTTATCTGCAGATCTAAATAGTTTTTTTTTAAATAAATTACGCATCAACATTTCATGCAACGATATTTTCCTTTCACATATGATGTGCAATTTATATTTAAAACAGAGATATCCTTTATATGTTCGTTCCTTAATTTCCTTCGTATCCTTCCAAAACTCCATTTCGAAGAATCACCCAGTCCTCCAGCAAACACACAGACAGACATCGAAGCGAATAATAATGAAAATAAGGATGACGGCGATAGTACAAAATAAAAATAACGGCGACGGCGATAGTACAAAATAAAACCACAGCCTGTCCTGATATTGTCTTATCATTAATTTAATAAGCGTTTAATACTTCAGTGGCAAGAGCACAGAAAATAAGAAATAACTACCATCAAACGATCAATTGAGTTTGAGATTGGGCTCGTCTCGTCTCTTACATAAAAGCTTGTCTCAATTTAATAATCAGCTCCTGATTAGTTTAAAATCCCTGAGAATATTGGAATTTCGATATCAAGAAAAGCTATCTTCCTCTGTCGTGGGACAGCGCCTGCCTGTAAGCGCGACGGTTTGGGGTTTCGATCAGTTCATCTCATACTCGAGGAGAATGAATTATTCTCAGTTTGTTCGCTCTGGTAACAAACCAAAAGCACGGCGTTGAGTTCCGCCAATTTCAATACACAATGCTTCAAATGGCGGGATGTGAGGAATGGAGTGTCTTAATACTAGGTTTCTTCTGCCTACGGTTCCCTCTGGCTAGCCTGCTATCGCACATAGCAGATTACAGAATGCAGCTAAAAAAATACCTTCCTCTATGCCTCTAAGTCTAAAACATGAAATACAAATTTCCCTAAAATCTTAATTTTAAAGTTGACAAGCTCATCTAACTTGGCAATGAGCTGTCCAGTAACAGGTTAAAATTTAATTTGTACACGGTAGAAATAGAAGAGTTACAATAAATGTAACTTTAATAAGTTATTAATTTTATTATTTCAGCAAACCTTTGATGCGATTATTTTGTATTTGGGTATAGTATAGTGCAGGGCTTCCGAAACTTCTTTGCACCGTGATGCCCTTGGGATTTTCCTTTTTTTTTACAGTCCCTTTATACCTCACCTCCTCACCACCCCTTGAGGCCAAATACCGCGTGTGTTATGAAGCTAAACTAGAAACTAGACTTAGAAAGGTAGACTGAACTATTTGACCACACGGTGACGTGGCAGGGTAGCTCGAATGGACGGCCCAACACCTCGCTGTACAAGTTTCGACTTTATAATGTACGCGGCGTTGAGCCGGCTCTGGTGCGACGCCCCTGGGACAATGCCGCGATGCCCCCGGACATCACGACGTAGATTGGAAATCCCTAGTGAGGCATAGTGAAATGCAAAGTGCATAGTGTTCTTTTTTCGATACATCTTGAATAAAAAATGTCATAATTAAATATTCTATGTACTTAATTTTATTTTTAATAAATTATCACTGGTCGTTTTTTATTATTTTTGTTACTTCAAATTTGAATAGAACTTCGAGTACAAGGAAAACGAGCAACAAAAGCATTGTAGTAGTGAAAAAGGTAAATTTCCAAGGGATTAGAACTTATATGTCAATGACTTGTAAGTATCATGACACATAATTTTAATATTAGTCATAAATGTTATTTAAATTGTCAATACCTAACTTACTATAAAAGGGTACTTATTATTAAAGGACTACATTGATAACAAATGTACAAAGTAAAATAAAACTCCCGATGAGTAATTACTTTTTATCTCGATGCAATGAACGAATGAATGTCCCCAGGAAGTATCTGCAAATTAGGGACTTTTTTTCGCAAAGAGAATACATCATTCCGTTTTCTCATGTTCGTCGGAAGGCATCTATATATAAATCGCCATATCGCAAGTTACAAAACCTGAAAATATAATGATTAAATAAATGAACTATACTTATAAATTTTTGTCTGTTATTATTTGTACTTACAACTTAGTGTTCTTGAAAGGAATAAAAAGCTTTCCAATGAGTTGTTAATATAAGTTAGCTAAATCAATTTAGCTCTCTTGGTACACGATGGTTGAGAATTTGATTGCACCTATGATGATGTTGAAATTAATTTCATTTCCTTGTTCTTTTAAGACAAACCACTCTGTACCTATAGTGAAGATTGCACGTAAAGTGAGAATACCTGCTATATCCAGGAGCAATGCATGTTTTAAATAGTTATATTTCTTTATTAAATTTATTAAGGATGGGTAATAATTTCAAAGACAATATTTGCAGTGACTGCTTTATTATTTTTGAGATCCCAAAAACACACAAACACAGTGCACATATATATTTTTTTGTATTTTTCTTTTATTCATTGTTTAGTATCAAAAATAACAAACTAAATTAAACGCTATGTTAACTATAATCTAATTATATATTATAAATAATCCTTATTTAAAATAACAATTATTACAATGGAAAATGGCACTCGAAGCAGCGGTTTCCGTTATTTCCTTAAAACTAGTATTATATTCAGTTAGTTTGAAATTCATATCGTGCATCGTGTCTGCGTTGTATTATTTTTTTTGTATTTTATTCATATGAATGGTGCTACTACGTGAAATATTTTAACATAGCCGTGGTCAAAGCCGAGTCGCTGTCCATTTATAGTTTTGCACAAGTACACCGTGTTGAGGAAGTTTGTATTGATTGTAAGATGAGCACTTCCTCTTCTTGAACAAAAAAATGTTCAGGCGCTATGTAGACATAGGTGCGGTCGAAACGTAGCGCGCGCGGTGACGGCGGCCCCGACGCGCAGACAGGCGGCGCGCGGGGCGAAGGGGCTTGCTAGCCGCGCACGCTCACCACACTACTACCGAAGATCTCGTCGATCTGCCTGGAGCAGAAAGTGACGACCACTCGACACTCCCCACTGCGGCGTGGCATGCACTTGTCTTGGTAGCTCACCAACTCGCCTGGCTTCACGTCACGGAACCGAATCTAACAACCAAATAAATCATTTATATATATATATGTCAAAATAAATATTACATAATGTTTCTGAATTACCACTTACCTGTCTCGGCCTCTGTACACCAGGACTTTCAACCGTGAAATAGCAATCAGTCAAATGCACGCTTAATGGATTCTGGAAACTATATGTAGCCGCACATTCCTGCCCTACGGTTGGCTGACTTCTTACCTGTGTATCATAGCACATACCTTAATATATTCCATTATTAACATTTTTATGTATATAAAAAATATTTCTATAATAGTCTGACCTGAATCTGTAATCGTGGCTTGTGTAATGGAAAATCATCTTCATCAGACCACCCTTGGCGTGTTTGTTTTACATACGCCATAGCGTGCACCTTTACCATGGCATGGTCGACTAGCTTGTCCATATATTCTTGAGGTGTAACGTGTAGTTTAAGCACTTCACGCTGACCCGCCCGGACGATAAACTCTCCTTGAGATTTGCGCAGCCTTGATGCAATTGCACCAGTGTAATAGCATGAAGATGCTGTTAATACACACCATATGGTGCGATCTTCATGGGACTTGTTCTACAAATATAAAAATAGATATTTGTATTATACTTCATTTAAATAATCGACAATTAATTGAACAGCGACTGCGTCGTAAATTACTTGAATATTCATTGTGCAATCAAACGGCTGGCCATATGGCACAGGTTCGATATCCATAAGATCAAATACGACGTCCTCAGAATTACGATCAGGAAAATCATAGTACTGTTGAAGACGCTGAAAACCACGACATGTAGCAATAACGGCAAGACGGTCGGAATTTTCAGTGGCTTTGTATTCATTAGTAATTTCTAATAGATCACTGTCGCCTTCATCATCTTCGCGACTCGGGTTCTTCGTAAGAATCTTTCGGCCAACCCTGCAATGGATAGAATTTTTAAAGTTGACAATCTTAAAACTTAAACAATATGTAATCTATAAGACTTGCTCACTGATATTGATTCGATGCCATTCTAATAAAACCCCATTCAGAATTTTCTTCTTCTTGAAACAAACATAGCTCTGAATTGAGTTGAGAATAAACAAAAGGCGTGTCATATTGAAACCCAACTTCACCTCGACGTACCGCCTCAACACTAGCAGGGCCGCATTGATATACAGATTCTGCCTCTTCTTGAGGCGTGGCATCGATAATCTGCCAACCACCATATCCTAAAAATATATAAATTAAAAACAAGGATTATATTTTGACCATCTTGTAAACATAATTTTTGACAGTTTTCATCACTTAAAAGAGTAATTGTAAATACGGAAGAGTTTTATTAACCTTGTGGCAAGTCTGATCTTTGCATCCAAACATCATTCCATGCATGAAAGTTCCAACATGAATCGTAGCAATCTTCATCGGGTCCATTGGGTACTTCATTTCCATCTCGGTCAAAAAACTTGTCCACAGTAAAAGTGCGATTTGTATCATGTGCCGACACGTAATTTGTAACCGAACGACAAGGTATACCTGTGTTGTATTCAATATTATATTTAAGTATAATTGCAATATGTGAAGTTATATATCCAGTAATTTAAAAATGTTAATTTAATTACTTACCTAGAGCTCTACAAATAGTAACGACCAATCCTGAAAACACCCAACATTGTCCATATTCAACAGGTCGTCCACCGTCAGTAAGGTAACGTTCTAGTATAGCGACAGAACCTGTCCATGCATGCGGTGATACCCCATCTTTGTATTCCCCATCGTATCGTCCAACCATTAAACCGTCATCATCATCATTCGCATTGATCTATATGAATTTTATTTAATTATAAGCAAACATTTTACTCATATTATTTAAATAAATGTCGTAAAAAGTAAAAATTACCATAGCAGATATAGCTCTAACAACGCGTACTGGATTGCCTCGTTCAGAATGTTCAAGGCCACTTCGTTCTAACAAGAACATGCAAGCAGGTAAAACTACGTCATCAAATTGACCGAAAATCCATTTACGGCCTTTTGGCTGACGCCAAGTGCCACACCATAGCTTTCCATGTTCGTTAAGAATATACTCCTTTCGTGATGTATCGTTGTCCATAAAGACTGGATCTTCACGACACCAAGGGTTAAACAATATATAAATATCTTCATCACATTTGTAATCATGGCGGTTATCACGTTGTCCAACTCGATGAGTCTGCACCCAACAATTCCAAACACCTACTGCAGCAGAGGCTGGTACATGCACTTGAAATGTTACAGTATTTCCATCTTGACGTTGAATACTAAGGTCCCATTTATCCATTTCATTCGCTATTGAGGCTAAATTTTGCATCGATCCAGTACGTGAACCCAGATTGCGTCCCAGTGTCCCAGAGTGCTGCGAAGTCGGAGTGTATCGCTCAGTCACAGGTCTCTCTAGCGTTCCGTGAGGACTGAGTGGACTGTGTTGCAATGGTGCAGGGTCATTGCTAAATGAACTTCGACGTACTCCATAAGTTGTCGTTTCTCTAATGTTACTAATAGTGCCTATATTTCCCATAGTACTTATTGTTGTAATTGGTGCTACACTTGTACTAGTATCTTGGATACGAGACATTCCCATGCCCATACCGATAACATCACGTGAATGTTGGAATGTAGTTTGCTGAGTGTTCCAGTTAACAGACAGAACTATCCTGGTACCTTTAGTAACGCTAGGTTTTGGGCCTAAAGTAAAAAAAAGTTTAAGAAAACACGTTAGAAATACACTTGATATTTGTATAATAATTAGTAATAAATAAAATTTTAACAAATATAATCGAAACTTACCAATGCAAAACACAATACGAACAACATCTTGTTGTTTATCACATATTCTATCAAAACGAACGGCAAAGAAGAAGTTCTGGCCTCTCCTAAGTACTGGGTTAGGGAGGACAGTGTCATTAACGAGTTCATATTGTTCTGTGTGATGATCCTTGGCGTTATCACGTGAATAAAATTCTGTAAGCTCTACTTTTAATGGTAGCTGAGAGTAGAAACTTTGCGGTATCATTTCCAAAGTATCTTGATGTCGTCGTCGCTCATTTTGATCAGCTAATTTACAAATTAGGTTATGGGCATATTGAGTGTTAGGACTATTCCTCGAAGAATATTTGAGACGATGTAAGGCACCGGTACTATGTGAGCGTCCCGGTCTATATTGAGCAGTTGGTCCAGCTCTAGCGGTAGGCCATCGACGACTTTGACCTGGACGTTGACAGAAACTTGAAATATTGTAGTTCGCTGACAGTCCCGGAACATAGTTAGCGGGCATTCCACCAATTGTGACTTGTTGTTCTCTCATACAAGTCAGAGTACTCATGCCAGTTGTTAAGCCAGTTATCCCTCCGAGCCCCATTCCTGTCATGCTCGATGTCATACTTGTTGACATCCTCTCCATAATTGAAAATTAATTTACAATTTTATGTTACAAAAACAGACGACACGCACGCCCTGGAATGAACCCAGAGCAAATGTTAGGCTTACTCTCATTTACAGCGTTTATATACCCACAACATTATAAAGAATCTCATTACTGTGGTATCAGTTTACATCAAGCGCCTGGTTCTAAGCTCACCTATTGTTTATACGCACTGACTTGTATCTTAAAAGAGTCGACGTTTACAAACAAAAGAGTAACACACTAAAATTTAATTGAATTAGTTTATCATACGTCATATAAATCTAAACTAACCAAGCACATAACATTTTAAGCTCAGATTTTGTCATTTTTCTTTGTTTATACTTTAAGTTCTAACTTCTTACCAAATTTCATAACTTTAGGTTAACGGAAAGTACCATATAGATTTTGATTACGCGGCGACGTTTAGACAGAATGCAAAAAAATTAAATTAATAAGGAACCTCTTAAAATAACCACAAATCGTCATTATTAAGATACAATAAACAATATTTTCAAAGTTTTCAAAATGAGTGGATGTTTGTTTTATTTCAGACTGTGAATATGCATATCTTCTTCATTTAAAAATATCAGTAATAATTTTGAAGCACTTTCCTCGAATAAAATATCATAAAACTGAATATATAATAAATTAGCGACCCGCTCGCAGCTTGGCTCTTAAGAACCTAAACGGAATTACCTTCGTTTCGATAATATGTTATACGAAATCACATTGTACATGGTCGTATTTACTCTAATATACATTTTTTGTTATAATTTTTTGGTATAAATTCCCGTCGACATCGGCACAGCCGTTTCAGAGAGCCGAAACAATCAGACAAGCAGATTAAATTTTTTTTTGTATATTTACCGTATATATACAATTATTGTCGTTGTTACAATTACAAAAAAATTGATCCCCAGTGTAGAATAGAACGTGCAATCACCATGGGTAGTCAGACACTGCGCCATTGCGATGCAATTATCTTTAAATTTTATGAAGGTATACCTATAAAATTCATAAAATACAAGAAGGAAATATTTTATTGAATAGAAAAATTTATACGACACTAAAACAAATTAAAAAAGGATCATATTCAACTCAGACACATTAAATTCATTCCTGAATCCTGGCATGCTATTAACAACAGCTGTTCTTTGTTCTATACAAAACGAGACATCTGACACTATAGCGGATATCGTATACTTTAGCGGCTACGGTTTGTCTTTTACTACTCAAAGTCTCATTATTGTGCTATACCATCAACAATCGGTAGTGACTTTTAAGTAATTTTTCATTACATATATTAAGCATTAAGGCTCTTTTCAATTTTATTTTCGACGTAAGTAAATTTTCGTGTGCAACTTTTAATGAGCAACATCGGTTGCTATAGCAACGCTTTCAACAATTGAAGTATTTTTGTCAAAGTAATATATTTGTGAATTGCAATTTCAAGTGCAACTAGTAAATATTTGCAGAGAAAAAATATCGTTTTAATTTTTTAACTAATTCTTTACATATAAATGGCACTGTACAAACTTTTTAGTTATAATGTCGAAATCCAGTATAAAAATTATTTACTTTCCAAAGCAGCTTTATTTACTGTTTTAACAACGATTGCAAATATTGTTTTACCATTTATTGTTGCTTACAGAAGTAGAGGTATTTATTTGTTATTGCTAATAGAACTACAATAAGTATGTATTCCTCAACGACAACTTGTATTATTGATTGCTTGTAATATATATTATATACTATTACAGGTTTCTGGTTAGAGTCCTCTTATTTTTATGAACAGCCTTCAGTGCAATTTAACTACGACTACTTACTTATAGCTGAAACAGATGATCCCAGTGTCAGTGTTATATGTGGAGGAGCTGCTGCATTAAATAGAAAATATATTCAAAATGAAGAATTTTGTGCTAAAACACAGGTGTATATTTAATTATTTTTTTTATTCTTATTGCCTTTATTTGCAATATTGGTTTATTAATTTTGTTTAAGATACAAGAAGAAGATTATAACAGTGATGGAAAAAATGATGTGTTACAATTCAAAATGCAACTAATTATTCCAAATGAAAGAACATTGGCTTCAATAATGATATTATTAGGTGTGGACTTCCTTATAATGGTAATATAAGAACAAGTAAAATTTATATTTTAGTAATTAGATAAGTTTATAATAATTTGTTAATAATTTTCATTTCAGAATACATGTCCATTACAAATGCAAAGTCTTGTAGTCGTAAACAAGGATTTTTGTTTTCCTCCTAATAGCTTTCAATACCATGGTGATCTTCATATATATCAAACATTGCATCTGCCTTGCTTAAAAAATATTTTAGATACAAGATATAATCTTTCACTCTTTAATCATTATAACAATGGTAACACGGACATCATGGATTTTATTCTCCAAGATTACCAAAGAAGAGAAGGTAGTTTTTCATTTTGAATAGTTTGTTAATTCATATCTAAAATTTACTCTCTTCAGAAATTATTAACACATATTGCACATTACAGTGATAACAACGGTTGATTGGGGATATTCAAAATCCCAAAATGGCCATACTGGAACTATGGATATTAATATAATTTTAAGAATTCCAGAAATACAACTAAGATATATACCAAGCTTGCTACAAGAGTTCAAATATGCATGGCCTCAATATCTATCTGTTGCATTCATCTTTTATTATTTAATAAAGAAACTTAAAATATTTGTATTCACACAAAGATTACTTATGGCTTGGGAAATTATGCCTTGGAAGAAAAAGAATATTCAATGTAATAGTTTTTAAGTATAATAAATGGTTAAGATATTTAAGCAACCATTATTCAAAAAGAAAGGTCCTATAATTAAAATTATTATTACTATGGTCATAAGAATAAAAAAAAATATAAAAAATTCTTTTATTTACATTCTCACTTATGTTTCTAAATAATATATGATTTATTTGATAAATTGGGAGGACTATTGTGTTAGACTTAATGTAGGTAAACTACCAAATTCTGACTTTGCATGATCCAATGAAGCCCGATTATCTTCAATAATAAATGTTTTTCCGCTATAGTCATCAAGTTGGACTAGTAAGTATCTACATTCATAATTTCCATATTCATTCTGTAACAAATATTGTATGTATATTACTGTTTAGTAGCTTTGTTAATTCATTTTAGCTAAGAATTAATATATTTATTCATTTTTGATTTAAATATTGCTTTAAACATCTTTAATTTTATTACCTGCTTCATATCCAACTCAACAATGCCCTTGTTTCTTACACCTTTAACATAAAACCTCATTCTCATGTGTTTTGTGCCATCTTTCTCATAGACAGCATGGCTAACATGTGTTCTTCGTCTTCTTGATGTCTCTTCCCCATAACCTTTAATAGGAGCACCGAGTGCATCTTCTATACGGGGATCCTTAAATTTTCAAAAATAAAAGTATTCTAAAGTATTCCATATGTTATAAATTAACATTGACGCTAATATATAGGTACTTACATTTTTACATTTCTCTAGTGCTACAGAGTATATACTATTAGGGCTGTTACTTGAAAATAATTCTCGAAATATGTAGTAAAATAGAATGCCAGTTACTCCTACACCAGCTAAGATAACGCCAGTATATGACACAGTTTTAGTTGTCTCTTTAATTTTCTCTCCAATTGGTTTGACATCGGTTGAAACGTCTGCTCTTTCTCCACTCTTAGATAACCCCTTTTCGGTAACATAACAACGAACTGGTCTATATATAGAAATTCCTACTGTCCTAGGTAACAAGTGAATCATATTCTTAGCTTGTACGATCGGAGATAATTTTGAAAGAAAAGTCATATTTAAAACTAAAATATTATTTATTGGAAGTTTTCCAGCCGGTCAGAGTTCTCCTATATTACATTGCAAATGTCAAATTATTTAATCATATTGTCAACAAAAATGACACTACTAATCAGCTGATATATTTACAGATTTCATATAAAAAATAAAAATATAGTATTTCCATATTTTATTACTTGGAAATAGCAGGAAATGCTACCGCAGGTAGCCTGTTTTTACACAAATTATTTTACCAATACAAAAGAAACAGTCACATTTTAATATCAAAACTAAATTTTAATTATCAACAAAGAAAAGTAGCGCATACAATTGCACTCCAAATTTGTAGTCTTTAAAATTACCTGATATAGTATATAATCTGTATAACTGTTTATCAATTCCGCGTTCTTATCTTGTGTCTTGTCAAGTCCAACTTACATTCGTCTTGTCACTTGTGTTGTCTAGTTCACTTTTGAATAGTTTAGTTTAATCATGAAGATGAGCTAATTGTTAAATGAATTATTTTTAAATATGAATAGAAACATAGCCTACTATAATATCAAAATCCTTAAAAAATCAGTATTATAGAATAATAAAATCATTAAAATACTATTATTTATTATAATGGATTGGATAATATCTGATGAGTTGGGGCTAACTGTAGGACATTTAGTTGGATGGGGCGCAGCATCTGCTATGATTGTAGGCGGTGTGGCACCATATGTTCCACAATATAGACAAATAAAGAAAACTCAAGATGCTGAAGGATTTTCATTATATGTTTGTTTGACGTTATTAGTAGCAAACACTTTACGTATATTGTTTTGGTAAGATCTAACAATTACTTTATCATATTTCAAACGTTAAATATGTACTGTCATTTTAGCACCCAATTATATTTTATAATTCTCAAATCAAGGTCTTTGCTTTATCATTTGGCCTTTGGTTTTAATGTGACATTTGTGTTCAATAAAAGAAACTAAATTTCTATATAATAATTTCATGCAATTTCCTTACATTAGGTGCTATCACATTTTAATATATGTAACAATTTGATTGTACATATAAAAAAATATGTTAATATATAAAAGAGCAATTAAACAAATTTGCTTGAATTGTAGGTTTGGAAAACGTTATGAGTTACCATTGTTAATACAAAGTATTGTGATGAATGTGACTATGTTTGCTATGATCCACTTGTGTGTCAATGTCAGGAAAAAGAATCAAATAATAAGAGCAAGGGATAGGATTTTTACAGGTGAGTTTCATGTCACATTTTAAATCAAAGCTATTTGACTTTGGGTTCATTGTAACATATAAGTATTTAGTGGATAATTGTATTTTATAATGTATCTTATTATTTATTTGCTCTCACAATTACATTAAACTGCTAATATTGTATGTAATTAATCAGCTATTTATATAACTTTATAATTTATTTCGGGTAAAAGCTTAAATATTAGATTTACCATAGATTTGTCAATCATAATATTATATTGTATATTAACTCAAATTTACTATGCCTATAACAATAGTAGATTAATGCCCCTCATACTGTGTTTAACTATCTTTATCTTCCTTCCCTATTTACCTCTGTATTGCCTTCTTTATTTTCTTTTGTTATTTGTTAACATTATTTTGTTTTATTTGGTGGATGGTGTGAATGGTGACATTAGGTGCAATATTCATGTTATATATAGTATTATGTTGTGTGAATGGCTCAGCTCAGCCTGATGAAACTGCGCATTGGCTGGGACAGCGTAGCGGCATTGTAGGTGGAGAGAAACCCCACCGCTTTTATGGTGAGTGCCATTTTATTATATTATGTTTATATTTATATATATATTCAATACCATCCTTGTGTTTGTTCATAATTTTTTTTTGTTGCAGCTATGAAAGATTCATGTTATCAACTTTGGACTTGATTTCATAGCATTTTGGTTATTGTGGTGCATTCATCTCATAAATGGAAAGCTTTATTGCAAATTTGTTAACTGTGTAACATGTTTTGTTTTGTTTACAGTAAATTTTATTATTTTATTAATGTTATGAATATTGCATCTCAACATATGGTATGCATTTTAGTAAACACAAATTAATTCACTAATAAATTCTTTGCTCTACATCAAACATACTAACCAAGCATGATTTGTTATTTTATTATATACTAATTATCTCATCTTCTCAAGGAGCAGTGACCGGGTCACTTCTATTTGTGTTTCTGTTATCTTATTTGTATATGTCAAATTGCAATATATACTTTATTTTCCCTTTGGCCAAATTTTAAATAGCATTGTTTATTATGCAGTATAAATAAAAATAACACAATATAAAGTATACGTATATATAATTATATATAAGTAGCTAAATAATGACAAAAACTTTTATTTACAGATATGGATAGGAAATATTTCTGGGCGTGGACTGACTTCCAGAGCTATGTAGACTGTATGCTAGTATTCTCGGTGCTTGGAGCAGCTATAACATATTTATTGATAGAATTTTCACCATTTGTGGAACTTATAGGGTTTCTAGCAGTATTCACAGAGGCCATGCTCGGTGCACCTCAGATAGCCAAAAATCATCAGAACAAAAGCACTGAAGGCATGAGGTATAAAATACACTTTTGTATAACAATAATTACAATTGAAAGTATATAAACATGTTATGCTTATGTATAATGGTTACCATTAGATAATATAACAGTTGTGTAAATAAGTTGAGTTATTTGAATGAAATGTTACAAAGGATTCAAAAATGTTTTTATGAATATGTCGTTATTACTTTAGTAAGACAGAGGTTCTAGTATTTGAAAGAGATGAAGAAAGGATATCTAAGAATATATAAGAAGATATTAGAACAAGTGAATGAAATAGTATATCTGGGAAATTTGTTAGGTAGAGATGGAAGGTACGAAATGGATGTGGAAAGGCGTATTGCTGCCGTTAACAGCAGGAACAGTGCCTTAGTAGCATTGTTAAGATGGCGAAACGTTAGTGTAGCTGCACGTTTGTAGCTTACACAATGCAGTTCTGGTGCCGATGCTGTTATATGGCAGTGAAACGTGGGTATTACCAGACGAATAAAAGAAAGATGAATGTGTAAAGATGCAATCTCTTCGGAGGATCCGCATCGAAGTGATACACAGAATGGTGGCTACCAGCGAGGATGTCACAGGGAGAATGAAGAAACACGTGCTCAGGTGGTTTGGGCACGTCGGAAGAATGAGTGATGAAAGAATGTTAAATATATATATATATATGAAACAAAAGTGAGTAGTAAGTGAGAAAAGGGAAGACCTCGGTTTACATTCGAAAAAACAGTGTCGGTTATACTGGAGAAAAATCACGTAAAAAGCATGAGGATGTAAGAAGAAGATAATGGCAGTGGATGAGGTGAAAGAGGTATGCAGGGACAGCAGCGTTTGGCGCACCGTTCTCCCTGACTAATGTCTTACTTTAAAATTAAATTATGATAATATGGCGTCATTGTAATGCAGTTAAAATATTTGTATGTGGTAAATGTAAATTTTAATGAAATTCAAAATTTTCCAAACCACATGCATAGTGCAGATAATATTTAATGTAGAAAAAAACGTCCTATCTGAATATCTATGACACTGTTTGTTATATAATATTAGATTTTGTTGATTTTTTACTATCACATTCATAAAATAACGCCATTAATCATACATGATTAATTACACGTTAAAAAGTACACACCATGAAATGTAATTTTTATCGTATAAAACGGAAAGAGTTGAGCTTCAAATTGGGTAAATATTTCAATGCTAAAACTTTTCCACAGATGATTTCGCTCAACGTGAACATTTATATTATCACTAGCGGCCCGCCCGCAGCTTTGCCCGCTTGAACTGCACTATTATTTATTTATTAGTAAAGTGAATTGCGGTCCATATGTTACTCTGATGTTTAAACTACTTTACTGCAAAGTTTCATCTAAATTCGTGCAGTAGTGTTTGCGTGGAACCGGAGCAAAACTCCGTCCTCACATGTCACAACCATTTATTATATAAGCATGATTACTTTGCACAAAACAACCAAATGGATAAGAGTTTTTATCGAACAATAATTTTAATATCAGGGCTTCGAATTAGAAAAATATATATTCGCCTAATGTTAATTGTCAGTTTATATTACATACAAATTTATTGGAAACATAACTGCCCACGAAATTTCACGCTAAATCAACAGTTTTTATGTCGCTTACATAACTTTTATGTAGTATTTAGTATTTTTTATGCAGGCTTACATAACCGCCGTAAGTTCATTTTGATACAGTAAATAACATTTTCCCGGTCTTTGTTATATTGTAACGATTTCGTAAATTGCAATTAGGAATTCTCTTTATTTTACTGCTCATATACGTTTGGAGCTCTTCAAAGAGACCATAACTAACTTTTTATGTGCAGCTATCGTCCCTAAATCGCTAGTTTCTATTATATGTATTAATATAATTTACATATTCAATTGCACTTAAGCAATACCATAAGTAAATAATAGTTTGTAATTCTAATGATAAGAAAATAAACATATTAAAGCTTAATGTATTTGATTTCAGCTTGAGCATGGTTATAATGTGGACTTGCGGAGATGTATTCAAGACCGCATATTTCGTTATAAGAGAAGCTCCCACACAATTTTGGGTGTGTGGAACATTACAAGTTCTGTTAGACGTTGTTATACTTTTCCAAGTAAGTATATTACAAATTTATTGACGCCATTCATTTATTCCAATTGAGCTCACTTAGGCCACTTTTTGACCCAAAACCGTTTTTGGTCTGTTTTTGAACCGTCAAAAAATGGTTGTACAGAATGGTCCTTTTCACAAAGCCTGGATGGATCAGGCTTTATTTAAATAAATGTAAAACTTGTTTCATAAGCACTGTTAAAAGTATTATAATATATTATATCAGTTGAGTAATTACGCACGGCATGTCGTTAACCTTAGGTTAGCATATTATTTTGTAATAGTAAACAAATCGCGCTTATCGCATAGTTTACAGTACTTAGATACTTAACAAAGGAAACTTCTCATTCATTATTTTATCTGATTCTATTCATCGTTTCGTCCCGCGTATAGCCGGATAAGCAGAGAGAACATCTGAGACACTGTATGTTGACTAGTATATCCCAGTTTATTAATTTATACATTTATCATGACAGGTATGGTTTTTCCGCCACAATACAGCTGCGGCGCGTCGCCTCCGTCGCGGCGACTAGCAGTGGACAGAGACGGACTTATAGCGCTCGCTGCTCCCCCGCACTCGCCCGCCGTTATGACGAATCACGTTCAGCGCGCTATCGAGTACTGTATCGATATTATATCCGATCAGTGTATCACTGTGACGGCATTCGGTGTGAATTTCTTGCAACTGACGAGTTCGAAGCTATCTAAGACTATAGATTATAATCGATTGATTGGCTGACCGCGCTATCGGGCGCTCCGTTACTATTGTTACCGATCAGTGTATCACTGTGATGTCTTACGGTCAATTAGTTATAGTGGACGCGATTATATGTGTGTGTTCAGTTCGTTCGTTCGTTCGTTTGTTCGTTGAATCGAATATATCGAACTAATTATACACACACATGAAAATGTGCTGTTCTAAATGACTGTAGTGATCAATAATAATAATAGTAATTAATAGGGTACATGACTATCACGATTCGTGAGCATTGGTATATCTTATCCCAATATAAATTTTGAAAGATTTCTGTAATATGTTGAATTTGTATTTATTACTTACGTTGTGTAAGTATCTGAAAGACGTTTGCTAATAATGGGCCAATTGATGTAAAATATTTAGTTCGTTACATGAAAAATATTTTTAATTCTTAATAAGGGTCGTTGGATCCGCCATTGCTTCTCGTATCGAAGTATTTTATTTATTTATTACTGTTACAATATACACACAAAATCTAAAACAAAATATGATTTTACTCTCCATCTTCTAGTGGTGGATTATGACGTCATAACGCACTACTATCGTTTAGTACAATTTTTTTCTAAGCATTGCTATTATTTATTATATAATATTAAATATTTGTCATGTATCCTTGTAAATGTTATTTTTTCTTTGATATTGGCTTTTGATAATCGTTTTTTAATATATTGACCCAAGTCATAGGTGCTGATCGATAGGCTATAGGATATATTATCAGCTGCTAGTCTATCTTTAGATAAGTAAATGGTGTCGTTTGTTCTGTTATTAGCTGAACTGAAGGTTCCGTTGCTTATGATAAACAACAATATAGTTAAATAACAGTTCCAGATTTAATATGAAAATAAAATGGTCATTATTATTAAGTTATAACCATAACTGTAATAAAATTTCTGGTTAATAACCCTGATAACAGTGTTGCTACTGATAGATAGTAGGTTTTTTCTAATCAACTATACTCCTGACTCTTAAAACTCACATATCTTACATTAGATACGTTGACTAAGTAAATTTTAAACTAAGCACCATTACTAGATGAACCGCACTTTACCTAACTCGATCGAAATCTTCACTCGCTGTTGTATTAGGTAGTAAGATTTAAAATCGTTGTGAATTAAATACATTCAAATAAATGTGATAAAACTTGTCGAGTACAATGAATAGTTCATGTTTCATAGATAGTTTAAAATCAGCAAACTAAAAAAATAACGCCATTTTTAGAAGTATTTTTGTAAGAAAAAATTTCATATTGAAATTTTTCAGATTACAAAAATGTGCCTAAACATCTATGTACTATAATTAGTCGTATATGATCAGTACAACGACTTTTCTGAATGTCATTATCAAAATATTGAGCCATTTTACGACGAAAGCTATTTTTAAAGTAATCACTACTGATACTAACATCGCCTGCATTTTAGTCATACCGATTATAGAAACTACCAGCTGTTTCGTAAATAAATAAAAAGAACAAGTAATTTCTCTGCATATGAAGGATACTCTTCAAATATTATTGTTGAATAATAAGAAAATGATGATTATTTAATATCTTTTTAACCACATTCCATTCGAGACTTGGTTTTTCTGCAGGCGACCTTAGTACGAGTAAAAAAATTGTGGAGGCTATATAAATATATATGTTAAATGGTACATGTAATGTATTAGTTCTATAGGTATTACTTGTGATAATTATTATTTAAGTTCCATGCATACGTTCACTGATATGTACAAATATGTAGATAATCTTTTACATAATGTCCTGTAAAGATGTACTATATACACAGATTGAATCCACACTTGATATTAGAGTAAAGATGTTTTACATATTAACACATATACCACAGTGTTGAATTAATATGAAAAACAGCTTTATTCTTCCTGTGTATAGGAAATAGAGCATCAAGTTCAATTGTTAATCATTCTAAGAAGACAAAAAGATGTGTATTATGTAGGCATTGTCAATATACATCTTGCTTTTGTGTAAATGTTTTATCCATCGTTCTAATTTTGTATAATATTTTGAGTAAGTTCGAGGACCGTCGTGGCGGAGGGGCACAGCGTCTGCCTGTAAACGCGTCGGTTTATGGGTTCGATTCCCATGAGTGGAGAATAAATAAATTTAATTTTCTTCGGTCTGGCAAAAAGACAAAGTGAGTTCCGCCACTCAACACGGCGCCTCAAAAGGCGGAAGGCGGGGAACGGAATGTCTTAACACTAGGTTCCTAAGGTTCCCTCTGCCTACCCTGCCATGTGCAGGATACAAAGAAGCTATTATTATTATTTTGAGTAAATTTCAATTTTAAATACATGTAAATTACATTGTTATTATTTTTGTTTGCTTTTGATTAATGAGCTGCAAAAAGATTTTATACCTTTGACAATTTCAGTATTGGATTCTTGAATTTTTTGTCATATTGTGTGTAAGACAATTTAAATGGTGCTGATAAAAGGAAAAATATAATGTAATGTAATGGTTCTTTCTTTGTTTATTTTATTATTTCATTATATATTTGACGGGTTGTTATTATTATAAATAAGTACTAACTGTTTATGTAATTTAGATACTCATATAGATAAATATAATTTTAAAAATGTACCAGATTTTATAATATTTATATTTAGTATTGTTTCGTAGTAGTTTTAATATGTTGACGGTACGAATACATTTGTGAGGAGCATGAAAATAGTGTTTGTTTTAGGAGAAAAGAAAAAAACGTTTTGAACTAGAAAAATAACCAATATGATCATCGTAGAAAATGTGATATGGATTTATTATATAGCCACTCTGCCTTATAATACTATTTAATACATGAAAAAATAAAATAAAAAACTATACGTAATTAATAGTGGCGTGATACAAAAAAACATCGTACATGACATTTATCCTTAGGAATTGTTCTGATCTAATAATAACGCTATAAAGTGTATTTAATAGTTAAAGTACATTTTTTATATGTATATAATTGTAATCACTATTATAAATTTATGATTCCATGTTGATATTTCATTTTGTTTATTGAATTGTATATTAGTATAAATGTATAAAATAAGTTTATATAAATAATAAATATCAAAATTCTTATTGTACTTTTTAAGCTACAATATTCATATAGAATATGTTTACTGACTTTGTTATGAACTTATAGCACAAGGATTCATTTTACATATAAATATAATCTGGTGTATAAATATCAATATAGTTTTCTGTCAAAAATAAAAAAAGCAATGTTATGTGTATCCTTATCATGACTTTTGGGACTGCTGTCAAAAAATCAACTATGGCGATAGATAATATAAAAAGAATATGATTATTGGTAAACTATTGAGAGATGAAACATATCATATTTATATATTGTAACAAATATATTATATATGAATTATTATAATTTATAACATTTTAACGAGACCGAGATATATTAATCATTTTAATATTGGCGTATATTAACATATACTATTAATAAATGAAATAAAATGCACGCACCAAGTACAATCTTACATGCTCCGACATTTTTCTTAAATTTAAATTATCAATAGTTAGGACATTTTTATATTATATCAAATAAAAAGCTATAAACTGTACCTAATACGTTAACAAGGAAGTTGCGCGAATTGACACGTAAGTCAATTAACTTATACATTAAATTAAGTTATTGTATTGCGTAAACGAATGTAGTGATGTTGTGACTTATCAATTATTTTACGAAATAAAATTATTATATATTGTTTGTTTGTGTTTTTTTATCATCCTCATAACATTTCAAACAAAATGTATTTCACTTGAGACCCAATAAGACTTAATGCGTCTCGTAATAACAAAGCTCGGCGATCAGCGTCAATAAGCCCGGTTACGTCAGCAGAGGACCACTGGGGAATTGAGATACATGCTTCGAATATAGATCTTATATAGTTGAGATAAGAGCACACAGGATTGGGGATGGGGTGACGAAAGGGTGGATCGATGGACGGTATGAAGACGACCTCTGGCGGTGTGGAACAACTCAGTGTGCGGAGACCGCCACTGTGGCTCGGCCGCGTGCGTTCCGTCTCGTCGCCGTCACCGTGTGAACATCAGGTTAGTAAATATTATTGTATGTTTGATTTATAAACACGTCTCGTATTGACTGTTCCTACTACTATCAATATTCCATATGTCAAATAAGTGATTGGCTGTATTCAATTATGATGCAAGTAAAATTATAAATGAAATCATTATTTATCCTAACTATAATACTTAACAATATATTATAAATATTAATCTGAAGTTTTTATTTTATTATTATATTAATTATTTACTCAATGTAAAAATTTTAAAAACAAAACTTTATTTTTTTTTGTAATTTGAAATAACCAATTTGGATTTAGTTAATTAATCTTTAATTACTACTTTCCTTTATAAAATTTATTCATTTTGTTATCTAATCTATGTACATATCAAAATGTTGGGCTCTTCAAAATTTTCCTTAAAAATATGTATGTACACATTTTTTGTATGCTACACAGTTAATGAGTTAGTAGACATTACAATAATAAATCAAATTTTTGTTATACCTCTACCGTTTGTTGATATTAATCGTTTAATTTACTATTTGTTATTGAACTTACAATGTATATGGTACCTTGTTTATAAATTATATAAAATACAAACTCGATTGATTCATGTTCAAATTACATATTTACGTACTTCATATGAGAAAGCGAACTTAACATATGACCGTTGAATTGTTGATAAGGCAATTATAGTGGACATCTCTTACACTGACTACGATTGTCGTTTCGCAGTAGCTCTTTAGGTTAATTATTAGTTCATTTAATTTAAACTTAGTAGTTAGTAAGTAATGAAATATATTAAAGTAGGTTCCTCATATTATCAAAATGAGTAGACATATTTATACAATACGTAACATTCGAACGTCTTATCAATTGTTTGCAGAACAGTGTACGTATATATATCCTTATGCGCATTTATCTAACATCCATATTGTACAGAGGAAGAGATGCTTGTTGAATGCAATTTCATGTGGCGACTTCAAGGCAACCGTGTTACAGCTCGTGTATAGCGATGCTTTTGCAACGATTTCTAATCTCGATAACTATTACCTTAAATTTTTCTTAGATATAATATGATTTGTTTTAAATCGTTTTGTTGCAACAGAATATTTGTTTTTACGACGTAATATTGTATAGAAAATAAAACTATATTTTTTATACTTACTCGCTTACTACGCCGTCCCACTATGCAACAAAGACGGTGATTTTTTCAAATAGGTACCCAAGTTTTGCGATGCCTGTCAGCGGCAAATATTTTCCAAGAAAATGTTAGATTCAAGTACTCATTTGTTATTACATTTTTGCGTGACCCGTTTTCCTATTATTGAACATGTACCTCAAACAAGCAATAACACTTAGTCGAGTATAACAAGTACCATTATAGGTAAAAGCAATGTAACTATAGTAAATATAAGTTAGTATATTTATATATACCTACTCCTTAATTTCTATAATAATTTCAACTACATAATTGAATGAAGAAGAAATTGAACTAAAAAAGAAGGTTAAGATATCATCTCAATGCAAAAGTTAAAAAAATTATATCTATACTATCGGTAAAACTTCATGATCTGAATTCAAACTGGTGTGAACCATCAAAACCACCGATTGGTCTCAATCTTATAAAATATTAAAAAAAATAGGTCTATATATAGGATAGTACGAAAGGATCAAACTGACTAAATATTTTAAGGGTCTGGTAATAAATATTTGAACAAAAATCTATACATTAAACTATAATACGAATAGATATATTACAAAAGAGAAACAAGAACGCTCAGAAGAATGGCACTTTATCGTCCACCTACTGAGCTGTCAATTCAGCAAGGACGAGACGTGCACGAAATAGAAACTGGCGTTTTATCGAAAGACGTTTTAAAGTTCACATAGATGATGACCAAATTATGTAAATATAAAACTAAAACATTTTACGCATTTACTTAGATTAAAAGCATGTTCGATGGATTATAATAAATACATTTTGTCATTACCCAGTGGGTTGTGAACATCACAAGGATGAATTCGAAGGTGTGTCCGAAATAGATAATCTTTTTATGGATATTAGCGTCCTGATAGCCGAAGAACTTTATAGGAATAGTTATCAGCCAATTTATCTTTTATTTTTCTTCCGCAGGTAGTTATTGTTTTTACAGAATTTCCCAGATATAAGGAAAGAATTAGTAGTCACTCAGTAGTAGGTCACTTAATTTTGCCAGTTCCTTTCATTTACAAACATTGCGTATAATATATTAGACAAATCGAAATAATTTCTAACATTATAATAAACGAAAGACAATAAAAAGTATGTATTAAATAAAAAAGTGTAGGACATATAGGTGATAGTTTTTTTTAAATACAAATAAATTCTATTATTTAATAGTTATAAAATAATATAAAGGATAATAATAGAGCTCTCCTTGTTAAATGTGATTAATATTAGCGTAGTAACGTCTAACTAGATTATGGTAATTTAATTGTTGTTGAATATAAACTTCTTCAGAGGAAGCAGGCATCGGGATTGTGCCTACTTTTATAGGGGCCTAACGACATCAGAGCGATAATCGTCAACGGGCGCCACTCAGTAGCCATCATAAATGCCATTGTGCTTAACGACGCTACGTCGTGTTTGAATCTTTCAATTTAATGACCGTCCCTAATAAAACAAATACAATTTACATTTAATATTTGTATAAGAAAGATTGAGGTCGGTAGGGCGACGGTTGTAGGTTCGATACCAATAGGGGGAATGAATTTGTTAATTTCCTGAATTGGAAATTAATATTAATAAATATTTTATGTTTATGTTGCGGCTTTGAGTTCCGCCACTCAATACCTAATATCTCGTAAATTTGACGGTAAAGCGGGAAATGGAGTGTCTTAATAATAGATTAAATCTGCCTACCATGCTATATGCGGTATACAGGGTACATCCTAGAACTATAAAAAAGTAAGAATGATAAAATTATTCACCAATTCACTAATGATAAAAAAATATCAACAAATATTCTTAGGAAATTAACAAGAATAACTTATATTTTCTACATAACTTTGGACTATACTGGATATTATTGACCATAAATTTCTACTGATTGTGTGTGGCATAAAATTTTGAGTTGTTCTAACTTCCAAATAGGTCATTGATATAATGCCTAAATACGTTTTAATTTTTTTATTTATATCGTTGAAGCAGTGGAATTTTAAAACATGGGAAATGGATGCAAATTACTTGTCAAAAATACTCTATCCGAATCTGATTCATACTATCATACATAGTACGCAGATCACACCATTTATATTATCGGTACTTCAGTTTAAATCATTATAATTATTTTAGGTATTGCATAATTTCAGTTACTATTCTAATAGCAATAATAAAAATAATGTTTTATTATTTAGAGGTCAATGAATTTTTACGATTGTACATAACATAAAATCATTCAATTGCTTAGGTAGGTTTATCCAATAGTAGCTAATACATATGTATATGTAGGTACATAAACATAAATAAAAATAGGTACCCTGAACTCTCGTATTTAACGACTTTTGTTCTATCCACGCTATAAAACTGACAATACTGGTTTATGAAGATGAAAAGAGTTAAAACCTAAGTAGGTAGTATATATATCTTTGACAGTACAGTGCTATATTTTTATTTATACAATATGTACTTATGTCTATTATTATCAAATGTATTTATTATCCGCAAAAAGCTCTATTTCTTGTTCTTGGTTATCGTAATCATTTCTGTAGACCCATTGCATACAACTTTTATTATTAATGCTGAACACGCAATCGATACATGCAGTCTCAATACGTATGTACGTGAGGATATTATTAAAGAATCGATATCGCGTTACTTATTCACAATTTATTGCCTTACTCGCGTAAAGTGGTTCGTTATTTACTAACTCAAGTTGAAGGCTAATTTCTTATAAGTACTTACTAGATAAAAAAATTATAAAAATTAATTATTATAACTCATTTATTTATTAATTATTATAGCTCATTTATCCGATTCGGAATTTGATGTCGTCCACTAAAATAATAATATTATTATTTCAAATTTATTTGTTGACCTTATTGTTTATTAAATAAGTAAATGAAGATTATTGATCTTGATTATGAGTTACTACGCCTCTTATATGCGTTAAATCTAGTATTAAATGCAATAAAAATGTCTTCTTTTAAATGAATTCCATTTTCGATAAGTGGGTCTTTTTTAACGCTTTAGGAATATCGTGGAGAGGGTGATGCGACACGTAAATTGTGCAGCCAGTCACACATTTTTAAAATCTTCTGTGGTTGTTTACAATCTGAAGTAAGAGTTTTTTTTTTTAAAGAAGAATAATGTAATATAATTTTTTTATATAATTTAATACGTCACTTGTTTACCAAAAAATATGTATTCTCAATCACTATACTGTTGTTGTTATTAGTAGGCACAGAGAAATTCACTTAAGGACCTTGTACAAATGCGTTTGATTAATGAATTTTAATAGGAACAAACTACTCGAGACAACCCTGACTATGCTGATTTAATGATTACGTTAGCGAGAGCGACCGATCCAAAATTTGCGTCATATCTGAAGTACCTACGTGACACCAGGCTTTTATACCCTCTTATATATACATTTTGATGCTGTACTATTATTAAACTTGATGAAAATCCCGCATTCTATACGTAACATAACATAAAACATATACGTAACATAACATAAAAACTTTTTATTTCACACCAAATTACATTTTAACAGAAAATTACATACAACTAGAAAATGTGAAAAGGCGGCTTATCACTATAAGTGATCTCTTCCAGGCAACCTAAAAGGATCTATTGAGAAGAGCGGGCATGGAGCACTGTGAAAACAAAAAAGAAATATTTATATATAATCAATGTTTACATATAAATAAATATATAATTTACAAGCCTACACAAATATTATGTTATAACATACATAGAATTTACATAAATAATAGAACAATATATAGAAGTACCTCAGATTATATATAATATACATTATTACACATAAAATAAATACTTACATAAAATATACATTTACATTTTAAGATCGTAATTTTTTGCTTTATATTTAAATACATTTAGGGAATTATGAGTTATTAGGAAATTACGAATTACTTACCTAATATCAAATTAGGCGTTTTAGTTCAATTTACTTTACTTCAGTAAGCTTAAATAAACAAACTCACCAGTCCAAGAATTAATTAGAAGTAAAATTGAAGCATGCAGATTTATATAAATGTAATGCTTTCAGAACAAATTGTTACTCGTTAAAATATGACTAACTATCCTGGGGATCCCTAATTGTTTTACGTGACCTTTTTCCATACATTTTAAATATGATCTGAGTATATTTATAAAATATTTACTTGTATATACATATTTTTTTATAGTTATTGAAAATATTTTTATAAAGGTCTCAAACATTAACTTGTATATAGGTACTATATAGATTGTTATAGGTATATTATATAAACAATTTTCGTAACTCCTTTTACTGTTATTCATAACGGCAATTTGTTCAAGACGCAAATAAATTCTCTTGACTCTTCATATACGCCGTAAGCGTATAGTAATCATAAAAGAGGGAAGACTCGAGAAGACATCCGCTTGTAATTCATTGAGTGGAGCGTCCTTCTCGACCCGCTTATATAACGGCCCACGCCTTTGGATTTAATGTAGTGTCTAACCTTTATTTGTGAAAACTTTTTCACATGATTTCATTGATTAGGTACCGTTTCAGATGCCTCATATGCTAATATTCAATTCAATGATATAATAAATTGAACAAGTTCAAGATATTTAAATATATGGATTTATAATTAAAATATTATTAAAATCGTCGTGGAGCTATGAGACAACGTCTGACTGTAAGCACAATGGTTGTGGGTTCGATGTACACTCAGGGAACGACTGTGTGCACAGTGCAACTGAATGATTTCAATTGTAAGCTTGACGTTCAGATCTGCCATTCAACACATTTTCGACAGTTGGGCAGAAAGTGAGAAACGAAGTGTGACATTAAATTAACCATATTTATGATACGTATTGACTTAACTCGACTCGATCATTTTGAACACTATGGGTATGTTACACAAAGCGCAGCGTTAACTGTAACTTTTTAACTTAGGCTCAACATAATTTTGCAATTGAGCGGATAGGAAAAACAGCGTAACTTATGAAATGGATCTTTTTTCTTAACTCGCAAAATCTTGAAAAGAAAATATGTAAAAGATCCAACTACTTTCTACGCATCCTTAATATTCATCGAATACTTCCTTTAACCACATGTTACGAATACGTGACTCATTCAAAATAATATTCTCGTTCACTGTGTCCCAGAATTTCGGGACTTTTGCAATGTAATATACATTTCCAACATATTACATATAACATATCTTTCTTCATACTTTGCAGGGATACATGAAGAATGCTATCATCTTGAGGCATACCTATAAGCTTAAAAGATAATTCAGTTCAGTCGGTTTGTCTAACTAGATCTAAAAAGCATTTGCTTATAAATATAAATAGTTAAAATTCCAAAAATTCATCAAATTATGTATGAACTCGTCGCTCATACGTCAAATTCCTAAAATACTAAATTGATTCAAGAACAGAACTTCTTAGTTTTAATTTTTCCTTTGTAAAGTCTTTGCATATGATTTAGGTTTTTATAAATCAACGAGATTTATAACTTCAAATTGTTACACAAAAGATCCTCATGTCCGTGCTTCGTGCAATGTCAACGAACAGTTTATAATTTAAGTATGTGTGTACTTTGTATGGCTACACATTTATAAAATAGCATATCTCGATAAACATTATTATTAATAAATTTTAAAGATAATATTACTTTTTAACAAAATTGAATCAAGCTTTATTGTAAGAAGTTCATTTAAAAATATTAATATTGAGATATGTTTGTTTTTTTAATCGATTTTTTTATTATAGACTAACATGTTTATAGACAGATGGGGTTAACGTTCCCCTTTGAAATTTATTTTCTACCCTAAAACGATATTGGAAAACGCATTTCAAATTCGAACGAGTCTTCGCATAAACGAGATGGATTTATCGCTTCAGCCAGTACGCAAACAATATTAATAATAATCAATGTGAGACATTGGCTTGATTGTATTTGGATAGCTATAATTTAAATGCATACAATAAGATGTTTTATTAAATGTATGTTATTTTAAACAAAAAATTGTATTTGACTAAATCAAAAATATAAACACTACTATCATAAAGAAAAATAAAAGATATAAAATAAATTCAAGTATAAAACTTTCAAGTATTGTACACCACGAAGCAGACATACGCCTCTGTTTGCATTGGAGAAAAATTTCACAACAATAGATAAGGTATAAAGCAACGTAGACACGTACACAATGGGTGGTGTTCAGTGACAATCGACAAGTCTCGGTTTTCAGAACTGACAATACCTAACTACGGAGTGGCAGTACATGCATATATTTTTCCTTTTTACCCGATTCCGCGACAGAAAGAAGGGTAATGTGCTTATGAATGTATCTATGTATGTTTATAAGTACATAGATTTATTTGCGTCAGGTATATGTTTATAAGTGGCGTTGTAGGCACCAAACAAGTTGGCCGATTTTGTCAATTCTTACGTCTATTGGTTCGTATTAACCTTGCGAGTGGCACTACACACATGAATATAATAAAAATACACCACAGTGACAACAGATGCTATATTGCCAAAACGAAAAAAATAATTGACAAACTATGTCCGTGGGGATTATCACGAAATCTGAAAAACTACAAGTGCTAGGAATTTCAAAGGTGCTCATTAGGATGGGATTTAACGAAATTCAACAGCTAAGGGTTTGTTTTTGCGGTTAATACTTTGTACGAAACTTCGTTACTACAAGTGTTAAGAATTTCAAATTATGTATAGGGACTTTTTAGGACGTACTAGGTGCTATCTTAAACGGAGTTTTGCAAAATCCTCCACCTAAGAGTGTGTTTTAAGTTTGATAGTTTATATGAAACAGGTATAGCAGGGTTGGTTTTAGAGAAAATAATCGCTTTTGCGCCCCTATGTGTTCAAGAAACCTGTATATTGATCACCTATAAGTAGTAAAAAAAAATACAATATCCAACCTTTAAGTAAGTAAAATATTTTTTTATTTATCCCTGTCGTCACGAAGTCACTGGGGACCGTGCGTTACGCGCGCTATTCCGCGGCATATATTTATATAGAACCATATTAGAAAAAAAACACTTAGAGGCCCCTTAGAGAACATAACATGTTTAACTGTGACGCATCAGCCGTGATCCATCTCTGAGTAATCACAGGTAATAGCCCAGAGATGCGTAGGAACTATGGAGAATATTAAAAACTAAAGTGGGACTATGGAATGAAGTTAGGATGGAATGAACAGTCTCATATTGAAAGGTTGATAGACAGTGACTCGCCTCCTACTAAATGTTCCCCCACAAAGCCGCTGAATGCTTCGGGTGAAACAACGGCGTGGTCAGTTAAGGGTGACGAGAGTTGTGCACGATTTTCACCATCAAGAGGATTGCGTAGATTGAGGACTTCTATCCTTTCGTGCATACAGCTCTTGCGCTCCACTCTGCCGGCCAATGAAGGCAAGCCAGAAACTATATATTACAATTCTCCTCTAGAAGTTTCAGGTCCGTAAAGTCGCCAATTCCCAACAGCTTCCCACAAGCTGCCCTACGGGCTTATTATTATTGCTTAAGCAAAAACCAGTAAACAACATTTAAACTTATTTATACGTATTTTAAATTAAACAAATAAAGAAAACCTGCTTGCAGCAAAAAAATGTACATCCGCACATAGACGAGATCTACCATTGGTATAAAAATAAAAACATTATCAATATTGATTTTGTGTCACCTAACATGCTATTTTAGTTTACTTAATGTTCTCATAACAACACTAATAGAGAAATGAAGGCTCCACAATCCCTAAGGGTTGTAATAGTATCGGGCAATTTGCCAATGTGCGTGGGCTTGGATGTCCTCCGTTTCTATTAAGGACGTACAAAGGTCAAACTGGAATGTAAAAATAAGGTGGCAAATAATGGCTATTTATCTGTACTATAATAAACAATAAAAACAACTTATTGAAGGTAAAAGGTAATAAACACTTTCCAATGATATGTAAAAATCAAGGATCTGGAATACCTGATGCAGAAACACAATAGATCAGCTAAACTATAAGAAAATGGCGATTTAGTAAAAATTAAATTAAAATATAAGAAAAAGTATCTTTAGTAATAATTATTGAGCGTAATGAGTATTTTTCGTTGCCATATAAAAATCTAGCATATGGAATGCAATCTGATGAATCCCAATGAAAAGGGATGGCTGTCTGCAGGGTGTCATAGAGTCAACGTCCATGAAGTTGCGTTCGAAAGGCATCCACTAGTTTTAATTAATGTTAAATCCAAAGAGATTTGACGACACATCATGATTATGTGGGACTTCAAGTAGCGTTCTTAGGCAAATAACACTTAAACAGTACGTAATTAACGCTTTATATTTATTTACGAATTTCTTTTTTAACTGTGTTATACCTACATTCTTTTCGCTTAGTTAAAATATGTGAAGTTTTGAGTAGTTTTAACGTAAACACTCTTTGTATTACAAATACAAGTGTAAGGTACATATGTACGTACGAAATATATTTAGTAATAGGTACATGAAATAATGATTTTGTACACAATTCTAAACCGACTTTCTGTTTTATGCTTTGATGCAAGAGTTTCAGCGCATTCTTCCTAAAGTACCTACATACAAAAATATTTCATTCATAACAATTAAAACCGGAACTCACAATTCACGGTCAAAATTAATTAGTTGTTATATTGACCTACTAATGAAATAAAATAAATAAATATTTTCTTTGTTTCAGGGCTAGGCCAGCAATTGAGTTCACGCAAGATATAGAATCGCAATATAATCTCTTAGCATTGGTTCATTCACTCGAGAAGCGCAACGGCGTGTGGTAGCTCGATATGCGTCAACGCTTTGTGTCATGCCTGTGACACAACAACGTTCGCCGTCCACATTGCGCATCAGTTTACCGATAACCGACCCACTCGATTTAAATTGCCAAATTACGATTTCATCAGCGTGCTCACTACTCCAGTAAAATATTGGAGGTCTGGACTCCGCGTCGCGCATCCACGGTGCACTCGATTTGTTAGACAGCATAAGATAGTGATGTCTATATACATTTAAAAAATAAATATATACTGGCCTGCCAAATAAACTATTCTAAATTCAAATTTCTATCAGTTTTGACGGATTACCGCTCAAGTGTCTTGTAAATAAATAAAAACCAAAGTGTTTTATTAGTGTTTTAAAGATTTAGTTGTGACAAATAAATAGTGCACGATGTCATCGCGATCTAAGGAGAAAGTAGCAGCGGCTTTTAGGAAGCTGTTTCGCTCTCCAGAGAAACTTGACAACGACGGAGCCGGCCCAAGCGGGTCTCCGGCTAGACGCGGGTTATTTCGCCGTCACAGGTAAATTAGTAATATTATAAATTAGTATGTCTAGATCGATTTGCACTTTAACATTATGTATATATTTTTGATGCCTGGAAAATATAAATAAAAATAATAATACTAAAATAGTCTTGTGTATTTGCAAAATAAAAATCATAGTATATTAGATAATAATGTATTTTCTATGTATTCTGCGATGTTATGTGTTTTCGAACATTTGCAGACCATCTTGATCGGGTAAACATGTGGGCAAGTAATCAAAAATATTTTGATCATAACATGTGTCAACATGATGCCTTATACAAAGAAGTTTCCAATAAACCTATACTTATTTTTACAACGAGATAGTTAATTTTCATTAAAATAAGGCATAATAACAATCTCATTGGTCTTTTAGAATATAATAGTAATAATTACTTTTTTCGGAACTTATCAAACAAGACAGATTGATACTTAGTTACCATTAATTAATTAAGTTTTAGTATAGAATATAATGTACAATCTACCTACCTACTTTAGAGACACTACACTTACGTACAGTGAAATGTATAACAATAATCTCTAATGCAATTAGAATTATTGATTTTTAAAATTGTGCAAACCCTTTTGAACATCACTCCTTACACCGTAACTATCCATGAATTTATATTTTAATACAACAATATTACATTGTATATAACTCTTAATGATTACAAAGTAATTTATATACATTTGTAAATAGAAAAATTAAAGGTTTTATTATAGTACTTAGATACATAATATATTAACCTAGACTAATGAAATTTTGCATCCAATTAAAACTTACAATGTGAATCATTAAAAAAGTCCAGAAATTGGCAATTTGTAGGTATAACACAGAAAAAAATTCAAACTATACGTCTTTAGTTAATTTAATGCAAAATTTAAGTTTTGTAAGTTTGTTTTTTGATTAATCTACAATTGATGTTTTAAATTAAATCTAAACTCTCGGTGCGCTCACTTACCACTTGCACTTGACAGATATTTATCCAAAATAAGTTTCTGAATGTTGCGTATCTATAGGATTAATATGAACTTGAAATCATCTTTAATATCAGCTACTTAATATCCTATTATAAACTATTTTCTTAATTTTTACCATTATTTTATTATATTTACGCACATTAGATTTTTTGGACTTAAAACAAGAATTCGTGCTAGGTACTTGTATGGAGCTAAGTTTCTAAACAAAGATTACAAGTCATACATAGTCTTCCTGTTTATAATGCGTAAACAAAGCAGTTGCAATTGATTGCTAACTTGAAAACGTACCTATGCAATATATGAATTCGTGTTTCACTAAATAAACTGTGAACACTCTATTGCCAATACTATATATTATAGCGATAATTATTTTCAGGCTCAATATTTTGCTATAATTCTCTCTCTCTCTCTCTCTCTCTCTCTCTCTCTCTATTTTCCCTATAACACTTATTTACAACACATTATGCTTGTGTTATCTACTATCGCATATACCTAATATATATCGGATAAGTTACTATCTTGTCCCCTTAATGTTTTTCACAGCTTCACGCCATATCCCACACGTAGTGAGACATGAAATTTGTGTCATAACACTCTAATTTCCACTTTCCATCTGAAGCCGAGATGTTATTTTTTGAGTGACGGTGCTCCGCGCCACGCTTTGTTTTGTCAGAGTGGAGAAATAAAAATAAAGTATTTATACCCCGCATATTGATTGATAAACCTATAACCATTAACGGTGAAGCGATGTTCATCTACGCCTCGATGTTTACGTAGCTAATACTATTATGAAAAGAATTCGAATAATACCAACCAATTTAAAATAATTATCATTACTATTTATACTATCGAGGGTTATCAACAGAAAATCTTTTCGTTGGCCACTATATATGTTTTTAAAATAAGAAATGTACCAATTACTACAAATGAAACTGATGTCAAGGAAGTACAAATCCACACCGAAGTCTCCATTTCAAAATGGCACGAGACAAAGACTTTGTGATATATGTATATGACGACAGATATACTGCGTCACACCAATGCGGAACAGAAAAACCGGGTTTATATACAAGTTATATGTCACACAAATTAGACCTTTCATCTATACGTCATGTTCACATATTTATAAAATATCAGTAGATGACATTATTTGGAATAAAAAAATGAACACATATAAAAAATATAAAACACGATATAAAAAATGCAACTGTGTACTTTTATAACAATACAATGTTTAAAGTTCACTGACGATAGTAAATTTTTACAAAATTCTAATTTAATTTAAAAAATTGTTGAATGTCCAACGTATCAATAATACCAGCGAAAGCTGCCTGTCTCGTAATTTAAAGCGATACGCTATCAGTGTAGCTATTAACAGAGCGACAAGCCGGCTGCCATGTAATTTTAATATTTGTACTGGACCATTTTTTATGTTATGAGCGCAAGCGCCATTGCGCTGGTAAACAAATATTATAAATAGAATATAAATTTTTTATTAGTCTTTAAATTGACAATTTTGTACATATTTCGATAAAAGTCTTCACAAAGGTCACATTTTGAAAAACTGTATAACGGTGGGTTATGCATCAGCATAATGCACTGAACTAGGCATCCCTAAACACTAGTCAGGGAAAGAAACGCTTTTTACTTTGCCCGGAAATCGATTTATGGATGCATAATATCGAGCTGTGTTTACTTTTTTAAAAAGTAAAAAATGTGGCTGTGCTCTAAAATAATTTTTTAACGTGTTAAGGATAAAACTAAAATGTTGTGGCTCTTTTTATTTATATTTGTTTGTAATTTTTGAGACAGATTGATTACCAAATTATTTTTATAAGCAACGGCCACTGCGCGTTGTGGATTGTAAAAAATCTACATATATGTTATATTTTGATTATTTCCTGATACTATTATTATTACTATGTTTATTAGTATCCAGATACAACTTATTAGATATAATAAAATTTAAACGTATTTTTATTAACGCCGTTCATATCGTTAATGCAGGAATCGAGGCCGTTGACCGGTGATGCACATTCTGCAATCAGACTTTCAATAAAGCATTAGACTACCTATTATAACAATATCTCAGACCGCTATTAAATATTTATTACGTATCGGACTTTTATTATCAAAAAACCTATGGATTTTAGATTATTGAAAGAACAATAATATTTATTTTTATACAATACTAGCGACGGCTTTGCCCGCTTGTACTACACAATGGTTTATTTAGCAAGGTGAATATTGTACATATTGATACGTTCTGTAATACTGTATAACATTTTTTGTATTATCGGCAGCGCCCGCGATCATAGATTATTTAGGAATAATTTGTTCACTATTCCTATTTTGTTGTAAGTGTAATATAGCATATTTCACTTAGTGAAAATGCAGCTTTGTGATGGTGAAAGAATTTTTAAAATCGGTCTATTAATTTTTGTGTGAAAACATTACAAACATACATACAAAAACACAAATGTCTCCTCTTTATAATATTAGTATGAAGTATGATTATATGTCCTATTTTTCTTCTAAACTAAACGCATTATCGTTATCTTCTTATAATAAATACCACATCCTGTGGTTGAATTTATTCATATTTAAATATTTATTACTGTTGTTAAGTAGGCGTTACCTAAATGCAATGTTTATATTTAATATACATTATTATAAATATGGAGTTAAATACCTATATTTAATATATATATATACACAAAATATATAAATAAGGCGAATTCACTTTGATAGATAGGTAGAAAACAGAAAATAAATATTATTTTTATCCAAAGAACCCCTTCTGTATAGCGATCGAAAACGGCCTTATGTAGTAATTAAAATAACTAAGAAATATATGGTTTTAATTTGCCCGCTTTGGTAACAAAGCACAGCTTCAAAGTTCCTACAATAATTAGGTGGTAAGTGGGGAACGGAGTGTCTTAGATTAGATTTCCTCTGCCTACTCTGCTATGCAGGGAAAAACACTAAGCTGTTTATGAATAAATGTAAATAATATATAATAATATGCCAAGTATAAAAAGATAACGTTAGTAATATATATCATTGAAACAAATTTATTAGTTACATGAGAATGTTATTTAAATTCTCATCGGATGAATTACACTGGCTGTCACAGAAACGGTTTTAGATAACCCAAATTACGACTTATTGAATTGGGTCAAATTCGGGAATGAATGACTTGTTTTTATTATTCTCTTGTAGAAAAAATACCTGAACTCATAATACGACAATAATTGAATTCTATTTTCAATTTAATTATATTACACAAGCCTATGTGTTTTTGTTTTCCTACTTCAAAATTAGGGCTTAAGTAAAATAAAAAAATAATTAAATTGCTGTGACAGATTACTTTATAAACTATCTATATAAATAATATATATATATATATATATATATATATATATATATATATATATATAATATATATATATATATATATATATATATATATATATATATAAACTAAATTGTTTCATATAGATCGAAAACTTTCAGAGATGGTGTAAGTCCAGCAGAAGCGCCTGCAAGCTTACCGTCAAGTCCCACTGCTTCATCGATTGCTAAGAAAAAATCTGGAGGATCACACGATGTGAGAGATAGAGCAGCGGCCGCGGTGCGTTCGCGCAGACTCATGAAGGAGCTCAAAGAAATACAACGATTGCAAGAACACAGATCAGATCCCATTATTACAGTAAGTTTTACAATGGTAAACAATAAAATAATGTACCTTTTTAAACATTACAAAAATTGTGTCATCATCATATATCACTATTTTTACGAGAAACTAGACAGATTTTCTATCTACGCCACAATGACTTCAAAAATGGTGATGAATAATTATTTTATGTAAAATAACGTAAGCCTATATTTTAATTTAAAGGTAGAGCTAGTGAACGACAACTTATACGAGTGGCACGTGAGGCTGCATCAAATAGATCCAGAAAGCGACCTGGCGTCAGATCTCCGGGAGCTGAAAATACCTAACATTCTACTACACCTGATATTCCCGGAAAATTTCCCCTTCGCGCCGCCGTTCATGCGTGTTATTGAACCGCGAATAGAGAAGGGTTTCGTAATGGAAGGTACACTCACCTATTTCTATAATGTCCATATTTTTCTGACAACTCATTTTTATTTATTTAGGACTTAGTACAAGTTAGAAAAACCGTATTTTTGTATACTTTTTTTTGTATCGAAAAAGGGATACGGAAATGTTGTTTATATTAGCACTCTATTTTATGCACCAAGTCTGTTTAGAATCAGAGACGTTTTTAAGCTTAAAGACAGTCATGGGGTCTAGTGATGAATCCGTGAACTGTAACTTAGACTAAACAATAAATTTAATTAATACAAAATATTCATATTATTATTATAACATGATAATAACAACAACACACTCAACATGGCAAAACATTGAATAATGCCACGAATTTTAACATGTAATAAAGGTGGAGCCATATGCATGGAGCTGCTGACACCACGCGGCTGGGCGTCCGCCTACACAGTCGAAGCAATGGTGATGCAGTTCGCCGCCTCCGTCGTCAAAGGCCAGGGTCGAGTGGCGAGAGCACCGCCGCGGTCCTCGCGCGAGTTCTCACGACGACGCGCGGAGGAAGCTTTCCGTTCTCTCGTAAAAACACATGATAAATACGGATGGGTCACACCGGCGCTGTCTGACGGTTGAAGTGTTGGTGAGGTAATATTTCATAGTATTGAGTTCTACCTCAGTTGATCAAACTAGAAATTTCCTCGTTTTATTGTTGTCTACATATATGTGTTAGTTATAAAGATTAATGAAATGTCCAGCCATGCTGTATTAAATTGAACATACTGACAGCAACAATGGCTTTTGTTATTACTTTATTTGTACACCAGGTTTTAAATAACAAATAGTTACTTAAAGCAAAGTGACTTGCTACAATTTTGTAACCTACATTAAAAATTATTAATTAAATATAACATGTTTAGGTGTTGCCGTTAAGCGGGTTATGAGGATGAAGGAAAAGAAGAATGGATCTCTATGTAGTTTTAACTGTATTATTTGTAATTGTTTTAGTTACGAAATATTAAACAAATCTGTGTAATTTTCTAATTTTATTAATCTTGTCTGTAAGTACATAAAAAAATTAATGTAATTACAACTATATTTGGATGTACTTAGTTTAGTGAAGTAATTGCATCTGACAGCAATGAGTTCGCTTTTTTTATAAATTTCATTATAGAAGTCTCTCTTTGCTATAAATTGTTGTAAATAGTGTGTGCCAAAATCGCATTGTGCTACAAGTGTCAATGTTGTACTTATTTTAAGATTTTCATCATTACCTTAAGCTGCAATTTCGTATTTTCAAAATAGGCACTATAGTTTGAATATACTATTTGTTTTTTGTAACTTTCTTCTAGTAGAAATCATGTGTCAAATTTTTTATTATAATATGTCCGTCCCAAAGTCTTTTAAACATTTGTATTATAAATAATGAAATTATATAAATTAATTGGACAATGACTACTAAAACTCACCTCAATGTACGCAGTATTGGAAAATTTCTCCTCTCTTTATAGTATATTTTTAATAATTCAAAATAATGCTCAAATCAAAAATTAAAATATATGGAAAGCTACAAGTACACCATTTAAATATTTATAAGTATTCTAGAAATGTATTAAGACAAATCTAAATTGATGTTGTTGATTTGTTTAGTGAACCAAAGATGTTTATTTTCTACATGATGTAAAATTCAACACAATTTGTGTAAAAATATATATATATATATATATATATATATATAATATATATATATATATATATATATATATATATATATATAAATATATATGTATGTATATATATGTATATATATATATGTATATATATATATATATATATATATATATATATATATATATATATATATATATATATATATATATATATACAATGTTATGTTATGAGTGTAATAAATTACTTGCTCAATAAAAAAAGCTGCTTTTATTTTAATGTATCCTAATAAATTATCTAACATAAAAAAAATTAATACATTACACTTTTAAGGATTTTTTGATAACAAAAAATTAATTTAATAACTAATGTAACAGTAGTAATTTATTCAAAAGGCAAATTTACATTCAAAAGAATATTCAGTTAGCTCAAGCATAATAATGAGTGTGTATCTATTAAAATAAAAAGAAATATTGAAAAGAATCTGAGAAATCAAGTAATATAACTATGTATCCTATATATAATTATGATCTGGTACCAGTACCATTTCACGGAAATTAACTCTGCTATAATTATAGCGAAAATGCATAATAAAAGAACACAATTTCTTAAACTTTTTTATGATTAAAAATAAGTGTTGTACATTATTTTAACCAGTTACATTTTATAGGAAAAGTAAAATTAAATAAGTGTTGTTAGATTGAGATGATTGTTTCAAGAGCTCACTTGCCACCTCTCAGCGCCAGGACTAAATGCAATACAGATCCTCCTTGAACTTTGTAGTCTTGAGCTGTTTTTTCATCATTCCTAGACAAAATAGAAAAAAATAGAAAAAAATTATAAATTTAAGAAACTTATTTATGGAAATTGTACTATTATAAAATTGACACCATTTTATAAATTAGTATTAATGTAATGCAATACAATAGCGTAGCCTGAGCAAGTGAAAAGTATATATAATAATTTATATACTTCGTTACGTACATCTGTTTTCCAGAAAATATTAGTCTTTGTTGTTGTGGAGGAATGCCTTCTTTCTCTTCAACTCTTTCTTTAATACGTTCCACTTTATCCGTAGGTTCTATGTCTATTTCGATTTCCTTACCGGTTAGTGTCTGAAAAAATCGAGGTTATGATTAATCATCTTTTTATTTCCAAGAAAATTTAATTTTACTAGAAGTTATTCGCTTCTTACTTTAACTTTAATCAGCATCTTGACTTTCTTGTATTTATAATATTATCGGAACAATAACTATGTATTCAAGATAAATATTTCAATTGATATCACTTATTTCTTTTTGTTTTAGATTGACAAAGTTGCAGTTAAAATAACCACAATTGACATCAAAATTGAAGTAGGGATTTTGACTTTTTTCGTTCAATTACTTTGACATTGATTATAATATTTGACGGATATTGGTTGCGTTCATAAAATTATGCTGGTAAAATTTGCACTTTATAAAATGTAGCTCGACATTTATCACATCATCACAAATATTACAAATATAATTAAAATACATGTGCTTCATGTTCTTAATTTTTAATAATATATTGATGAAAACTAAATTACTCCGTATAACCAAACATAATCACAGAAAATATTTGATTATTTAAGCCCATAGCACATATATTTAAATGATATAACACATAATTACAATCATTCATTTAACTTAGTCTCACAAATGTATAGACTGATAGTGATGATTAATACAAGTATCCTAAATTTCACTAATAAATGCAACTTAACCAAATCCTGCTAATATACAATGAAATAATTTTTTTTTAAATTTCTTGATGATTTCTTTATTATATTAATTAAATCAGCAGGACTTTAACATTGTAGGACTACGTTAAAGAAATAAAAGTTTATGTATATTTATTATCAAATAAGTTTATGGGTACTGTAAAATATGGGACGAAATGGCATTTACTTTTTCCATTTTAGCAATGGCAAGCTTTGAGAAATGAATAAAGACTATTGACAAATACATTACACATAAATCATACCAAATACGTCTGTTTCTTGTAAACAAACTTTTTTAATAAGTCTTTTAAGTTTAAAATAATACACATTAAATTGAAAACTGTTTTATTTTAGTTTGCATTCATCCTAATAAGGACGTTCACATATATTACAATGTCAAATGTTGATGAAATTTTCAAAAGAATTGAAAAATTATTTGAAAGTGGTTAGTAAAATTGCACTTAAGTTTTATAGTTGTGTTCTGATTGCGTTTAATATAATCATAGTAATGATTGATTCTTTTTCTTTCTAGGTAATGAAAATCAACTAATTCTCAGTATTTTAACAAGTGATTCCAAGTGTAACCTATTGAATAACCATGATCAAGAAGTTACTTGTCAATATAATAGTATAAAATTGTATTTAGACGACATTATTAATGAAATTGACATGTTGGCTGAAGAAATTAAAATCCATGATATTCTTATTAGTGTAAAAAATCAAAAGTTATTACGAACCTGCTACCAAATTTTAACTTCTTTTGGTATCTCACTATGCTTAATTCCTGGTTTAGGTATTAATTTATCAAAACGATGTGTTACTGCATGCTTATTACAAAAAATTGTTTTATCAGATGAACAGAAGTATGAATTACTAACACTGTGTACTGATTTTCTAAACCAAAGTTATGACATTCCTGTTCTTAAGAATATAATCATTACTTTCCATTTATCTGACTATCTAGCAGCTCTTATTCAATTAGCTTTTGCTCCTATTAAAAAGCCTGGAGTTTATCCGAAATATACTATGACTGAAGAGATGTTTAAGAAAATTAATTATGAAAGACAAAAATATGTGACTACTTATGAATATCTCGTTAACAATTGTTTTCAACCAATACTAATGAAAGAATTATTGGTTTTACAAAGTGTGACTGATCCTTCACCGCCTTTATTTGTGAAGAGAGCTATAGCTAAGGAGTTAAGCAGGAGGCTCACTGTACCAGGTGGATTGCTTAGCCTAATTAGATGTTTCATTGAAGCCAATGAATTGGATACAGGGGTAGAATGGAAAAAGGTTGATATGATTTGTAAGATAGTATCAACAAAACATGGAAACTTGACTGAAGATGAATATTTAATGAATATTGTCTCTCAATTAAAGCAAATTATGCTGTTAAATAATGTTCAATATCTATCTACTGCTATTTCATGCTTATTTAACTTGTTAGAAAAATATCCTAACAGTGAATATATAATTCATTTATCAAATGAAGTATTCAAATTGTTAGATTATGAAAATCTTTTGTTGAAGGCAGATCTTCCTGGTACAATAATATTGAGCCCTCAAGAAGTTGATCATTATGTACAAATTTTTCATGCTTGTACTAGTGTCTATATTGACATTCCACTACCTTATTCTTTGACCCCTAATTTGTTTGTGCTTTTTTTGCTTAATGCAAAATGCACAAATGTTGAAACAACATCTAAAATAAGAAATATTATTCTAAAAAGTCTAGAGACATTAGATCAAATGGAATTAAACAATGTAATTAAATGTTTTTTATTTGGCTGGAAACATTCAAAGCCAGTGGATATTTCAATTGAGGAATATGAATCAGGACTAGCCATAAAATGTAGTTCTACTCACAAAGAATACCAGCTAGATACTGCTGCTGTGGTATTTTTAGACATGTTTAAAGTTGCGACAAACAATACACTGGTAAAAAAGTTATTTGAATCATGTCTAGAAATATTTATTGATTTATGTAAAATAAGACATAAAATATCAGATAAAAAAGTATTACAAGATGAATTAATCATAAGTTCAAATGATGAAAATTATGCACAAATGTTACAAATTCTGGCTGACATATCTTCTTCCCAGAAGGTTTTAAATATAATGAAAACTAATCCTCTGATGGTGGTGACTTTTGTAGAGAATCTATTCTTAATTAACAATGATGATCAAAATGATGAATGTAGAACTATAGCTTTGGTCTTACTAAATACAGTTCTATCAAACACTCCTAAGACTAGTGAATTAGAACATAAATTGCATACATTCATTCCATTATTACAAAAAATCTCAGATTGCAGCACAGAGTATATTGGAATATTGTGTAAGGAAACAATGTCTTTAATTTTATCAGAATATCCTAAGAGAGAGGACAGTGCCTATGAAAAAGCTCTGGCAGATGTCTATAATAATTTACTTCCAGTAAGAGCGCATGGTGTTATGGAATTGACTAAATTAATAGATAAGAGTGATCCAGAGACCCTTTCTAGGAGACATTTTTTGTTGTGTCTATTTCAGGTAACCAGATTTGTTTTTTGAAATATTCATAGTTATTATAACAGCTTAGTTTTAATGTGTACAAATTTTGTTTTAGGAACAGCTAAAAGATTCAGATTCTTATATGTACTTGTCTACAATTAACGGGCTAGCTTCTTTAGCTACCCAATGTACTCATGAAGTATTAAGTGTATTATGCAAAGAATATTTAGAGATGTCCCTAAAAACTAGTCAAATAGAGACACAAGAAAATCAAAAGAAACAAGCAGAATTGAGAATGAAAATTGGTGATGTAATAGTAAAAGTTACCAAGAGATTAGGTAAGCTATGAATATATTATAAATATAAAATGTAAATTATAAACTGGCCTCACTGAATACAAAGGTAGCGTGAAATTTTTATTAAAAAATACCTATATATATTATAACACGATTTTCGAACATTTTCTTTTATACTAAATGATCTTTAAGTAAAAACTGTATTGAAATCTGTGGCATAGCTTGCAAGATCTTCACGTACTTCGATCATTGACTTGTGCTATGCGAATTAATATTGTATATAGAAATTTAGCGTAAGTTCAGATTTAGGAAAACAGAAATATATAGTACTAAATATCTCCATATATGTAAGAAAATATGACCTATCTCGACTTACTTTTATACATTTATTTTATGGATTAGAATATTTCAGGAGAAATGGCGGCTGTACACAAGACAATACTCTTGAATACAATGTTATGTGCTACCAGAGACGACGACCCCTTGATAAGGGCATCAGCGTTGTCTAACTTGGCAGAAATTGCTTTGGTTCTACATTATAAAGTGGGCACTATAATATATGAGGTGAGTAGATGTTATCATACCATATGCAATATATTCTTTTATGTCACGTTCTATACCCTGTATACGTACTTGGGGTATGTAAGCATATGAGCAGAGATAATCTAGACTCCGGTTCTCTACTTCACACCTGAATTCGATACGTTATGTGTTGAGTGGTAGAAAACAACATCGCCCTGTCTTAATGAGTAATTCATTTCTCCGAGTGGAAATCGAACTAGCACCCATTGTATTTACAGTCAGACGCTGCCTCATTGCGCCTCGATTGCCTCAATATTATTATTTAAGCATTGATTCTAATAGATTAGAAATAGATTAGATTAGAGAATCTAATAGATTCGATGTTTTTATAGATACTGCTGTGTATCTGGAGCATTATAGAAACAGATAAAGCGATAGAGTGTCGCAGAGCCGCTGTCATGGTGATCTCTAGTCTGTTGAAAGGATTAGGCCAGGACACATTAGTGGAATTAAAAGAAAACATACTGCCCATATATAGAACGCTAAATAGACTCTACAAAGATACCAATGAAGATTCAGTTTTAAAACTGCATGCACAAATAGCATTGGAAGAACTTGATGACATTGTAAAACAATTCCTCACTTTACAACTACCATTGAAAAAGAAAATTATAATGTCTAACGATACAAAGGATATATTTTTCAAATAAAAAAAAACAATTGTTATCTGTTTATCTTTTATTTAACTCACTGTGTGTCTTAAATCTAATAGTAGTAGTAAGATATTTTTATTAAATATTTAGCTTATGGCAAACAGTGTTCTAGCGATTGTTTTAATACTGGCCAGATGTTTTGAATGATGACGATTACATCCGCAATATCGCTTTCCTAATAGAACAAGCATGTAAACTTTTTTATAAATATTATGTTAGAAAATATATATTTCATTATATATACAAGGTCATTATAAAGCGAGGCTTATCATGTCTTTTATATGCATCAATTATACTTGGACATCATCACACAGATTTTATCATTAAAATATAGCTTAAATTTAAACATGATAACGCTTTCACCTCATTTTTGCTACGGTAAAAATTTTATACTTATTTACTTATAATTTTATACTTTAAACTTTAAACAGTGGCGCAGCTTACTAGAGAAGCTAGCAAGGTAAAAAGAAAAGATAATATTTGATTGACATTTTAGATAGCACAGACCGAACATTTGTTATTAATACACCAGCAAGAAGGTACTGAAAAAAGGCTGTGTTGATCCACGGTACGCCACTAGCTTACTAGCTTAAATGTGGTATAACTTTTAAATATTACAATATTATTTTATAAAATATCCTGCGATTACTTTATAGCGCCATAATATAGATTATTCACTAGTGTTTTTACGAAATAGTATTTAAATATTTACAAAACATTACAATCATCACAATCGGTGCATTACTAAGTACAGTCTTAATGTGTATTAAGCTAATTATAATTAAGAACAAAAATAAGATTACGCTTCCGAAGTGTCATCACGTTCATTTGGTTTTTTGATTTCATCCTTCTCGGACAGAGTTATAGAATATACAGAACTTCTATCGGAGAATCTGTCGATATTGCGTCTTTTAAAAAATCCACTACGAGATAGAGATGAGATGGTGGAGCTAGATGTATTATCATTATTTGTCTGCGGAACCATCTTCCAAATTAAAAGCGCCACCCCTCCAAACGCTGACACTACTAAGAACATCACTAATGTTACTTCTCCGAACATACCTGGAAAAAAATTGTTAATTTAAGTACGTTTTTATATATTTTCAGTTTCACGCTTTCCGTGTTTATCTATAGCAAGACAGGTTGAGTGGCAAAACTCAACGCCGCGCTTCTTCTACCAGAGCGGGGAAATGTAAATAATTCACTCCTTCAAGTGAGCAACCAACACACAATCACACGTTCACAGTCATATGCTGTTCTAATGTGCTGTGACGGTTTATATCATCGTAATAATGTAGTAAATAATTAAAAATATTTGAACTTCTTCACTTATGTGTTATGTCGGGACGACCTTTAAGACATAATTAAAGTTTTACACAGATGATTGTTCACAAACAGTGAGTATTTAGTGATATATGAATCTTTTCTACAATCTTCTTGTATTGCTAGTCACAATGCACCTATTGAGTGAAACTAAATAAATAAATAGGTACTATATATTAAACATTTTATTTTTAGAGTGTGTTACTGAGTTGTTTGTTATTAAATTGAATTTATCCCAATATTTGAGAAGTATCTAAATTAAAAACAGAAGTAGGAAACGGATGTGGAAAATCGTATTGCTGCCAGTTACAAAATTAACGGTGCCTAGACGGCGTTGATGAGAACGACATTAATATACGTCAGCGAAACGTGAGTATAATAAGAAAAATATATGCTGCGCTTCGGTCTCTTCGAAGGATAAGCGAAGTCCGTTTAGTTGACTGACTCATATGGATACACAGAATGGCAGTTAATAGCGAGGATATTACACTCATAATTTAGAAGAATATACTCAGATGGTTTGGGCACGTCGAGAGAGTAAGTAACGAAAAAATGGTAAAAGAAGTTAGGTATATAATGGAAGAGTCAGTGACATTAAGAGGTGGGATAGGTCACGTAGAAAGCAGGAAGACACCCGTGAGTTCTATGAAGAGGTTAATGACGTGGAGACGAAAGAACTATGCAGGGATCGTTTGCTGCTTCGTTCTATCTGGCCACTACCCTGCTAGGTATATAGTGTAAAGTGAATAAATAAATGTAACAAGTGTTTATTTATAAATATATAAAAAATAATAAAACTTACTTTGTTGATCTTCCTCTTTCCTCGCCTCTAGTCGTGCTGGTTGTAATTTGTTATCATTCAATTCATCATCATATGGCTCGACAACACCATTGGGTTTCGTCTCTACGAGAACGTCTCCAGGGTTGGTTTTAGGTAAATTGATACCAGCACGAACAGTCAACGTCTCCGGCTTGTATGTACATAAAACTAAAAACCTGAAATATACACAACGTATATTAATATATGTGAGATATTTTGTAGCAAAATACGTTAATTTATACCATATTATGTTTGTAATTTATATATTTAATAAGCTGTCTAGAACAAAATTTGCCTAGTAACGTTTGCCATGTTATATATTTTTTTCTATTATTTATTCTTTATTTATCCATCCTAAAAGAACACGTGCTAAATGGTGGAGGATAACCATCATGTTGGAAATATTTTCATCAGAACTTTTTTCTATTCATTAATAAAAAAGTTTACGCAGATTTTCTAAAGATTATAGATGCCTTTTTTTAAAGATGTGTAGGCGAGATGAGCATATTAAGCAACTTTGAATCATGAGCCAATACAAGATACCTACTCTGTATCCGTATTAGGAACAACAATGTCAACTTTCACTTAGTATTGACAAGAAAGTTAAAGTGTTCTACCAAAATTTTTACTCTATCATTTCGTTACATTAACTGTTTTGTACCTTTTAATACTAAACGATTTAAAGAGACCTTGACATACAAATCGTCTATTATCGAAAGTGAAAATATATTGTAAGTTTTTGTTCGTATTTGGACTCACCGGCGAGTGCTGTGAGTGAGTATCGGTAGATTTTCTTGAACGATCACATAAGTGGCGACAGTTGTGTCGTTGACCTCAGAACCGCATTCATCATGCTGTATACGTAGTATATAGGCGTCTTGAGCACTATTAGGGTTTCCTTGGAGAGAACACCTCTCTGGTCCTCCATTAGCCGCCTCCACAGCAATACGACCTCCGAAATAAGGTCCTGTTGATACTTCCACTTCGCTTGCGTGGGGCAGACATTGTGTTGCGCGCGCTGAGACTGTAGTTGAGATAAACACATTATATTTTCTTTATATAATATATCCATATAAATAATGCGGATTAAATAGATAAATAACGGTGACAAGCAAAATCGCGTTTTGTCCCATTATGTAGATACAAACTAGTAATAATTTTATGAGTTATAGAACTATCGTTTTTTGACTAAAAAGGTATGACTTGACAAGCAAGCTTGACAAAATTGACAGCAATCGTTTAATTTTACAGGTACGATCATATTTGAAGAATTAATAATAGAAAGAAAAAACCAATGATTATTTACCCAATACCGGAATAAGCTAGATTTGGCTATGAGGTATACAGTTTTCAATTTGATTATAAATAAAAAAATGTGATATAAAATTCCTATCGGTAACTTACACCCTTTGGTAGGTACAATGATGATTTTGGATCCAATAGAGAGTGGATCTGCTAAGTCCCTAGCGTCCCTTTTGACAGGTCGTACTTCGAAAGAGTATGTAGTGGCCATGCGGAGGCCGGTTATATATGTGGTGTATGTGCCACGTTTTGCCAATGGTACTTTATTTGTTGTTGTTTCGACCAACATTCTTCCAGATCTTTGATCCTCTTCGAAACTCTCGACTACCTGGAGAAAAATTATATTTGACTGAATTATTCCATCTTTATATACAGATAAAATATTACAACAAAATCTCAAATCTAATGCTGCATCTACAATCTACTCTAGCAAAGAAAAGCCTTGTCAAGCATTATTCAATTATTCTTGCTATTAGATTGGTAAATACATGACAATAGTGTTGTAATTATATTAGTTGGCTACTAGGTACGCGAGCTTTGATATAATAATACTCAAATGAACACAAGTAAAAGACTTGGTAAATTGAACAGTTTAATTTTTTATAGAGGTAAGCTAAAGCTTGCGGTCACGGTATCGTAAGCATAGAGAGCTATTATCCCCCGTTCGTTGTAGCGTTGTCTGTTACCAGAGCACGCCGGGGAGGCTAAGGCGCTTAAATTTATTTACCATGAAATATTTAAACACATAGCATGGATGATGATAGAGTGTTTTTTTTCTTGTCAATAATTAAAAAAAATACTTAAGAACAAATTAAAATTCTATTAACTTTGTAACGGATATGCCACTTGGTCCTCCATTTTCCACCACTTCTTTTTATGGATATTGCATTTTAGAGACAAGTAGCACAACACATCACTGCACTTTGTCTAACATAATAAAAGGACCAAAATCATTTAAAAATAGTTATTTTTTCTTGTAAAATTGACAGAAAATAAAAAATATTTTCTGTGTTTTAAAGATTTCTGGGTAGATTAAAATTAATACCCACTTTCGTCCTACACCGGTATTGTCCCCATGCTTGCAGTTCACAGTAGTGTATTTGAAATGCTAGCAGCATTTTAGGATTTTCCTCGTCGCTCTTTCCGTACTCCCATCGCAGTCGGACGTCCCGAAAATCTGGTTCACCGATTAAGTGCAGGACTTCTGATAATGAAAAAAAATAAATTCACTTACACACATTTATAAAAAAATAAAATATAAATCGCATATCATAAAAAAAGTTGTTTCAAAAAAATATCACAACTTGCCCTATGTATGCATGCAATTCGGCAAGTGTAGAATGAAGTTGTAAAAGTAATCTATTGTTCATTTACCATCTTTATCATTAACATAATATGAATACTTCGACCTAGACGTCAATCAAACCAAACAAGTCAAGTCGAACATATTTATAGTGTAAAGAGAAATTAGTCTTCTGATGAAAATTGTCCTGAATTACACATTACACTGATGATGATGTAAAATTGGAATACAACTTTAACTTTTGTGTCTATGTTATTCTGTTTTAACTGATATAATATTAATATGGAATACAAAAATATTACCAAAATATTAGATTAGGTTAGGTTAGAGAAATATCTGGAGAAATAAAATTATTAAGTTTATTTACTGATTTAATATATTTTTATAGAAGTTAGTGTAATATATTTTTATAGTATTAGTTATATATCTGTAACGAAAAGCTATAAAACTAGCATAAGTCCATTTAAGTGTCACTTAGGAATGGTGTGTGTAAGTGACAAGTCTTGTTTACGAACACCGTTAGGCTTTCAGCGATTCATTTTCTACGAGAATTTCTGTAATTGATTTCCTCAGCTCCCGAGACGCTTGAATGCATCAGTAACGCAGTGATCCGCGTGGGCTACTAACCCAATACCCATTGACTTGCTCACTGAGGTGTTCCCCCTCGACCAAGTAATATGACCAATGAGATGTAATGAGAGAGCTGACGGTCTCGTTTGTTAAAATTGAATTACTAATTTACTATAATACTTGTGGTCTACAATGAAATGCAGCTTTAACTGCTGCGTCACATCGATTCTTAACGTTTAGTTAGGCTTGGCGTATGGTAAATTAGGTGTGCCTAGTTTAGATGCAAAATCAATTAAAGACTAGATCCTGCCCAATACTGTTAATGAATAAATAATGGATTAAGATAATGAAATAAATTATAATGATATCATTATAAATGTAAATTTTTAATAAAAAAAAGGGCATATATGTTTGTTTTTAAAATATTATAAATCTTTAGAAATATAATAGTTGAGATTTTAAGGAGTATTTACTAGATACTTAGGGACTACGTATAATAAATTTTAATAATTTATATTAGTACATTTAAATGCAGCCTTACAGCGTTAAAATCATTTAAGTTTTATTTCGACTAAATCGGAGCAGTTATCACTTCTAAATTTCTGACTATGCCGTAGGCATCATATTGCAGCCCTCTACTATACCGTATATAACAGATACATAATAATAGCAGTCGTAATGAGAAATTTATCTATGTAGGGCGATAAAGTGTTGCATTACAACGGTTATTTATCGTAGGTACTACTTTCATTTAGAATAAAAAAGGTATTTTTTATTTACTATGCTTTTAAAATTATGCAAACAAACACAATTTAAAGTTTAAGTTTGTTTTAGATGGTAAGCGTTATTTTTTTTAAATTGCTGAACTTACTGTATGTTACTTACTTATTTTATATATATTTACTATTTACGAATAAATTTTCTGGAGATTTTTATTTTAGTTATAATAAGTAGGGAATAGAATGTCTTAACACTAGGTTCTCTTTTTCTTCTTTTTTTTCGGTTGTCAAGATTATGCTGTTAGACCTGTTGGCCTTGACTGCGTGCGACACCGTTTGGATAGGGAAGAGAGTACTCTGTCCCTATCGTGGCTGCTTGAGAGGAGTCGTCGGCGGCAAGCGTGTCCCTTACGGGACTAGAACTTTGGCTTGCGGCCAACGAACGGGCTGGGATTCAGACGGACGGCTAGGTTCCCTCTGTCTATCCTACTATATGCGAAAAACACTAAGACTTAGACTAAGACTCGTAAAAATTAAACTAGCTATGCGTAATATACACATACATACATATATGTAATATTTTCTCATTAAATTATGTAATTTTAACTTATATAATGTCAAATGTATTTGGATTTAAATTATAAATTTATTAATGTTTTACCACGAGCTGGCGTTACGCCCGGAACCGGAAGTGGCCTCGTCGTACTCTGCGAGAGGATGTGCGAGAAAACAATAGAAATTAAGTGATGTATGACGTTTAAATTGTGTTGAACATTATAAACAAAATTGCAGGTAAATCACTAATAAATGACACATTTTTGGACCAGTAAAATATGATTTCAATTTGTTATGCTGAACTATCCAGGGAATATCCTTTTCTAAACTTTATTTACGTCCTCAGAGACCTGTACAAGCATGTTGTTTTATTTCAAAAAAGTAAAAGTAAAAGTAGGTACATAAGTATATGTAATATATTTATATTAGCCTGCTTCTAACTAAATGCCTGAAATTATATATAAACTTATACTCTACGCTCTATTTCGTAATAATATTTATTTATAAGAAAAATAAATGTAATAAATGGTCTTAATAAAAAAAATATATACCTATTCATATTATATTATATTCAAGGAAGCTGATAATATTATGTCTTTTCTATTTATAAATAATAATATAATGTATTTTATAACATAAAATATCACGGTATATTATAATTTTAAAATGAATATATTTTTAATTAATTAATATATATAATTATAATAAATAATAATAATATTTCATGCATATATCACGCAAATTGATTCCGCGGTTCACAACACCCATTTCAATTTTTATTTGCTTAATTAACATATTTTGAAACTGTGTTATGTCTATATAAATATGTTTGTTTTGAGGACATGATAACAGTAAAGTAATGTGTGCAGCCGACCTTCACTCCTTTGGGTACACATACAAATTGGCTTCGGTCAGTGGCGCATGGCGAAATCTACTGAATAATTTTAAGCAGACCCGAAGTGTAATTTAGATATATACAGAGATCATATATGCGTGTATTAAAATCTATAGTGAGGCCATAGCTCGGTGGCACAGCGTCTGACTGTAAATCTGATGATTGTGGGCTAGACCCCAAACAGAATTCGAGTAGAACGAGGACAACGGCATGTCTTGAGTCTAGATTCTATCATGCTGGGTACACTTTGAACTTTAGTATTATTAATTAACTGAAATACTTACCATAATCTTTATGATCCTAAGTATTATGTAAGTACAATTCATATAATATATATACAAGAATATATATTTATTTTAAGTAATTTGTTATTGTATACGTACGATATCTAATATATCATTTTTATAGCTATTTCAATATAATAAGGTATGATATTCTAAAAAGATGACTTTAAATATTTTTTTAAACCACAAAATTGCAATACTTCGACATCGAATACAAACGTTTTATTCCGACCGATTCACGCGAAACGATAGTTTTTAAACAATAAAAGCTTCACGCATTTAGACTTCCTGTCAACGTGATTATATACAAACGTATGCATATAAAAAAACGTAATCATAAAAAAAACCTATGCGTTTGATATTATAAAAAAAAAACATTATAAATGTTGGATAACTTAACAGATACAAAATAGAACATCTCGTGTACAATTTATTAACGTAATAAATTTAAAGTAGTGCATAAAATTTGTTTCGATATACATATGATTAATGTTAGACACATCTTTACTTCAATTTTTACACTTAAAAGGCGAAGAAACGATGTAAATCCAAATCACATTGTTAAGTTGGCCGTGCGTGTATAATCACCGTTTTTGCTGTATTCAATTAAAAATTGACCCACTGTCGGAGTCGCGGACAGAACAAAGCCACCTTATTGTACTCTGTACGTCTCGATCACAACATGACAAACCCGAAAATTTCTTTGGCGGCATTTTACTAGCTAGTAAAGAAATTTAGGACGCTGGAAATGGAATCACGGTCGGCTAAATTAATTTTTAGATAGCAATTACCTAATGTAATTGGATTAAAGGGGTTCAATAGCGCTATGTATGCCAAACAATTGGTTTACCTCGTTTTATGTAGAGCAAATTATTGTTACTAACGTCTTTTGTCCTATTTTGACCCTGAGTAATAGGCATACTTAAGATGACTTATTTAAATACTATAATTATTATCACATTGAAGACCACTTTCTAAATATAGTAAAAACAACTTTTTTTTAGCATTTGAAACCCAAATGTTAAGCCTCTATATATATGTTATAGAGGCTTAACATTTGGGTTTAACATTTGGCTAACATATAAAATGTTTGGTTTAATTTTAATATTAAATTAAATAATCATTTGTTTTTATAGTTGCTATTAATCTTTATTGAAACTCGGGTAACGGATGTTTATTGGTTATAAAATATAACAGTTTAAAATTGCGCAACTGGACGCAATCATCGTAGTACCGTCATTCCTTCACGAGTCTCGTCAACTTGAATATACAATAAAGGTAATAGAGACTTATTTGAAGTCCGATTCATTGTTAACTTGATTTATAGCAACATATTTCTTTTATTTAATAGCTTTTTATATTAAGTAACTTATGTTATTCCTTTGATGTAGTTTTTCTAACAAAACAGTATAAGTAATGAGAATTTTTTAAACGAAGTAACTGTGAGAAGAAGAATATTTTTGAAAATGTATGAAAATTGAACGGAATGCTAAATGCTCCACCATATAGCTATTGAAAGTATGGGTTAGTGGCTATAGAGCTTGGACGGTTAAGGCGCACAGCTCGGACTCCCTTTACGTTTTAATTTTTAAACTTTTTCCCTTTTCGTGGGTTAACACTTAAATAGATGTTTAAATGTAACAAAATATTTAACAATTATAAAATTAAATTAGAAAATGTATGTTTTTTAAATAACCTTAACGTATATTCTTTAAGTGGAATTACTCAACGTCCGTGACCATAACAATAATCATTAAATATTCTTCCACATCTTTTAAATGCAATTTCACGTAGGTAGGCACTAGGCACTATAATGGAAAATGGCAAATCCGAATAAGGTTACTGAGCCGTTACGAATCGTGTTTCAATAAGCCAAACGATGCTTTTATCAAAGTTTAGTTTACGCCAAACCAAGAATTTTGATATAAAAGGTAAATTTAAATTTTAAGTGGTTTTGACCTAAACGCTTATGAACTGTAAAGAAGGTCCGGCCACTGACCGGCATGTGATCAGGAGTTTTGTCCCACTTGACGACTTACATACTAGATAACTTGTAGCACGTATCGCATACTTACCCATCTATTTATGGGAAATTCACTTTTGTTGTAACGGTTCGAACTTTACGAACTAACGAAAGAATGTACTTTATATATATTTACCTTTATCATGTTATTATTGTCACTTAACCAGGAGTGTTCTACTCATAGCAGTAATATTTATTTCTAGATATTTTTCTTTGATAGCATGCTAACACCATGCCCAAGTGCAGTGTTAGATCTAGCTGCCCAATAAGTGAGGTATTTTTTAAAAGTGGGAATCGGCGATTGATCATACCTGTGCTCCTTCCGCCTACCCACCAAGACAAAGAAATTATGTTATAATTATGAAAAAAAATTATCTTGTAAATTCTCATATTTCGTTAAAAACATTTAGAATATTAAATGACTTATCGAGCTATCGATCCGATGATTTGGTTTATTCTTTAATAGATAAATCAGTGACTTTATTCTTTCATGTACAGACGTTTAGTATATTATGGATAATAAGTTGTCATATTAATCAAAATTCATATTTCATGTGCATGATTGACTTTCTAAGTAAGAACAAAAAAATATCCGGTTTGTCGTCATATAATAGTGTTTAGTTACTGTGCATCTGATAAGTCGTCGCCGACTACGCGCAAAATAATAATAATCAACTAATTAAAAAAGCTAGTCAAACATGTTTAGTGAAAGCAAAATTTCACGCGTGCTCTATTTTTTTACAGCGAATGCGTGTTTAATATTATGGTTTAACATTAACTTTGACAGTAGAGTTTTAGAGGTCGTAGGCTAACTTTAAATAATTACATTCATTTTATAGTTCAGTTTTAAGTTACCATGGCTGTGGATTTGATCTTTGTGAATCGGGGGAATAAATTATTAAGTATACACTGTCCCCAGACCCACAAAATATTAATTTACTTTTTGGAGGCGATACCTCTAGGCGTTACAAGCTTATCTGTATTTCTAGTACCTATCGTATGTTTATTGCTGTTTATAAAATGGATTGTTTATGGGTTCTGGTTTATATAATGAATGGTCTAAAATAAAATACTATGAAATTTCGTAGTGCTGCTGGAGAGGTATGCAATAAAATAAAAATATAAATAATGCAGGTAAAAAGGTCTAGATTTTATCAAATCAATATGAAAATGTGTATTTTAGATGTATATGAACTGTATTATATATATATATATATATATATATATATATATATATATATATATATATATATATATATATATATATATATATATATATATATATAATATATGTATATATATATATATATATATATATATATATATATATATATATATATATATATATATATATATATATATATATATATATATACATTATTTTTCAAAATAAGCAATTAAACAGGTTCCGATCCTACCTATCCCAAGTAGTCCCGACTAACCATTACAGATTCTGATCTGCAATGGTAATAATCATTAAAATATTACAATTTTTATCAGGAAAGAGCTAGTAAAATTATAGTGCAGAAGATTTGGAACACCTGCCAGAGCAATTGGCCCTCGTCAAATGACCGTTAGTACATGCATAATGCCAACCGCGAATTGCTCCACTGACGTAATGACATGCTCACTATGGTCAGCTACGTGCTATAACTGAAACTTTACAAATAAACAAACTAGGTCAAGCACACTTTAAACACAGAATATCAAAAATATTTTGAGCACAAGTGCTGCTCGAAATAACTATGTCTTGAATTTACTTACATTTTTGTCTTAAAATAGTCTTAAGTCTTTAAATAAAATACAAAGTAATATTTTTAAAGTAGCTCAATTCGTTAAATTAAATATTATAGCATCAAAGTAAAACATTGCAAGATGATCGATTTACAATTGACATTTCTTTTATTTAGCACCTTGGAGCTGTGCTGATAATAAAGCTATGATATGGATTATAGATAGTGAATTTATTTTTAAATGAGTTCTAGTTCATCTCAAGGAATTGAGTTTTTTTTATTATATTGGCGAATGATTTATGGAAACAATAAAAGGATGGAGGTTTCATATACCCGGAGACACATAAATTTGTTTCAGCTTTATATTGTGTTCTGGGTATTAATATTTGATATATTGAGTAAAAAAATAAAAGTACAATATGAAAATATGATGACTCTACGATTTAACATTACATAATGTAATTTTTGACGCGATTGCATAGTGGTCGAAACATTATCAATCATCTCAGCGTCGACCTACTATAGGTCTAGGTTAATCTCATTCAAACGATCGACAAGTTTTTGCGGACGTGCACGAGTGAACTGTATCTGATAGAATACGACAAGCGACTGGGGCTGTCTAAGAGGTGGTCGTAGTATTTACAATATTTATAGTAAATTGTATATTTCTTCTAATTCATATCTATTTAATGCTTTCTGGTGCAATTGAATATTGTAAATCCCAGTATTCTTCTTTTGTTCAAGCAATCTTAATTAGACAAGTAGGCATAAGACAGTAGCACCATATAACACAAAATGTCCAGATAGTGGAGAATGATGTAATGCACACTGGGTTCTCTATCTACTTACTCTACATAAAGCGAAAAATGTTTAATTATACTTAGTCTTAACTCTTACTCTGGCTATAAATACTGTTACAATTAAAAATAAACAAAATATTACTTTTGAATTTGGAATATGTCATTTTTATACGATCCTTTATTGATTTTTATTATTTTCGCACCAATGTATATACAACTTGCAAAATCCTCAATACGCTTGGTATTAATCAAATATTTATGTATCAGCCTATTGATAGGTGCAATGAAAACTCTTCTGTCTGTGACAAAAAAGATTTGGCCGTCTACGTGGTATCCTTACGAAAAAAACAGTAAGGGAAAGAGTTCGAAGAAGTTCTGTCCGAAAGCAAACGATTTTATCTCGGGAGATAAAGATGGCACCTAGAACCATGTCGTATGTTTTAAAAGATGACTTAGAACTTGCAGCTTATAAGAGACGCACTGGTCATTTTTTACTGATATATAAATTAAAAGGGAATAGAGTGGTAAATGCTTCGGAGGTAAGACGCAAAGAGAAAAGGCCACAGAATATTTTTATTTATAGATGAGAAAATTTTTACAACTGAGCAATATTTTAACAAACAAATTTACTGTACTTATGCTGAAAGCTTTCCATTTAGTCAAAAGAGTACAAGGTGGGTACTGTCTATCATATCATAGTTTTTGAAAAAGGTATCAGAATATCGACACAAATGTGTCAACATGTTGTTGTTAAGGGGTTTAACTACCTTCTCAAGAATGAAGGGTTCTTGAGAAGGTAGCTAAGAACGCCACCATAGTAGTTAAGAACATATCTTAACAACACCATGTTCAATAATCAAAGAATGGTCCCTTTCAACAAGATCGGCGCCGAGTAATTTAGCTCGATTCAACGATCTTGGTTAGAAGCGAACGTTCCGGACTTCATCAGAGTTGAAGACTGGCCGTCATCTATCCTGATTTCAACCCACTGGCTTGGTCTAAACGCCGTCATATTTTCCAAAAACAATCGATTCGATTGGCAGTGAAGAATTTTCCCATAGGAAGAGACTACTAACTTTCCCATAGAAGATGACTGGCCTCAACGCCAACTGGCATTGCAGCCAAGACCCATTCGAATAAACATAATATATTTTTAATGGTTTTATATCAATGTATTAAGCTAATACACTTAAGAGTAATAACTATTATGTATTATAAAAAAATGTGTTTTTCTTTGAAATAATATTTATGGTCAGACTAAGTATAGGTATGTAATACAAGGCTATATTAAATACCATCAAAAATTGATTTATTCATAAAACTTAAAAAGAACCAGACCATGTCACATCGACAACAAAAAGATAAAGCGATAGTGCACAACACGGGCGGCAAAATAATCTGCTTTGTTTCATACAGAACGGTATACGACTAATTCGGTCATAGCACTATTGTAATGGTTAGATTCCAGATAAGGTTGTGTTCTCGATGCAATGATCAGAGACATAGATAGTGAAGATATACACTTCCTGACTCGCTGTATGGAAACATTTTAATGATGTAGGTATACATGACAAATTATTATATCAAGAAAGTGACTAATTGTCACGGATAAAAACCGGAACGGGAGTGCTGATACTCGCGCCTGGGAAGAAAAACCGTTAGCGAGTTCAATGAAAGAAGAGTGTGAATATCTTAATTTGCAGTAAATGACTATTGTTAGGGGACGATTACATAACGATTATCGTGAGACACACATATAATTATCATTCCGTTACTTTGATATACCTTAATGGTCCTGAAAATGCACACACATAAAATATACATAGACGTTTACAGGCAATTGATATGTTTTCACATTAATAAACTCCGTTTTTAATAGTTGTTTAAACAATACAAATACATACTTATAGCGTTTTACTTTTTTGTCAATCCAATCAACTACATTATTATATATCGATATACGGTTTACTGTATATATTAAATATTTTTTTATAACAAGTAATATAATTTTCCTAACCATTTAAAATTCTAATTGTTATATATACTATATAATCATCATAATCAATCATTTAGTAGCAAAAAAACATATAAAAATTGAGTTTTTAATATCATTATAAATTCAAGTCAAATTAAGTAAATTTTATGACTGACACAGGTGCAGGGCCTACGAACACGTTTACATGTAAATATCTAATAATGTATTGATGGTCATCGAAATAAATAGGACTATATTAGAATTTTTTTGCTATATTATATTGATAAAATAATTAAAAATACGAAAATATTTAAAACGAATTTACGTAATTTAAAATTAAAATACATAATATATATATATATATATATATATATATATATATATATATATATATAATATATATATATATATATATATATATATATATATATATATATATATAATTAAAAAATAATTAATCTTACCATCTTCTGGCTCAATTTCAGCAATTGGGAACACAAATGTAATTTGCAAAAGGAATCCAACTACAAATATATTCACGGAAGATATCATTATGAATAAATTGATGCGATTAAATTTCTCTGCTATATGCCAGTCAATTGATTAAGCATTAATCACTTAATGGCTATAAAAGACCGTAATTTTGCGTAGCGAACCTTCTCTAGCCGCGAGCAAGCCGTGCGCCAGCGCAGCTTTGTGACTTCTGAACGACTAACAAAACGATCAAACTGAAAGGTCTAACATACCGAGTATGATACACCTTTTACAAAGGCATTAAATAAAGTTTTATGAATAATTTTTTTATAGTGTTATAGTTCAAATACGGGTATAAAAATATAACTATATTTAAAAAAAATTAATTAATGATATAAAGTTCGTGTAATAGCAGATAAATGAAAAATAAACTAATAAAACAAGGGCATGTTTATGTCTTGTTATTCTTTTTTTTATATTCACGCTGTATCCCGCATGTAGATCCAGAGAGGCGCTTTCATGTAGTCTGGGGTGAATCAGATATGTACCTATAAATATGTTTTACAATTGTATTTTTTTAGTAATACATATATTAATATTACTGCATAAATATAAAGTAAAACAATACATTAAGTTGCCTGCTAAATTATAATTTATTTTTTCGAAAAGAAAGAACATGAAAATATAGTAAAAATTCTTTTCTTCAAATATATTTACAAACAAAGGGTAGACGCCAATTGATCGACGCATGCGTTTTGCACCAGCGCGCGCATTCTGTTATCATCTGATAAGCTCATTCAGTCCCAACTCCTCTAAAACTAAACATATGTTTTGCGAAGGATAGCTTTATACGAAATGTAAATTAAATACATCTACAATGGGCAACCAGTTCAAGAATGTGGCGGTCATTGCCTGCCTCAAAACGCTGCTTTTCATTTTTAACATCGTGTTTTGGGTAAGAGCTTAATTGTTTTAAAATATTGCCTTGACAACGGATATTAACTTAAGTTTAATAAGACATTGATGATAAAATAAAATTATTTATGGATATGATATATGGATTTAAACGCGGGTGGCGATATAATTTTACTATTATTTCAACGAAATAATTTAATGTTAAATAAAATTATATTATCATTAACACTAAAACCCAATACCTTTACAGTTGACGGGCCTCTTTATCCTTATAGTTGGACTATGGGCAGAATTTGACCTTTATAAATATATGGAGTTGTCTTCAGACTTCTCCGGAACAGCTCCTCACGTCATCATAGGAATCGCAAGTCTGATAGTACTTATTAGCTCAGTGGCATTCTCCTGCATCATCAAAGGGCAACCTGTTCTACTCTACATTGTAAGTGATATTCTAATTTTTGATTTTAAATCTGTAGCTAAAATATCTTCAAATATAAATGTTCAAAATACTTAATTTTTAATATGATAATTATTTCTTAAACAATAATAAATATTGTAGGTAAGTGACAAATTTGACATAAAAACATCGGCCAAGTGCGACTATTACTTACACACCGAGGGTTCTGTACCAACTCAACTTGTTAACTTTGCGGTCGTATGCATTCATTTTGTATGAAGTGAACAACATAAATAATTTTGCAATGGTTTCTTTCTATTATTGACTTATAAATTACACTTTTTCAGATTTTTATTTATTTCTTCTATAAGTTCCCACTTTTTGTCAACTTTTACGAGTACCGTACCAGTGTACGGAATCCTCGGTGCGCGAGTCCTACTAGCACTTGACCGATATTACTACGTGAATTTGAGTCTGTGTTTACAATATTATTACATAATGCTATGAATATTTGTTTTTCATTGTAAGATATTAATAGTATAGTATCTATTATTAATACAACTTAAAATTTAAATGTACGCGAGATAATAAAAATATTTTTTATTTTTACCCAAAAGCCTAAGTATGTATTATAATATTTAATAACATATATGTATTTTAATCTATTTGACATAGTTAAAAGAAATTCTCCAAGAATTTTTTAATAAACTTTATTATGTCAATTAGTATTTATTAGTTGTAAAATAATTATTATTATACAACTGATTGAAACATTTGCTTCGAAGCCCCTGCAATCTTATCATCTTTAAGACATGGAATTTGTGGCTTCAAATCCCGAGTCTTCTCTTAAGTGAACTAATAGGTACCATTACAAAAGTTTAATTTGGAAAGTTGATGATACAGCAAATAATGGTAAAAAAAGTCAAGGCGTATTGTATTTTTTTAATCCATTTAAAAGACAATTATATCGTTTAACAAAGAATGCACTAGTGCGCACACACTCGCTGACCTGTAACATATGAGTAGCGTTACGTGTAATATCAAAGGTTAAGCTCAATAAGGTTTATACAAATAAAATACATCTATGTATTTAGGTGTAAAGTATACTTATTCCGTTTTTATAAATCGACATTTGTAGTTGTATTATTTATTATTCATTTATATGAGTTTAGTTATTTTATATTAACACTATTAGTAATGATTTTCTATTTTTTTGTGTCGAACATAGAAAAAGCTTCTTTTATTTTCAAAATGTCGTCGTACATACTGCCAAGCAAATGGATGATATCAAGCTGAAATTAATACCAAATATCCAGTTTACAGTCCATAGAAAAGATAAATAAGAGATTGGCGTAACTAGAGACATTTTCCAGGAGGGCCCGTGTACATATATATGACCATGAAATATATGAATAACGTTTTTATAAATTATTACCAAAAATGCAGACGCTATTTTTATATTAATAATTATTATTAATTTTATAGTACGGAGGATTCCTGGTATGCATTTTTATGATGGATGCCGGTGTAGGGGCGTCAGTGGTATGCTACCGTGACACGTTTGCAAAGGGCTTACACGATGGACTTACTCAAACGATTGCTACATATGATCCTCAAAAGCCTAACTTCGACTTTGCTCAATCGAAAGTATGATTCATGCTTATATTAATTAATATTGAATATAATATTATTATAATTTTTAGCTTCTCGCTATATTTATAGATCAGTGTTAAGACGCTCCGTCCTCAGCTCATCTTAGCGGAACTAAACGCCGCGCTTTGTCTTGTTACCAACGAACGAGTGAACGAGAAAAATGAAATTATTCATTCTCCCCGTGTGAAAGTCGAACTCACAATCGTCGCATTTACAGTCAGGCTCAGGCGCGGCGCCACGGCGGCTTAAAAAATATAAGAAAGCAATGTATTATAAATTTATTATAATCACGGAATTATCTAAAATAAAAAAAAGACTTAAGTGCAGGTAAAATTAAAAGCTTATTAAAGAATCAATAAGATAAGATTAAAGTAGCAACAAATTTATATGTTGGTGAATTCTACGGCACAGAAAGTTTAACATATTAATAAGGATTTATTAATACGCGTTAATATTATTTACAGTTACAATGCTGTGGGGTTTCCAATTACACGGACTGGATGCGGCTCTCTCCTCAACGAGTGATTCCTATTTCTTGTTGCCATGATACAAATCACTGCGTTACGGCTAACTTACAGCAATGTTTACCAACAAGTAAGCTTAACATTTAAAAAAAAGCCACATATTGTTCTTATATATATCACATATTATTAAAATTTTTGGGGTTCCGTACCTCAGAAGAAAAACACGAAACCTTTACAGGATCACTTTGTTGTCTCCCTCTGTCCCACTCTATCTGTCTGTCCGGCTGACGTACATAAAGACTATTTTCTCAAAATCGCGGTTATATTCAGATATCCAGATGAAATTTATATCAAATATCCAAGTCGATCATAACTATAAGTGCAGAAAAATCAAACTACTAAACCAACGCAATCAAAAGGTATATTATTGAGCGTTTATGCTTCATATTTGCCGCAATTTATATGAAAATCGCCGGGTAATCAAAACATATACAGTAGCCACCAACAATCTAGAATTATGAAATTTTGCAAGGAAAATACCAAAATAGGAAATTATCAAGTATATTACAGAAAAAAAAAACCAATACAAGTCGTTCATTTCAGATAAAATTAGTGTATACTACCTACATAGTTACATTTGTCAACTTTTACCTATATTTTTAACACTCCACAAGAAGTGAGAACTAATAGTACTTATACAGGAAAAATCTGTATGAATTTCATAGTTTATAAGTTAAATCTGTTTAATACACAATTTTAATTTTAAATTTAAGTTTGTCAATTATTATAAGTTTTATTTCTGCTACCCTACAATAATAAAATTGATACAGAACCCTCGGCTCGCAATTACTATTCATACTTGACCAATATTTTTATACTTCATTAGCATAGTACAAAGTTAAAACGAAAAAATTAATACCCACAGATATAGTACAAAAAGTTTGTCAGTCATGGTTTTGTTATTATAATTACCATAACCAATATCAAAGATACAAACAAATAGTAATTAAAATATTATATTTTTCAGGGTTGCTACGAGGTCATTACAGAATATTTGACAAGCAATATGAACATATTAATTGGAGTAGCTGTTAGCACAGCTGTACTGCCACTCCTTGGGGCTTTGCTATCTTGTTCTCTTGCTCGGTACATTGAAAAGTCTAAATATGATGCTATCAATTAAATATAACTGAAGATTTAAAAACTAATGACGATTTATCTGGCAATCTATTATTGACTGAGTAGTTTTTATTTAATGAATGTATTCTAAATATTATATTTAATATTAAGTAGAAATTCTTAAAATGTTTATTTTTTATTAGTAATTGTTACAAAAGTTTAAAAATTTTATCTCTTCTTAATAGATGTATTCATATTTTACTCAATTTTATCTTACTAAATGATATATTATTAATAAAATAAAACAAGCATCAACATATAATTTGTTTAATTATAAACATTAGTCAAATATAATAATTATTTGTTTGATCACCACAATTAATCACTGTCTGAACTATTTTTGTCCTCTTTAGGTGCAACAGGAGCTTCCTGTTTATAGTGTCTATATTCTGGCTTCAGTTCCCACATATTCTTGTGAGGATTCTTAAGATTATAATTACATACCTCTTTCAATATTTCCTTTAAGTAAATTATCGGCTGTCTGGTTATCTAAAAGAAATAAATATTAATTAAGTTTCTTTTATATGCTAGTTTTTAAATTCTTTATGCAGAATAATACAATACCTTTTGAAGATCCTTAATATTGTAATATTGATGCTTTTCAAATGCTGCAAAGAGAACATTAAGTACTGCTTCTTTGTCATCTCGAGCCTTTTTACCTTCTGCTTTCTTTTTCTCTTGGTATTCAATCTACAAAAAGCAATTTACATATAGTTCAAAACAAACTATAAAATTATATATTACTTTTATGCTGTGTAAATAATCTTTTCACTTTCATATATACTATATAAAAATATAAAGATAAATTACTTACATTATGCTTGTGATCTGAAACTGGTTTGAAATTTTGTACTATTCTTTCTAACTGTTGCACTTGTCGTTGAGGCATTAATGCCTTTCTTATAGATTCAGATTTTAACTTATAATATGTAGGGTCGGCGTTATAGGGCTTGCACTCCAACTTTTGTACTATTCTTCCTTCCATGTAAAGCTTCTCTGACTCTGGCACTACAGCATCAATATTTGAAGCTACAAATAAATATTTTATGAATGTACTAATCATTTAAGAAATACTAATTTAAAAATGTATAATCAATAATTTTTAAATAAATGTTACTGATAACTTACGCACAACATGTGAAAATACTCCTAAAGATTGTCTCGTAACATTGGACACATCAAGGAGATGTTCTTTTGGTATTGTTTGCTCGCCAGGTTCGAGGCATAAAACTGCCTCTGATAACGATAACTGGACTTGAGCACGTCCAGGTGCTCGAGAAATTTTTAATTTACCAACTTCAATGTCCCCTGGAGCTTTGTCCCATTTGTTTGCAATATATTTTGGAACTTTAACAAGCCAAACACCGCGACCTGTATTTGATAAATCTAATTCTCTGTCAACATGAGGAACAGCTGGGTTACTCATAGTAGTAATTTTGTTCAGTTATCGTAAACCTAAATATATAAATTAATAACGTGATTTATTTCATTAAAGTTTAGCTTTGTTGTTTCTTGTTTTATGGCTTAAGGCGAGCCAGTCGAAAAATTTTTGGTTAGCTGTTTATCGTGCAAAATGCCAACTTGACAAATACACTTTAGAATTGACATCACAGAGAATAGATTGATTGACATTTGAATTTGACTTACATGAAATAGTCCAACAGATTCAATATTAAAATTGATTAAAGACGTACCTTCATAAATAGAAATGTATAGCTTAGCAAAAAAGAATATGGGAAAAATGAGGATGCCACTACTATTTATATGGCCATATACTCCATATAGTACGACAAGAATAGTCATGATACTTACATTTTAACAAATTATAATTTAGGTTAACTCAAAATATCTCTGTTAGGAAATAAATTTCTTTTCTGATCTTATTAATATCGTAAGATATTTAAAAAGAACACAAATGTATGAAAATGTTTCATTTTCTATCATAAATAAAAAAGGGCTTAGATGTACCATAGAAAACGGAATGAAATTGGTTTCGAGAGTAGCCTTGTTCACTTGACAGCTTAACATTTTATTATAATAGTAGTACCATTATAATAAAATACTTAGATCCATCTATCACCACTCCAAACTCTTTTTTACCAAGCTTTACCTAACATATGCTGTTATATTTGAAATGATGAAGTCAGAATCATATATAGCAAACTACACTAGAAAATAAATCCTATTTTTTTTTGAGACATCGCTCCGTGGCACTCCCGTCCGCCGGACGCCCGAAGACTACCTCGAGACATCCTTCCCCCTCCTTCTGATTCCTGAGCTGCTACCAAGGTCGCTGGTCGCCTAGGCTGAGCCTCCCCCGGATCACCGAGGGTCTCATTCGGCCGGGCTGACCGCCCGGGTACCACATAGCTCACTCCTTTCGTCCAGTCCTTATAAATCTTGTCCCTCTTAAGGACACTTTACCTCGGGCGAAACGCCCAACCCAAGGACCCGCCCATATTCATGGGCGGCGGAAGAGCCTAACGGCAAGAGGGCACTGCCCTGAAGTCGTTTTCCTCTCCCCCCTCGGGGGTCGAGAGAGAGAATACATCTGGAATACTATTTTTACACCTATTAGCTGTAAAATATTGTGAAAAATGTATACTATAAGAAAAAAATAATTTAACTTATTACTTACTTTATTGTCAATCTAACCTTTAATTTATCATTACTTTATTATCATATAATCGTAATCTTTTTGTTACTTGCTTAAAATTATTACACAGTTGGTTTCTTTTTACCTCTTTCATTTGTTGTCACTGTCATAAAAATTCTGTCATTTAAAAAACATATTGTCGAATGTCAAAATTCGTTATTCCTCTGTGAATTTTGTTGATGATGATGAGCGATACTTATGAGTGACAAAAACAAAAATCTTAAATATATCTTTCATAATATGGTTTTTTTAATTTTCTAAGCTTCAGCTGAAGAGAATTTACATTGTGCTTAATAGAAATGTACAGACATGTTCGGCTATAGTAAAGAAGCCGTCCGAGTGAAAGTCAAGGTTTGTATTGTGCATGTTGTTAAAATGTAAATTAGACTTCATTAAGGTTTTCTTAATAAATATATAACTTCATAAAAAGCTTATTTATCTATTTACTGAAGAAGAGCTTAATTATAACACATAAAAATCAATATGTGGAAACCCCAATATTGTAAAGGAAGCTTTTATTATCACATAAAAAGTTCTTAAATACTGTCCGTTTACAGAAATGCGAAGGAAAATTGCAACCCGAATTAAGAAAGTTTTCAGTGGACCCTCAAATAACTTCTTTAGAAGTTTTGCAAAGCATTTTAATTAAAGCATTTGATATCAAATCTGATTTCACATTATCTTATAGAACAGTAGATGACTATGGCCAAGAAATATATTTACCCCTGCTATCAGACTGGGATTTGGATGCTGCTTTTCTCAAGTAAGATTTTTTCAAAAAGTTTTTTTTGATTGACAAATTTATATTTATTACATAAATAATTATTTAAAGAAAATACTAATAAGATAATAATATTTTACCAGAATATAAACATATTTTCTATAGCACTTTTATGTATAAAAATTATTAAGTATAACATTTTTAAAACTATAATATTTTAAAAACCAGGGCTCATAATATAGCATTAACTCAAAGATCAGAACCATGTGTTCAATTAAAAGTAGACATGAAGCCTTTTGCGGAGGCGTCAGAAGATTGGGAGCCACCAACAATACAAGCTACTGTTACACAGAATTGCAAAGAACAGCCAACAGTACAACCAGTGAATCAGGTAGAAAAACAAGAAACACAAACTGGCTTCCAAGGACTAATTATGAATCAAGTAAGTTTTTATATGCTTACTTAAAAAAATATTTTTTAACTAAAACTTTATCACAAAGAATTCATTTAAATATAAAAGCTACCAAACAATATATTCAAAATAAAAATTTAATATATAAGAAACAGCATTCAACCAATTTATCAAGTTCTTTTGTACTTTTGTATGTATATTGAAAAAGTGCATTTTTTACAGGTAGAAAAAACTTTTAATATGGTATCAAGAGCTCTAAATCTATATGATGATCCTAATACTCCACCAAGACCTCCACTCAGTGACATCGAATTTAGAGCTTTTCTAGATGCAGTTGGTCAAATCAACAATACAACAAAATTAAGGGAAGTTATTTACTGTGGAGGAATAGAGCCCAGCTTAAGGTAATATATAAATGTTAATAATAACCACATTTAGATTTAATTAGAAAACTTCATTATTTATTGAATAAATTGTTTTACAGAAAAGTTGTTTGGAAACACATTTTAAATGTATACCCTGATGGCATGACAGGTAAAGAACGAATGGATTACATTAAAAAGAAAGCAAATGAATATTATTCACTAAGAGAAGAATGGAAAGACTGTATCCAAAAGGGAAAGGTAAATATTTGAAAATCTTATCAATATAGTATATATATCCAAGGATTACTTATTTTTAATATAAATATATTAATCTTAAAATAGGAACATTATGACATATAAAATTAAGTTAAATATGATTAATTTTTTAATGTAATCAAGTGTTTTCAGGTTAATGCAGATTTGGCTTATGTGACAAGTATGGTTCGGAAAGACGTGCTTCGTACTGACAGACATCACAACTTCTACGCGGGAAGTGATGATAATCAAAATATTGCATCTCTCTTTAATATTCTGACTACGTAAGTTTAGTAATGTATACCTATTGAATACAAATTCCCTATTATTAACTGGTTTTTACCTCTAAAAATTAATTACAGATATGCAATATATCACCCTACAGTGAGCTACTGCCAAGGTATGTCTGATTTAGCTTCACCTCTATTGGTAACAATGGGCGATGAGGCACACGCATATATTTGTCTCTGCGCACTTATGACTAGATTATACCCAAACTTTTTACTAGATGGCGAAGCCATGACGCTTAAATTTTCACATCTAACTGAATCTCTACAAGTGTATGATCCCGATTTTTACAATTATTTAAAGTCCCAGCAAGCTGATGATTTACTATTTTGCTATAGATGGTTATTACTGGAAATGAAACGCGAATTCGCTTTTGATGACGCTCTCAGAATGTTAGAAGTGTTATGGGCTTCATTGCCCCAAAAATCGCCGGTAGTTGAGTTACCGTTGAAAGAAAAAGACTTTGATGGGACTCTTGAAATAACTGTCGATCCTCCGCCGTTAAGTCCGTTGGTGAAAGCGCCACGAGAAAACGCGTATACTAAAGTGTGTGCAATACGGCGACAGAGCTCAAGCTTCAGTCTAGCAAATGTCAAAGCTCCTAAATTGGCCTCTACTAAACAAACGAACCACAGTTTAGATGAAAATGCTACTAGAAAAGCCTTAAATAACGCATCTCTTAAGCACGCCAAAGAATTCCAAAGCTTGGATGATGCTGCGTTGCGAACGCAAAGAGTATCCAAAGAAAATCAAGAATCAGTCAATGACGAAACCAATTCAGAAAGCTCAACACAAGCTAAAGATGCGAAAATCACTTCAAGGATGAAGAGTGTACCAGAACATGTTAAAGTTTTAGAAGTTAACAATTCAACTAATTCTGCAGAACCTTTACTCGACACAGGATATCTTACAAATGGAACTATCCAAAGTAATGTGAAAGATACTCCCTTAGGAAATCAAATTAGGCTCCTGAGGGACAAAATATCTGTCCATAATAAATTCTTCTCTTCTATGGATATACTTGACGATCCCAACGAGACAGATATTGCAAAAAAGCCCAAAGTTAAAATGATAAAAAATTTAAATGAATTTCTTAACTTTGCGACTGGGAATAAGGCTACTTTTGTAAAACAAGAAAAACTACAACGAACTCATTCTGCAATTGAACGTAAAGAATGCCCCAAAATTATTTTAACTAAAACATCTTACGATGAAAATGACATAACATCGTTAGCTTTAAAAACACAAATGAATAAAATTAGCAAAATGAGCTTCGAAACCAACGATGGCAGCAGTCCAGACGATTCTCAAGAATACTACCCCATGACCACATCGATGACTAGGGAACTAAGATTGGAAGTAGAACATTTGGATCGGCAAGTATTTGGCCTCTCATACGTTAACCGATGTAGTATGATTTGTGATTCTCCTTCAGATTCTACAAGTACTGAAGATAAACCAGAGTATTATACGGAAGCAAAAGAGAATCGTCTTGCCACTGACGCTATAGTGCTGCAAGCTAATGTAACAGAATCTGTGGATCTTTTGAAACGGTCGCCATTACTGGACACCATAAAATCGAATGCAAGAAGTGCTGAGGACATATATTTATGGGAAAATCCTCTACACAGAAATACGCCAACAACGAGAACTACAGCGAGTTGTCCTCAAACTCCAGACGAGCAGGCTGAACTAGACTTCGACGGTGATACGGGTGAAATATTTGAAGAACATTCTGGTAAGAAATCTATAACACCAATAAGATTGTTACGAAAAAACCATTCCTTAGAACCCCAGGATACGTCTAAGAGACCTTCTTCCACTATACCTTCAAGCGAATCGGATTCTTCTGAAAAAGATCTTGTCGAGTCTATCGATACTACTACTGTAAAAATTAACCCATTACAGGAAGGACCTAATCCTAAATCACATAAATTTTTTTCAAATATGTCCCACGAGCTTGAGAATGCAAAGAGAAATTGCGAATCTCTCCTTAATGTTAAACAATCAAATCTACAAAGCGTCGCATCGACTATTAATAATTTTCAAAAAAAATACGAAGTCTTCAAGCCGCCTTCTCAAAAGAATCCTAGTGTAGCAGCCGTTGGAAGCGACCACTCAGTTAAGAATAGTGTGGGTAGCCTGCCCTCGCCGACAGTGTTTGGGGGCGGCAATCCATTTTTAATGTATTTATGTCTTACAGTATTATTACAGCATAGGGATTACATAATGAGAAATCGCATGGACTACAACGAGCTAGCAATGCATTTCGATAAGATGGTACGTAAACATAACGTGAACAGGGTACTGAATCAAGCGCGGCAAATGTACGCACTTTATTTGAAACAGCAAGCTCATAAGACTGGTGACGTCACTACTTGAACATTTCTTTTAATAGAAAGATCTCCAATTATATTATTTTATTGCTCATTTATACAAAGTATAGATTTATTTTAGGTTACAAGTTAAAAATATGACATTCCTTATTCTTAAATCAATCCAATAGACGTTTAATATATGTATGTATATATGTTTTTGTGATGTCTTTTAAACTAGGAAGAAATGAGGCCTTATTTTACCCCAGAAAATTGAAATGTGAACTTAAATAAGTCGATGAATTTTGTTTAATGCATTTATTTTGTTTCGTTGCAAGTATAAGGTTTGATTGTGAGGATTCTTTGGCAAATGCGCAGGATTAGTCATTCGATATCTACACTTAACGTGTAACTGAATGCTTAATCGAATAGCGCCTAATGGATAATTAAAACATAATTAATTAACACTTCCGATTTTATCTGAATTTTTTAAAAATAATACCTACTACATCTCTATTCAAGTTAAATTGAAATACTAGTTTATAAGCTATGGAATTCCTTAACATTTGTGAGTTATCTTTGTATTTATAATATAAAATGTTATATTAATATTATCATCACACATTTTGGTTTCTGAGCAACGTTGAATGATGAGTAATCAGAACTAGACGCAGCTTCAAAAGAGTCTAACAATAAGCTAAGAAAATATGGCCCTCGTATTCAATTAATATGTTCTAGAGGACAAAGATGGACAAAATTAATTTTTAAGATTTAAGAAGAAGATTGCCCAACTCTTATTAAATACCAAGCAATAAGAGTTGTTGTTTTGTAAATAATCAAAAATTATGGACAAATAAAGAAGACAGTAACACAAATGCAATATATTTGATAAAATTACTATATATCTACTACACTTTGCGCAAAATGTTTTTTACTTTTTGTATTTATTTATTTTTATATATTTGTTCTTAATTTCATTTTGTATTCCAAAGATTAGATAGATATTGCCTTGCCTGCTTACTATTGTGATATTATTTATTATTTTTTAAATTTTATAGCTAATTACATACAGTGTACTTATTTTATTTTGAGTTTGATGTATAATATCCTTGTATGTAAATTAGCATAATGCATTTATAAGAAAAATACAGCTTGTTGATGGTAATAGTATATCGTAAGTGCACAATGCTCAGAAATTGTTATATTGTACAAATATATACATACATTTAGACGTAATAACTAATTTTGAAATTATCCTATACCTATTCCCAATAAAAATAATGTCTCCCTTTTAATGTATCTAAATTTCAGCAATAGATTTGGAGTAAGGCGCTTGTGATGAAAATGATTATATGACAGCCTATTTTGAAGTCTGTAAATATAATATTCAAAACTATATTTTGTTTTGTTTTTTTGTATCACCACACACGTGTTTTAACATAATTATAGGTGAAGTAATAACAAAAATTTTAATTAGGTTGGCAAAAACGGGAAATGTAGTGTCTAACACTGCTATATGATACTGCGTGAAGATAATAAATAATAATACGTTGGCAAAAACTGAAGAATACTCTTTAATCTTTTGTTTTAGTGTAGTTAAGTTAATATTTATTACTAATTTTGTTATTTATATTATTGACAAGCAAAAGTGATCGGGAAATTACATTACTCATTCAAAATTAGATATATCTTTTTTTCGTAGCGCAGAAGTAGTGTGTGACTGTAAACGCCATGAACGTGAAATTGATTTCCACTATATTTATTTCCCCACTTTGTTAACAAAACTAAGTGCAGCGTTGCATTCCGCCCGTCACTCGACACGTCGTTAGTGTCATTAAATTGACGGTCTATCATGTAAACATATTGTAAGAGATAATTAAAACCACGATAACTTTGTGAGGGATTACTCATAAATTTATTCATGAATATTTAAGGCAAAATAATAGTAACATTCCGTCTTCCAATACCTTATTTCCTTATATTTTAAAATATCACAATAGCTTCCAGTTTCAAGCATCGAAATGAAGCGCGAAGATTTTTCTAAGCTAAGTATATTTCTTTAATATTTAGGTACTAATTTAACATTATTTATGACTACTGTAAATTGCTGTCTACTTTCGTCTATTTCCGCCGCTGCCCGACAGGATCATAGCGATACGCATGAAGATGTTGAGCACGTCCAGGTACACCGAAATGGCCCTGCGAACATTGCAAATGAAATTATGAGAAACGAATATAATTGAAAATTATGTATGATACATGGCACATTTTAAATAGTCCCAGATTGCAAAGGTGAAATAATGTTTTAGATAAACAATTATGACATAATTTTCAGAAATGTACTTACGAGTTAATTGGGTCATATGGGTGGAAGCCATACACTGGATGCATTTCTGCTCGCTTAATGATTGCTTGGGTGTCATACAATAGGAAGCCGCCGAAAACAATGAGACCACCATACAAACTCAGAGAATATAATCCTAAAATAATATCATACTAGTTAGTTAAAAAATATATACACAAATGATACAGATAGAAGATTAATTTTCTCAACAATTCATTATATAATTATAAAATATTATAATATATATAATTTAAAAACTCATCTTATTCATAAAAAAAATGTGAAAATCTACATAATTAAGTATAAATATAGTTGCAACTCACCCGCTCCAAGAGCTGTAGTAGGTGGTAAGAACATGCCAGCGAGGGACGCAGCGAACACCGCACCGAGCCCCATAGCGAGGGGTGCACGCATGTTTAAAAACTCACCAGACGGTGCGCACACTGCGATAGTACTGAGACCACCCACTACACCTGCTGTGTACCTGAAAGTGTTACGTTAACGTTTATGAACATAATCATTTTTAGTTACAAATTTATCACACATGTTAGGATAAAAAATAATGTGTGGTCATAATAAGTTATTTGGTTTTCACGATGTTTATACATATTAAATAAAATAATTTAACAGGTAGTGTACCCGTGACCGCGGACCACGGACTACCGCAAAGTGCCCGAAATGTCGGGTTTCCAAAAAAAATGTTAATATACACTATTAATCCGGTTAACTGTTTTTTTTTTAAATTTGTGGTCACATTTTAAAACTGTTTTCGTAATTCTGTTGATTGTAGTATTTTTTATGTAATAGTACTAATGAATTAATTTGAATATATTTATTTTTAGTTGTGAAGGCAGTAAAATTAAATAAATTTATCATATAATATACTAAAATTTCATTATTTTTATAATCATTACACTTTTCACATTGAGGGTAGATAGGAGAAACCTGGAGATAAGTCTATTAACACATTTTTGTCATATTAAATACATTTGCATACTTTGTGCAAGTTTTAATATAATAGTTGCAGTGTCTATATATTATCACACATGTATATATCTTACCGGATGTTTGTTTTTGAAATATATATAATTAAAAAGAAACCAAATAATGGAAGTTGTTAAATACCAAGCAGCACGAATAAGAATAGGTCCTCCCAGGAAACAGATAGGAGCAATAACTGCACCCATAATCCCAGTATGCACAACCCAAGCTAGTTGTTTAGCTCCTATACCAGGTGTATATTCCATGCCCCTTAAAACCATTCCTGAACCAATCATCAATGCCATTGTTGCAATAATTGACTGAAAACATTGTTTTAACATAATATTCACATACATAATATTATGAAACAATTGAATTAGAATACAGCAGCATTTGTAATTATACACCTTTTATACTTTCCAAGCACTTTACACTATTTAATTAATAAATTTCCACATGGTAATCAACTTAACAATGAGCTTAGCACCAAAGACAAAAATTAGTTACTCTTTAAAAATTACTCACCATCCATCCATTTCGTGCCACTAGGTTAAGTAAAGCAGGAGTTCTAAAGACGGTAATTGCACTCCCTGCTGTCACCATCAGAGACCCCGCAATGTATCCATATGTAGCTCTAATACGGTCCTTGACATACTGTGGCCACAAGCTAAAATATGTATCTTTATATTTAGATTAAGCAGTAAATAATAAAATTATTACCATTACTATTAGATATTGTAACATAATTGTTGATTTTTTAGCCAAAAGATTAAACAAGAATTTAATAAACATGCATCAATCACTTAATCATTGTCAATATTTACAATAGAATGTATTTTAAGAATATGACTCACTGAGCTTCTTGCAGTGTACCAGGTTTAACTCCAGACCCATAATAACACAATGCCACTAGGCCAATTGCTGATGCTCCTGCTAAAGCTCCCTTACCCAAGCTGTAAGCTATGAAATATAAAATTAAGATGGGTAATACTATTATTTGCAAGAATAATGAGACAATCTGTTTGATTGTTAAAAACCTTTTTTAAAACAATTGGGCTAGTCTTATATAATAATAAAAAAATTTAAATCTGTATTTTTAAATATGCAACCATGATAAGACAGCAATTTTTGTCAATAAAGTGTCAACTGATAGACACAACCTAAGTTGATCACCAAAGTCAGTGATTTTTTATAAGACCTACTGACATTACAGTAAAGATAAATGCCAAAAGCGAACTGATCAATTCACTTTGTTTACGGATAAAATAATCATGGTAGTGACAAAAACTTTTTAATTAGCACCATTAAGATACTAACCAAGTTATTTAGTTATAGTACAAAACAATATATCTGATTAGAAATTAATATGATGAAATTTTTACAACAAATATATCTTCTAATTGAAGTAAAATGTTGCTTACCATTTGGTCCAGCAGGAGCCATCAATTTTTCCCATACAGTAGGTTGAGATCTTGTTGCTACTCTAGAACGAGGTTCGCGAGCATAATTTCTAATTACATAGTTTTTTGGAATAAATCTCTGAGGCACTGGAGTTCTTAGTGCATTAGAAACGGCAAAAGCCGAACGAGCGACGCACATACGAGAAAGCATGATGCAACCTGCAGAAACCAATTATGTATTCTAGAAATTATATAATAATATAATGATTTACTATCGTATCATATTCTTATTTTAATGTTAAACCAAGAAATACTAGACTTATTCATAAGTCTAGTATTTCTTGGTGTATTAACAAATATTATTAGAAGTATATAACTACTTACGGTGTTAAAATACTGCAGTTTATTTAAACTGCCGCGACAAATTAGCTATAATAGAAAATAAAATTATTTATGATATAAGTTGTATGTAATAGAGATTAAAACAACAATAATTTAATCGTAGTTCGCGTTCGTACTACTTCGTACAATTTCTAGAAAATGACATTTGATTTTGGCATTACTCTCTGAGTGTTACCTTATATATATTTTATTTATATGTAAATTATTTTTTTATAATTAAATATTTCTTATAAAATAATATATTATTTCAAATTGTTTTCAAAATGTAGGGCATTGTTGCAGAATGATGTTGAGAGTTAAAAAAGGTTTACATTATTTATAAAATTATATTAGTCAAACAACCAAAAATCGTTAATTTATTAATTTGGAAGTTGCGAAAAAGTATTTTTTGATTGTATTTGACTAAAAAGTAGACGTAGGCCTGAACTTGTAATAAATATAATAAAAGAAAGAAAATAATTCTGTGTCTATTTTCTATTTGTATGTTAAAGATTCAGGTAATACCTGATGTATTTAAATTTTTGTTATCTTTTTGTGTCTTTTTTGTTTCTTTTTAGTACATACAATCTGTTAAAGTCTATTTTTATAATAATTTATTCGTAAATATTTTAATTATAATATGTCGTTATAAATATACTGTGACGTAGCGAAAGTTGGCAAATACGAAATAATCGACGAAACTCACACTCATAAAAGGTTTCTCTGTTTCGAGTATTATTCATTAACTTTATATTTACTTTCAATCATATTTTAAAAGTAAACAAAAATACTTTTAGTATAAAATGTACATTATCGAAATCTAAACATTGTTGTAAAGATATTTGTTAACGCCTTATGTTTCATTGTAATCATTAATGATAATGTTTAACTGGCAATTGGCATGCTCGAAATGCTATAACCAGAAAAATACTGTATGAGAGTCTGAAGAGTAAGTATTTCTTTTTAATAAGGTTTTATTATATTTACCTGTAGCCAAATTGTAGGGAGGGGCAGTTAGAGGCAGCGAAACCACTTAGAACTGCCGAATATCGTAAGTGCAAGTTAAATTATCTATATAACGAAAATTTCATACACTTTCTTATAATCGGTTTTTCTGAAAATTATATTATTTAATTTTTATTAATATTGTACTGTAGTGACTCAATCTGGTAACAAGACAAAAGGCGGCATTGAGTTCCGCCATTCAACATGCAATGTCTCAAAAGTTAAGCGAAAAGTTACGAACAGAGTGTTTTAATACTAGGCCTCTGCCTATCCTGTTACATACGTATATGATATAGCGTGAAACAATATATACCTATATAGCTTCACGCTATATCATATATACGTATTATATATACATATATTTTCTAACAAAATCAATCTGACAACAAAACATGAGTGAAATAAATTAATCTATAGTATTTTTTTGTATTTTGGTTTGGTCATGATTTAGAAAATTTTATAGCTTCAGCTGTAAGTCTGGTGTGGTTTTTTTATAAATAAGGAGGGACATATGTGCAATATTTAATTTCAAGCATAACAAGATTATAATTTATTAAATATTGCCAACATAGCTTTCGTGATCGCCTAAACAATCTAAAACAACACTGTATGCCAATTGCCAAGCACTTGTGTAAATGTGTACTGTGATGCCAACGAATGTCCGAAGGCTTAGATTGATATTTGTAATTGTAAAATTTTATACTATATTCAATCCATACCTACTCAAAAACTTTTGAACATAATCTAGACTCTTGGTTGGTTATTGGACCCTATTGGATTCGGAGTTCATCAAAGGCTTCGAAATCAGATATCTCATATTAAATTACAGTACATAACCAAATTAAGAAAGTTTATACACTGAGAATGTTACTTTAGTAAGCTTCCAGTATACCTACTTAGTGCATAATATACAATATCACTTGTTTATTCCAAAATATAAGTAAAATATCGTAATTCGTATCCTACTTATATAATATAGTTCACTAATAAGTGACCTAAGTTTTGACCTTTTCGACATTGCCATAAAGGCAAAATGACGTAGTTCTGCAAAATATTTAGAACTGGGTTAAAGTGTTACCAGGTGGATTGTAAGTTCCAGAATTTTGAACTTCCAGCAAAATCCACATTCTCTTAAGAAATTTTTATAAGCTCCTATTTTGTGGCCATCTATAAAGAATATGTATTTTATATGTAGAATATATGTCAATGCAGTTAATATTGCTTAGAGATTGATAAAAAATAATAAGAAACACATGTAAGGTATAACGTTTTTTTGTGATATAGCATCCCATATGAAATATGATAGGTTAATGAATAGCTTTTAATGGTAAATTGAATATTATTTACACTAATTACGTATTTTGGAATTTAAGGATCTTTAAAAAAATTACTGGCAACTCATAAATTTGCTTGCTATTTATCAAATTCGCCGGTGACGGTACTCAGTACGCACAGGCTATTTTATAATTTGTAGATAACAGACCAGTAATTTAGTACCAAATCAGCCAGTTTGTGATATAACTTTGCGATGGCTCAAGCTCTTAAAAAACTATCTGCGCAAGCTCTAAAAAACAATTATGCAGAAAATTTTACAACCGGTATTATAAGCAGAGCAAGCAGGTATTGTACCGGCAAATTTACGTAATAGTTGTTACTCTATTCTTATGAACGTTGCAACCTTAAACTTCAGAGACGATAATCCAAATATAAATGGTATAAGTTTAGAATTTTAGAGATTACAATAATATAAAATATTTTAATTTATATCAAAGTAATTATTTAAAAAAAATACTGACACATTCTTGTGGCGGCTAAATTGCTTAAAAAACTTCCATATATATGAAAAATTGGCATATTATTTTTTAATTACAATCTTGTAAAGTTAACCTCAATAGGTTAGGTCTTAACATTAACTCAAAATTTTACCCTATAGCTCATGGTGGGGCAATGTTCAGATGGGTCCACCTGATGTCATCTTAGGTATTACAGAAGCCTATAAAAGAGATGCGGACCCAAAGAAAGTAAATTTAGGAGTAGGGGCCTACAGAGATGACCAAGGCAAACCTTTTATTTTACCTTCAGTTAGAAAGGTACATTTTTATAATTAAAGATTTTAGTTAGTGTTTATTGCTAAATATGTGCTGTATTCTATACAAATATTTATTTAAGGCTGAAGAAATAATCTATAATAAAGGATTAAACCATGAATATGCTCCTATTGGTGGGGAAGCTGCATATACTGATGCAGTAGCAAAGCTTGCATTTGGAGAAGACAGCCCAGTTCTTAAAAACAAAAGCAATTGTACAGTACAAGTATGTAATAAACTTTTCTTCATATATATGATACATGATGATTTTTTTGATTATATTTAGATAAGAAAACTGAAAACTTTAATGTATCTGTACATATATATGTATTCTGTTGGGACCAATAATTAAGCATAACTATTAATAAAATCATAAAAAAACCTTCATAAAAGTCCCATTTTTAAAAATAACCAATTTTTGTAGTATATTATTATACTCAACGTTTGTGCATATATTCTTGGCTCAGAACATCTCTCACACCCACACACTTGACTATTTAACTACTAACTAATAATAATGGGAAATTGTCTAATATTTCCAAAATTAAGCTAAAGCTGTTGCAACCTTGGTGGAGAATATCAAATATCTTAGAATTTTTTATTTTATTAGTCTTTTGTGTTTAAAATATCAACTTAAAATAATGCCATGTAGTAAATAAATATCAAAATAAAAAAATATTGTAATTAATTTTTTTTAAATAATATGATTCCTATTTAAATGAAATATATATTTTTTTCATTTAGACCTTGTCTGGTACTGGTGCCCTTCGTCTTGGGTTGGAATTCATTACAAAACATTACGCTAAGAACAAGGAAATTTGGTTATCAACTCCCACTTGGGGTAATCACCCCCAAATCTGTAACATGATTAATCTTACCACACAAGAAATACAGGTACTTTGATGCCAAGACCAATGGGTTTGACTTAAAAGGAGCTCTTGAAGATATCTGTGTAAGTACTTACAAGCTTTTGTTTATCTCTATTATACAGCACATCTAGGTGTTTAAATTTGAAATCGAAACAGCTTTTTATTTTATTCTGTAATATTTTTCATTAAAGAACAAATTGTAAAAATGCATATGGTGGTAGTAAAGTTTTTCTTATAATTACTTTGTCTACTCAGGAGTAGATATATATTATGATAATGTTCACTAATTTGTTTAATTAAAGTGACTTAGTATACCCTCCATTCGCCAGTATATTTTCATCAAATGGAGCCAAGTTTATTGGTTCAATTATTAATGTGACCTTTGTAAGAGTAGTACATTTCAGCTGTGGTACTTTATAATCGTCCGATCAAAACAAATTCTAGCTTTATAACATTAGAATAGAAATATAGATAGTGTAAATATCGTTTCTAATTCGATTATTTATTTAAGATAAAACTTTAAGTACGTAGGAGCAAGGAAATGAAAGGTGTTATTACTAACATGATTAAATCAATAGATAACATCGATAAAGTTACCATTCGTTCAATTTTAGATCAACTATTGTAATTTAAAGCTTATAATAAACATATGATAAGGACCATGACCAAATCGCGTGTTCTCTCTTAGTGACGGATGAGCTAGACTATCGGTATTGTGACGACGTTGCATAACACAACAATGTCAAGGTTGTTTTAAAATTTTAATAAATGTAAACTAATAGACATTTCGTATCACGTTTTTGAAGTACCTAAATAAATAAGCTGTGGGATATTGTCTTATAGCTTGTTGATGATTGAATAATGACCTTTAGTCATTATTGTAGCGCAGTGGGAGAGCGTATGATTAAATGAGCTTGAACAGTTCTGGTTAGTGAATTATTTCCCCGATTATTATCGATTTCCCCATGTCTGGCATACAAGGCGAGCTTTTGAGTAGCGCCACCGCAACACGCAATGCTAGGAAGCAGAGAACAGAGTGTCTTGACACTAGGCGACTAGCCTAGCCTGCTGTTATGTGGGATATTGCGTGAAGCTTAAAATGCTTTTTTTTGTCTGGAAAATTTAAACAAGTTGTGCAATAGGTAACTAGTTATTTTATAAATTTACAAAACGTATAAGAAATGTGTTGATAAAAAATATCCTAAAAATAATTATTGCTATAATTTTATTTTAAAAACTTCGTAATAACGAAATACATATATACCTAATAATTTTATAAGACTTGGGGACAGCAAATGTATAATAAAAAAGCGGCGTCATGTTTTCACGTTATCTGTGGAGGAAAACTACTATCAAATATTACGTATAATTTGTTTTTATTTATTATACGTAACATCTACCTACATAGATATAAATAATTATTTAAATAAAATACAAAAAATGCTTATTACAGAAAATCCCTGAAGGATCTATTATCTTGCTGCACGCGTGCGCACACAACCCCACGGGCGTGGACCCCCGGCCGGAGGAATGGAAGCAACTGTCACAGGTACATCATTATATTTCAAGTACATTTTCATTCAATAGTTCAGTTCAGTTTCAGTTCTTTAGCTATGACGTAGCGAAGAAAATTGATCGATATTAAAGATATAAGTTTACGCAAACTATAGAATGCATGTAATAAAAGAAAACACTAAAAATACATTATATCTAGTATATTAAGAAATTTACATAGAGACTTAACACAAACATTAGAAGGGCCAATTAGAATTTCAAGAAACGGAATGAAAACTCGTTAAATACATATGGCGTTGAGTTCCGCCATCAACCCTACAAATCTAGTCCAGTGCTGGCGCTAAATCCACAATAGTAGTCATTTTCTGCCTACCATGCGATACGCGGTATATAGCTGGTAAAGCTTAAAAAAATTGTTACTCATTAGAGAAAAGCACTAGAGACAATGTTAATCTTGCATATTGTCAGTTAATTTAGTAAATACGTGTTTCGAGGATCGAACGAACAACCCGTAGTCTATGACAGACGCGAGTTATTTAAACATATAACATTTCGAGTCGATCTACAAGTTTAATTAATTTACCTTTGAGATGCATTTTCTTTCTTGTTATATAAAAAAGAAAAGGATAACGACAACCCAATCATGATAATATTATATGTAAGTCTCAAATGTCTATATGTAATAATATATAAATATATTAAAAATATTAACAGGTAATAAAAGACAGGAAGCTCTTCCCGTTCTTCGATATGGCGTACCAAGGTTTTGCGACTGGAAGTGTAGACAACGACGCTTTCGCGGTACGTCTCTTCGTCCAAGAGGGGCACCAGGTCATGCTCGCTCAGAGCTTCGCTAAGAATATGGGTATGTGGTATATCATTTTCAATATATTTATAAAATCAGGTCAAATCTTTCAAAGATGAGTATAAAATCTTTTGTATTATTATATAGGACCTAACTTTTTTTTTTAGATTTGTACAATTATGTTCAAATAGCTTCATAAAAGTTCGACTTGTATTAGAATAGATTAAATATCAATAAAATTGCATAATAAAACTGTGCTACATGTTTATCTATAAGATATATTCGTAATAAGCATACGTAGCGCAAATAACAAATAACGACGTCCGATAATAATTATTATCAGACTAAAGTTTGACATAGAAATAAATGATTGCGAAATGTATGGTAGTCTATAAATTTAGTTATGCTTGCGTGATCTTATTTTTTACGCCTTTTTGATATGTTACGTTTAAATGCTTCGCATAATATAGTCTAAAATCACACGTCCGTATCCACTCATTTTGGTTTTTATTGCTTAAATTTTGTGCGAGTACATTTTTGTATTTTATTCAAAACATTTTACCTAAAATACTTTTATGATTAAAATTTATCCCAGGGAATCTAATACTTGTCTTTACTTGTATAATATTCATATACTTTGACCTCTTTTATATCTAATCAGTCAAATTATGTCAGTATACTTTATGGCGTATAAAAATAGTAGCTATAATAATACAAAATATAATTCAACTATATTAATTAAAATATAAACTGTTGTTACCGTCCAAATAAGCAATTTTTTTACATGACATCATTGATAGCATTTTAAGAACAATAGTATTGTAGAAACATTATTTTAAATATATTTCTGTAAATTTTTCCATAGATCATTCACTAATATCTGTTAATTTCTTTTTTAATAATGTTTATGATAACAATATTGAATTCAGATAAAAGTTCAATATGTATTAATTATTTAAAAAAATATTTTACTTTTCAGCATATAAGTCAATTAAATTATTATCAGCATGCGAGGAATGAATGAAACATCTAACAGAAACACAATCTTAGTGATATTTGTTGATCTAACAATTATTTACAATTGTAAAGGTCTGTTGTAATTTTATTTAAGATTGGCTTTTACCTGCGGCTTCTCCTGCACGGTGAAATGGAATTACCTTAAAGAGTTGAGGTTAGCGTTAGGCTAGTTAGAGGTAACGCTAACCGCACATTACAGTGGGTTATATAGTAAAGATCGACGTGATACAATATAGCCTATAGCTGTGCTTGATAAGTGGACTTAGATAGTGCATTTATGCACATATCGAGGAGGGAACCAAAAAGATTTTTTCAGTTTTTTACAGTAAACTGTTCAACTCTTCCGCAGGTCTGTACGGCGAGCGCGCAGGAGCTCTCACCTTCCTCTGCGGTGACGAGGAATCCGCTGCACGCGTTATGTCTCAAGTTAAGATCATGGTCCGTACAATGTACTCCAACCCGCCATTGTTTGGTGCACGCCTTGTTCAGGAGATACTCACTAACCCACAGCTTAAATCACAGTGGTGAGCTATTTTAACCGACTTCAAAAAAAGAAGAAGGTTTTTAATTCGAATGTATACTTTCCTCTGGGTTTACCGATTGTGTATTTTTTTTTAAAGCAACCTCCCGTGTCCCTTGTGGTCCATCCATTTTAGTTTGGTCCGAGGTAATCACATACATACTTAACCTAAGATGTCTTTGTGTCGCACAAAACTACCTCGGCTGAAACAGACTAAAAATAATTGTAACTCTATTTACACTGCTGTTGTGAAGAATACGCAATTATTATTTTTCATTATTGTATATAGAAGTTTAGAAAATATTTTGATGTTTTTATCACAATATATGTAAAGATCATTTAATCTAAAAATTAACGCCCCTCCACTAAATTTATTTGCATTAATGTGTAAAAAAAATATTTCACTGTATATCGAGACCTTACGTTAAACTTGTGACTACACTAAGAAATATTTTTTTCAAATATTGTTGTTTAACATGGCGACATGTATTTACCCACATTGATCTATAAATTATTTCAATTCTATCCGTAATGAAATTGATTAAATAATTCTGTATCTGTTAATATTCATTGTTATTATTTTATGTTTTCTTCTTGATGCCGGCCAAATGATGACGACTGGTCACACCTGTGACAAAAATTGCTTTTCATTGTGCTTTATCTGATAACAAAATTTGTATGTATTTGTAAACACAGAGGGGCGTTCATTTTAAGACTAGGTGATCTTTACATAATTAGAAAAAAGCAACAAATAAGTAATTTTTTAAAATATACATTGTGCCCATAATCTTTATTATAATGAATGCCCATAATGATTTCTACTACATACAAGAAAATAATTTTTTCCTACAATATATAAAATTTAACCGTAGACGTGAAAGTTGTAGATTCGATCTCTCATGTCTGTCTCTTAAATGATTATTATCAAATGTTTTATACAAACACAGGCTAAGTGACGTTAAATTGATGGCTGACCGCATCATCTCCATGCGCAAGCAGCTGCGCGCCGGCATCGAGTCGGCCGGCAACAAGCGCAGCTGGCAGCACATTACCGACCAGATCGGCATGTTCTGCTACACCGGGCTCAAGCCGGAACAGGTAAATCTTATTACTCATTTCAAATTATTGGCAGTTTAAAAAATATACTATACATGTTGATGGCTGTATAATGTTGCACTTTTTTATTGCTTACTTTTATTTACGTTTTATGTTTAGTTACAGTAATAATTAATTATTCCTTTCCTTGTGTTATGTCTTTACACTATGCTTTCCAACGTAGAATTCGTAAATTTAAATAATTAAGTCACATGATATGTTTATTTTAAATTTCAGGTGGAACGCATAACCAAGGACTTCCACATTTACCTGACCAAGGACGGGCGCATCTCCGTGGCGGGCATCTCCTCCAACAACGTGGACTACGTGGCGGAGGCCATGCACAAGGTCACCTCCTAAACTACATATCGACTTAGTGCCATAAGCATAAGTGATGATAGCCAGTCTGTGAATGGTTCATAGCTTTTATTTTATTGAGTATGGCTTGTCCTCGAGTATTTATGTGAAAGTCACCAAGTGATACGAAGTAAAAATAATAAAGTATATTTATTGATCTATCATGATGTGTATCTGAATTCAAATATAATGTTGTTTATTACGTCACATGTTTTTATTTCACCGCTGCGAAAAACAATAAAAATGACAGTTTGTTATGTAACTGTTTATTTGGAATACGAGTAAATAAAATAAACTTAATGCCGAAACATAAATCGTAATAAAACATTTATTAATGATTTTAAAATGAAATTAAGTTCTACGCAAAATATTTACAGCCGACGTAATAACGTCTTTCTACATTTAAAATGGATGCAGATCAATACTCATCGAAATTGTCACTAAAACTTTGTATAATCATATAATTCATAAAGAAATCGGAAACTCAGTTTCAAAAATTTATTTAAAATCGAATAACAATCTTAACTTTACTTTAATAACCTGCATTGACATATAAAATGTACCTTTAACGTGTTACTTAGCTTAATATATCTAAAACGCGACACATCTAAAAATGTGTTTTTTTTATTATTATTATGGTACAAATGTTTAAACACATCCTTAACTAGACATTAGTCAATGATATCGATAAAAACAATATATCTATATACAATTTGTCATATAACGACTTTAATTATATCCATGGCACTATTTCTTTAGAATGTCATTTTTTATCATTTAGAAATACATACCATTCCTGCTCGCCACTAACTAGCCGGTACGGTAGTTCGATAGTACGCTAGCATTCCAGTACACTAACCTTACATTTTGTTACGATAAATTTATCCTTCTTTGCTCATCTTTTAATTTTGGCGAAAATAATGATTACTCCGAAATACATACAGTATTCGGATTGCCCTAAATGTCTTATTGATAAACTATCGGTATTTCGCACCTGCAAGATGTGACTGTATTACAAATTAATATTTGTTGTAAATTTTCTACTTAAAAATAGTATTTTATGAATTAAACATAAACAAATGTATAAGAACAGTATTACAATGGATCATAGTAAAATAATTTCATTTGTAAGTACTTCTATTGCTACAGGTTAATGGTATTTGTGTGTATTAAATCTAAATAGATGAAAAAATTAATTATATATAAAGACTGTGAGTTTTTACATTTCAGAAGTGTTTCTACATTGTCTTAATAAATCTTAATGTTGATTGACTACAAGATAATATAGTAAGTTTAAAATAAAATATACAAACATTTATGGAAAGCAAAAGATTAGTATTGTTTATACGCAATTCTTAATTATAATATTTATTTAAGTAAATCAAGTCAATTGGCAATTGTTACAATAAAATATTATTTATAACTATTAACTAAAGCTCACAAAGTTAAATAACAGAAAATCGTTTATATATAATAAAGATACACAAAATGACATCAACTACATACTTAAACAAGAACTACACCATATATTGCAAAACAATCTTATACATACGATTACCTAAGTAATGCACCTTTCATATTGTTACCGACATCATATTTATAATCATGAATATAACTATGGAGGTAAAATAATATTATAAAAGTAATGTTTTAAACTAAAAACCAGTTTGTTGTCTCGTTGTATTTAGTTATTCATTACAGACAGCCATAAAACAAATTAAATATAAAGTTTCCTTAATGAGTTGATATTAAGGTAAACAACAGTTTATTGTAATTAATTTAAAAATATTAATATTTAAGAAGAAAAAGTATATGTTCTCGGTGTTGTGTATGTAATAATGTATTATTATTAAGTTTTATTACTTTAAATGAAATTTTTTTATTCTTTTTATTTATTTTAGCTAAAATTCCATTTTACTCAACATTAACTATATATGGGACTAATTAAAACTGTCAAAACAATATATAACACATGTATAATATACACATAAATGATATAACAGAAATTTGTGCGTGCTTTTTCCCTACAGTACTATCTTAACATTTGAACAATTAAACATGCAATTAAATAATGTATTACAAAAAAAGTATGAATACTATAGTTCTATTTACTAATGTTAAAAAAGTCTATTATGGTACTAGTTTTGCCAAAATTATACTTTTTCAATTTTTATTATAATATAAATGAGAGTAGTTATCAAATAAATTTTAAAGTGTTTCCTATTTTTAATTCATAAAATACATTTTTTTTAATAAACCCAATACTAAAATATATTGGCTTGTCAATACAATAGCCATTTTCACTCATATGAGAGACTTTTAAAGTCACAATATAAAAGGGAGTATTATATATTATTAATAATTATTAAAATTGATATATTATCTTTGAGCAATATTCTGTATATTTTAAGTTAGAATTAACTCATGCATTTTACTTGAGTATTTAGCAAAGAAGTAAATTAATGAATGCTTTTGCAGTTACTTTACTATATGCTTATAATTTATCTAATCCTTATTATTGACGAGGTTCAAGACTTGTCTATAATTTTAAATAGTCATGTAATTTTAAGTATGTGAATTTGCATAAAAGTATTCATTTAACTTTTGTAGCAAATTTTAGCATTAAAATAATATAAGTCTTGACTTCTCAAAAAAAGCTAAATTTGTTTAGCATAAACAAATTAGAATCAGGATCACCATAAGTATATTTAAAGGTTTTCAATATCCATAAAAGTATCAGTATCCAAAAAATTTTAGTTTTCTTTTTTGTTACTCAGATTGTTATCTTTTATAACAAAATAAATTTGTTACTTATAAATGCTTGCTAAAAAATAAAAGTATACTTTATATTATAGTTACAGGAAACAGCTTAGGATTTTACAAGGTTTCTGTACAGCAATAATAATATTACCTCAAAATGCAATGTGGAAACCTGACTTACCAGTATTATTAATTGCACATTGAAATAAAATAAAGTGTACATTTATGAGCATGTTACTTTTTATTTTGCAAAAATTATATTCAAATATTATTAATATATAATCATTTAACAATCAATTATAAATTCAATAAGATTTTAAAATTTGCTGTTTTCTATGTAGTAATTTTATTTTATTAAACAAAAAAATATATATTCTTTATTCAAATAGTTTTGCAAGCACTTTTGATATTTAATTATGTACAAAGTATTTAATATTTCCTGTTTGTAATAATTTTTATGTACACTAAATTGTTAATTTATAGTGAAGTGTTGTGTACTGCAAAAATTTTAGATGGCCATTGGCCATATTATGTATTGTATTTTCGAAGAAAAAGAAATTTCAATTTTATTTTGTAAATGTGGCGTCTTAATTCTTTTTTTATAATTAAAAGCTCCAATTTTCCCAATTAATTTTTAAGGCTAAATGCACAACAACAAGTATTTTTTTTTTGTATTTTTATGTAATGGTCGAGTATGAATTAAATAGGCATATCAACAAAATATGGTAGTCCAATTGGTAGTTCCATATAAATATTATGTACTGTCGCAAAAGATAGTGATTTTAAACTTTTGCTCAGACAGTGCATAATTTGCCTTTTAATAAATAACATGTCAAAATAACATTAAATTGGCAAGACTTACAATATTGCATTGTGTATGATAACTACAAGGTGATGCATAAAATTAAAACAGGTTATGTATATTTATTTACAATTGTGCTATTTTATTCATGTTACATACCGTAAACAAAATCAAGACTGCAGCTGTGATTGATTAATAATAAAATATTATGCATTCGTAATGACCACCACACTTTGGTTAGGGCTAAATAATCATAGTCATAATAGAGCTAGCCTCTTTTGCTCGGCATTTCCGTGAAAGTCAAACCTGGCATCACAACGCTATATACGCTCTGCACTATGTATGTAGTCACACCCCGCTTCGATTTTACATTTTAAAGAAATATCGACCGGCTCTCGTTACAACTAATAGAATTTATTGCTCATTTTTGTGTAGAGACATAGTGTCACTTACTGCGTGGGCGTGCACCTCGGCGGTTGTGGAGGGGATGGGCGGCGTGGGGGGCGCCAGCAGGCGGTCCTCGTCCCCCGCCATCATGCCCTCGTCCAGGTAGGAGAAGGAGTCGAGGTTGATCTCGGCGGACAATGCAGTACTGTACACGTCGATGCGCTTCTGCTGCGAGCGCGCCTCCGCCACCTTCTCCGACAGCTTGGCGCGCGCCTTGGACAGCGCCTCCGATTCTGACCGGTCCGGCTTGCCCTTCGCCCGGATCGCGAACGAGGAGTCGTTGCTGGACGAGCCGTCGTCCTGCAGCTGGCTCAGCAGCGTGCGGGCCAGCGCGCCCGCCCCGTACCGCGACCCGCCCTCACCTGCGACGCAGCCGCATTATAGCATTATAGTCACTCTATTGCCAATGTAATATTGCAAGAACAATTTTCCAAAAATAATTGTCTATCACGACCGATGATTACACTTACAGTACATATCTCCGAAAGCCACTCTAATAAAATTAAACAATTAATGTTATTGATTATTCTTTATCATTTATGTAAATGAATAATACTTTATAGGCGACAAAAATTTTGGTCGTTGTTTGAATAGATGTGGCTTAGGTAACTAGGACTAATGTCCTAGTGCACTGATTTGTACTTTAATGTAGAAAAATAGAAGACATACCGGGCGGAGTCTCGCTGTGGGACTTGTCGCACGCGCACTGCAGGTGATCCTTGGCCTTGCAGCCGTCCACCATGAACTCGCCCTCGCTGTCGCTAGACATGCCCAAGTCCAAGTGTAAGGAGTTTAATTTGTCTACGTCGTCTTTACTCTTTCCGGACACGGTATCCAATTCCATTTCCCAGTCGGTAGCGCTCGAAGAGTCTTTGCCGCCATCCGAGTCTTTCAGGAAGTCTGATTTTTCTTTATCAGTTTTGTCTATTATCCCCAATGACGATTCCTCTAGTCTTTCCATATCTTGCAAACTAGTAGTAGAATCTAAACTGCTTGTGTTGCAAATTTCCGGCGCTATTTGGTTGTCAAACAGAACTGGCGTTTCTTGCGTGATCTCTTGCGTCTCTTCTACGCTCTTCTTTTGTTGTATAGCGGACGGCGCGTTATGTCGGCTGCCCAATATTTCAGACATAGTCGTCGTTCGTCCCGTCTGTTCGTTATTTAGTTCCAAAACTATAACATTTCCTGATTTTGTCGGATCTCCTTGATCCGACTTTGAAGTTTGCAGTAATTTATTAACATTCTTACCCATAATGATCTTAGAAACATCATTTCCATTTTTTGCAAAAGTAAGAGTTTTACCTAAAGTCGCTCCCTTTTGGACAACTATAACGTTTCCTTTCGTGTTTATTGGTCTAACTATTGGATTACTTATCTTAGTACTAGTGATGGGGGCTATAAGCCCTTTAACGGGTACAATATCTGCCATGTTAGCAGTTTTGATAGGCTCTACTCCGACTATTTTAGCGCTGGAAGGTATTGCATTGACGACTGCCGGCTTAGATACGACCGTTATGGCTGGGCTTTTTGTCATTTGTGTGCTGAGGTGTGAACTTACCGAAACTAATTTCATTGCTGTCGGGATTCCTTTGAAATGGAATAACGGTAATTGCACGTCCTTATTCGCTTTCGCGGGTAGCACAACCATTTTTTGTCCTGATTTAGGATTAAGAACGAAAGTTTTGGCGGACACTTTTAAATCCGTAGCCGGGATGCCCTTAGGGGTCAGAGCCTCCGACGTCTTGTTCGATATACTGTTTGTACTAGTGTGTATGCTATCTTTATTGGGTGTCACGATCGTCGATGAGGTGATGATAATCTTTGGATTCGTCAATCTGTGGTCTATTGACGATTTCGAAACTACGATCATTTTGTCAGACTGTATGACGGGAGCGGTAGATGGACGCGACTTAGGCAGGGAACTGATAACTTTAGTTGTAACGAGTTTGCTACTAGCCCCAAGAGGCTTCGGGGTAGAGCTTGGGGCCGCAGCGACCTGTCGACTCGTTACAAACTTCATTTCCTCTGGGGGCTTTTGCAGAACTTTAAATTCTGACATTGACATTTTTTTATCACTGGCTGTATCTTGTCGCTTCTTGACGACAAGCTGGCAGGACTTGGGGGCGGGAGTGTGTTTGAGTGCCGGAGGGGCGGAGGCGGAGGCATCATCAGGATGCGCACTGTCAGCTCCCGTCAGCTCGTGCGGGACGATGGCAGGTGAGTCGGCGGTCATTCCAGTCACACCCGATGACTGTTTCACTTTCATTTCATCCAAATGATCTCCTTTCGTTTTACCTCCTAGAATAGATTGTGCGTAGCTCGCTTGAAAAGATCCAGGCGGCCCTGAATAGTCCATTTGCGGTGACATCGACATATCCTGGTTCTTTTTCTGCTTCCCGTGCGCCTTCGGCTGGCGATGTGCTCGGTGTTTGTGAGGTGCGCGGCCCGCGTGCGGAAGACTCGATTTACTTGTCGATACTTTGCTCACTTGGTTATAAGAATGCTTTGAATGTCCTGATGATTTACCTGCACATTAATGAGTGTTAATCGTATCAGAACTGAAGAATTTCAAAGTAAGTTTGGAGAAATATATTTAAAATATGAACAGGCTATATTTGAAGTTTATGTATGCTATAATTTTCAGTAGTAATAACATTCAACATTTAATCACTTGTAACGGTTAACAATATAAATCTGTAACAAAATCACAATTATAAATGTTTACAATATTCATTGTAAACCAACAAAAAGATCCTTGTTCTCACAACAAAGGGACTATAAATTAATTCTGAAATTGCAATGAACTATCAGTTATGATGGAAAATAGATATTATTATCTTAATTGCTAACAGAGTAATCATGAGGCTCAAATAAATATTTGTATTATTTTAGGTTTTCTTAAGCAGAAAGTGTGTTAAAGTAGCCCAACACCAAACAGAAAATCTTAACATTAGCTTATCTGGCTAACTAATAAAATATACTTACTTGCAGATGGCTGTGAAAACCTTGAATAAACTTGTGATAAATTGAGGTGCTTCTGGTTAGAAGTAAGTGGTATATTTCTCATATTTTTAACTGGTGTGGACGATTCATCAGGTATCATACCTCCTTCAGGAATTTTTCTTTTACGACAAATTAGTTCTGTTTCCCATATCTAAAAATAAAGTAAGTGACATTAATGTTTATAATTTGAAATAGCCATATCATTTTTATTTTCAAAAAATTGCTTGTGTTATTTTTATAAATAAATGTAATATAGTTAAGACCATTACAGCAAAATAATATTTATATTATTCACCTTTGCAGTATGATCTTCCATAGCAATAGGTGGATATAGTGCAATATCATTTGTGGCTTCATTTAAATGAAGTGTTCCTTCAGCTGTTTGACTTTCAGAATCAGGCATTTCCTCTTCGTTTGATTTAGGGGCTATTAGTTTTTCAGTCTCAAGTCTTTTTCTAATTTCCTTATTTTGGGCTGCTGCTGCTTCAGCTGCCTTATCTGCTATCTCTGTGTACATGGTTTGTGGAATACCACGTGGCATTAGTGGTATACGTCTTCGGCCTTCACTTATCCATCCTAATCCTGTATTAGGACCAGCTAACCTGAAAAAAAAACAAATTATAAATTATATCTTTTGTACCTATTAATTTTTTTTATTATAGGCATTAAATAATTATAAACAGCTCTATTTAATAAATTAAGAATAAGCACATTTTGAACTTACTTATAATAGAACCACACCAGTAACATCAGTCAAAAATTATTCAAAACTCAATTAAAATTGTATCAAATATAAGTTCAACCCTAAATAATATTACAAAATATATAAAAGAATGACAAGAAGAATTATAACAATACCAATTATAAATTACTATTTTTATTTATTTTTTTGGTCAATTAGATTTTCTCTTAAAGAAGCAATTCATTTATAGAAGTACATTTCAAAAAAGTTTAATTACTAAATAATAATAAATACTGACATTTTTGAATGTAAAGTTAAGGTTATATGTCAAATAAAAATGTAAAAATATTTAATTATAACAAAATAAGTAATAAAATATAGAATTACAAATATCACTATGCTTACTTATGTTAATATGAATAACCTAATATTATTTTCAATACATATTTTCATTAAAATAATCTATAGGGCTTAGAAAACAAATCTTGTGACAAAGCAACAATATATATTTAAAATATAATCCTATTGGACTATCACTCAGTTTTACATTACTTTTGTAATGGCATAGTCATACATTATACCTTATATCACCATTTGCCATTATAACCATTGTTATATAGTTTTAAATAAAATATGCAATTTGAGGAGAAAATTATCAAAGGAAGCTTACTGTTCAGCAATGGTTGCTAATAGTTCATCATTAGACACGCGACGCGCCTCAGCGCTATGCCGATCACTGCTTATATGCAAAACGGCGCGTAGTTCCTCAAGCAACTTTTTTCTGTTGTCTTCTAATGCCCCCTGTGCCCTGAATACACTAATCATATTCGAGTAGGCTTCTAATTCTAAAAGACAATAATGTTTCATAAATAGAAGGTCATCATGAACCGAAAATGCATCCAAAGTAACCATATCATTGAAAGCGTTATAGAAGAATACCATAGGAGGGAAAACGAATGCCATTTATAAAACTAAATATATACCAAGTCTTCTAAGCGTCCGACGACATTCGTCGCGTGTCATATTAAGAAGCATAGGCCACATGTTTAATCTTAGATATTAAACACTCATAAATCACTATATATTTGTATGATTTTAACCATATTTTACTAAAATACTCTACTGGCAAATATCCATACTGTTTACTTCAAACTAGGGATAACCGATACTAGTAAATACGAATTGAAAGCTATTCGATTATTGTAATCGATTATTTTTTTACAATTTTCGTACATTGCTATTATTTTGTAAAATGCGTAAAGCAAAAAATGTTTCACAGTAATCTGTTTATTAAAATTACAACACATTAATGACAGATTAATGATATATAAACTATTAAAAAAAAATTTGAAATATTTATAGTATTACGAAAGTAAATTGAAAAATATAAAGATAATTTCTAATTTCCAGTTTTGGAAAATTTTATATATATATATATATATATATATATATATATATATATATATATATATATATATATATATATATATATATATATATATATATATATACATATACATATATAATGAATGATTTGAAACATGTTTGAAACGAAACTCAAAAAGAAAAAAGAAGTACTTTTTACGTAAAATATTACGTATTCATTATTAATTACAGGAGCTTTAAATACATTTTGGCTTAAATTTTAAAATGTAGTTTAAATTTTAAAAATAAATTTATTTGGTTGGAATTAGAAGTCTGTGCATTTTTACTATTTCTAATATTGTTCAATATCGATTTGATAAGTAACTCGATTATGAATATCAATGTAAACTTTTGTCGTTTGCTTTTTAACGACAGTTACTTAAATTTGACATTTATGATCTTAAAGTAAAACTTAAACATTTTCCGAATCTGTAGTCAATATTGAAAAATTATTTATATAATAAAACACTAAAGTTATTACAAATATTTATTTCATAGTATCCTGACTTTTAACAAATGAAAATAACATTACACTGAACTGTGCATTCATCACAGTTCAAAAATAGTAAATTATTGATAAGGGTTTTTGTGCTAATAATATTTATATTTATTTATATTATTAATCATCTTTTATTATAAATTATGTAATTTTATGAGCAGTTGAATTATTTAGTAGTTGATCCATTGATATATTCTGTGACTGTAAGCTCTTGTGTTATGTATTCTGCGTCTGTGAGATGAAGTGATTGTTTTCACTAAACGTATTTTCTATTTTGAATTATTGTCAAAAGAGTTTGATATTTGAATAATTTTAATTTATGTAGAGTTAAAAACAAGACATGGCTGATGTAGAAGATATTATAATTTATATAAAGTCTTTGAAAAAAGGCTTCGATAAAGAATTGTTCCAAAATAAAGTTGATGAATTAGGATACATAATTGATAATGCTGGCTTGGATTATGATGATTTTCATACTCTATTTAAAGTTTGGCTCAATTTAACCATACGTAAGTAATACAACGATACATGAAGTTATCTACAATTTTATATACATTTATATTTTTATACACAACGTATGTTTTTTATTTAAGCGATTACAAAATGGACAAGCCTTGGTACTTGTTTAATTCCTCAAGAAAAAGTGCGTCAAGGTACCATTGAATATTCGTTGAGATGGATACTTGCAAATTATGAAAATCAGAGCAATTTTTCAAGAATTGGGTTTCTTTTAGATTGGCTTACAGGTAATTTACTAAAAGAGTAAAATTAATATTCTTTCTACTTTTTTTACAGTGAATTTTTTTTCATTATATATGAATGATTTTTTTAGCTGCTATGAACTCCAATGCTATTGACATGGATGCTTTGGATATTGGTTATGAATTGTTTTACACTATGCTGACTTTCGAAACACTAGTAAGTGCATATTATTTATTTCTTTCATATATTTATAATAACTACTTAAGTATTTATTAATTATTTTCAGACAGTGCATGCTATGAAACTTGTTTACACATTGACAAAGCCCACAGATGTGACGAGAAGGAGGGTACTAGAATTACTTGATTTTGCTAAAGTTAGAGAAGGGAAAAAAGTAAGTATTATAAAAAATATACAATTCTGATGAACTCTACTTCTTTGTTTTAAATAACTATAAAATATCCTTAGATATAATTTATTATGATAATATTAATAGTGATAAAATGTAAATATCACTCATACTTTATAAATTGTGATACTTAATAATATGTGATATACTGTTAAATTTGTGTAACAATACTCTGAGAATTTTAATTAACAGAAAAATATTTAAATCAATAAAATTCAAAAATATGATTGTAGCTGTAGATCAAAAACAATCTTCATCATAATAGACTATGATGTGCGTGTGTATAAGTAATGCTTAATTTTTCAGAATATGTATAGACAGATTCAAGTTTTGCTTGGTCTATTTAAATCATACAAACCTGAATATGTACCTGAGGATGTACCTTCCATATCAATACATACAGCATTTAGAAAAATTAACACATCATTATTACAAAGATTTCAGCACTGTCAAGTATGTACATATATTGAAATATTTCTTATTTTATATTGGTTAGTAGCTTACTTGTAAGTGGCTGGTTTGGCTAGCAAAGTCATTTTAAATGCAAGAATTGTGATAGTGCAAAACTAATCTTTTTCTAAGCTTATTTCAATCTTATTTTATTACTTTTTTACAGGTATATCCATGTAGGTATTGCATACTTATATGAATTGTTCAATTTTATTTGCAGACTCAGAGAGCTGATCAAGGCATTGACACATATAGACTTTTCTGGATTAATTCCTTAAATACTGTAAGTTTCATATTATTTTAACAATAAATAAAGAATTTATTGTTAAACGGAAAGTTATCATTTATTAACCATCCTTTACAGGACATTGGTAAAAATAAAAAAGCTGATCCACTGGTGCCGAACATGGAATTTACGCATGTTGGTTCAAGGCAATATGATAATGGCAGTCAGAAGACATACCTAGATTTTTCTGAGTAAGTCATTTATGTATGAATGAATTTTATAACGACTTTATACATTGAATATTGATCTAAAATAAAAAATTAAAATTAATTTGTTTAAAAAGTAATAAACATTATTAACTATCATGAGACAATACATGTTTCATTAGTAATTTGCATAGTTGATAGTATCTTTGTTTAAATAAATGGCATATTTAGAGTGTAAACAAGTGCATATTAGATGTAACATGACAAGAACCAGAGCAAATCTTGGGCAAAGCTTGGGCAAATCTTGTGACACAATTTTCAATCACTTTAATAGCATGAGCCTCATGTTCTTGCAAGGATGCCCAGGATAACGAAAGAAAGCTTTAAACATGATTGTTTAGTTTTTCAAACAATTTTATTTTGATATAATTTTCAGTCCAGTCTCCCTGATCCAGTACAGCACGCACCGCGCCATGCGTCGCCCCGCCCGCCTGCGCGCGCTCCTCACCAACCCGGCGGGGCTGGCGCTGCTCGCGCTGGCTGAGCGCGCTGACCACGCTTTTATGTCCCACGAGCTACATCATTTGTTAAATTATTGTGAGTTTGATTTGTTTTTAACGTTTCATACAAAACCAAAAAAACCTTATTAACTTTTTGTCTGTCTGTCAAAACAGTTTTTCTCAAGCACTTGTGGAGGTAAAAATTAGGAATTGTGGTCGTAGCGTTATTTATATATTGCAGAAAACAGGACTAACACCGAATGTGAAAATTCTTTCCCTAGTTATGCCCTGAGGCTATAAGGCTGTGGTTTTTTATCGGAAGTGCTAATCTACGTGTGTCGAATTCGTAGCTGGCTTCGGCATAAACACTCCTGATAAGTGCTCAGCAAACAATTCTGATTTGACATAAATTTAGGACCTACAGTGCAGATAGAAGCGTAGATCCAAAATTTGGAAATTTATATGTATATCACAGAAAAAAAAAACCATTGCACATTTGTATTTGTTGTTTCTTTCATACAAAATAAGTGCATAGCCAGATGCAGATCCAGATTTAAGTTTATCAACTTTAATAAGTTGTGTTTACCATGGACCAATGTCCATCAATAATGACATTAGTACGAAACCCTCGGTGCGCGAGTCCGACTCGCACTTAGCCAATTTTTTTTCTCATCTTATTAGCTACTCCATATGTCCGGTAACCTCCCAGTCATCACCTACGGTTGCGAAACACAGGAACAAACTAGAACTCTGTCAGAGAGCAATGGAGAGAAGTATGACAGGGATCAAGACACACGACAGAGTAAGAAGCAGTGATATAAGACTGTAGACGAAAGGAACAGACATGCTCAGTCGTATAGACCAACAAAAGTGGAGGTGGACTGATCAATAAACAAGATGGGAAGATGGCCTTAAACTCACAGCTGAACATCACTGGAGTATGATTTCTCGAGTTCGAGGAGGCCTATGCCATACTAAAATTTAAACAACAATTTACAATAACTATATAAGTGGATATATAATATAATATAATATAATATTATTATAGATTGGAAATTCTTTTTTCTTGAAATAACATAATTTCGGTGAACATGAACCTATGGCCTTAAGCCAAGTGTGGTCCATTGCCGGTAAATGTTTGGGAAGCAACATCTTCCAGTAAAAAAATCCTGACAATTCGGTAGGTATTAAGGATTGCGGCTTTTTTAATTGCTATATAGACTTGCCTTTGATCTGCAATCTTTTGGGCAGAAAAAATCTGGATATTTAAAAAAGTTTTATTAGTCTCTAAATTGGTGATGTAATAATATGTGCGCATAATATATAGGTTCATATTTTCTGTCAATTGCATACGCACTCTGGGTGTGCAGGCTTTAGTGGTTGTAGGCTTGTTGAAACATGTTCAGCTAGAGTAACGGATCTATCGTCTGACATGTCTGTCAGATCGGCTGTAACATGTTTACGATGGGAACCCGCATGCTCAATCCCTTACTGCCGATGGTTCACGTCTCGAGACACCCAGATCAAGATACACAGATCAACAAGACACCTAGATCAAGTATCTAGGTCCCGGCGATCATTCCCGGGAAGCGGCCCTATACGTGATTTCCTATTACGTGTCTCTATGTTGATAGGTTACTTTAACCTTGTTGGCTGTGTAAGTTTCGAGTGTACACGTGACGTTAGCATGATGTTCAGCTAGGACGTAAAGTAGGACTTTGGGGGCTTATTATTATGATTATGTTTATCTTGGTATTTCTTTGGAAGGCTTGCGTGGGGATACAGCTCCAACATCTAAGGGGCCTCTACGGCCCCTTAGAGGATATAAAACATTTTACTGTGATGTGTCACCCCGGATCCATCTCTGAGTAACCATAGGTAACCTAGAGATGGCCGCCGAATAATGCGTTGGAACTATGGATAATTAAAAAATTTAACTGGGACTATGGAATGGATAATTTGGATGGACTGGTAACTGGGCTAATGGATGAGACTAACGGATGTCCGCCTCATCAACAGTCTCAAATTGAAATGTTGACGCAGATTGAGCACTTCCACCCTTATATAGCATAAAGCACCTGCGCTCCACTCTGTCGGCCAATGAAGGCTAGCCGCATAAATACAACTCCCCTCTGGACGTCTCAGGTCCGTGGGGTCGCCACAAGCTGCCCTGCGGGCTTGTTATTATTATTAATCCCGGCATAAATAGAAAAGTGCGCTCATATTTCAAATATCATTGCAATAACGGGAAAATTAAATGATAATTGTTGTTCTTTTATATACTTTTAAAGAATTATTTTAATATTAATTGTAATTTTTCAGGCATTTTAGAATCATCACCCCACAGTTATGTGCAAAAGCAGGATTTATTGCACAGGTTGGCCATATTTCAGTCTACTCTCATGCAGGGTCTTCCAGTAGTGACACGTTTCTTGGCACAGTTTCTACCATTTTGGAATGAAAGAGATTTTTTTGCTGAGGTAATTTATTAATTTTAAAATCTTTTAGATATTTTTTATATTATATCAAGAGCTATTAGCTAAGAGACATTTTATATTTTGATTTTAATATATTTATTATTTATGTTTTTAGATATTAGAGCTGGTGGAATGGGTGAACATTGAAAGTGTAGAACACATTAGTGTTATTATGGACACTTTATCAAAAATTTTTTACAGAGCTCAGCCTATGGAACAGTGTGCTATATTAAGAAGTTTAACTGCAATGTATACGAATTTGGTAAGCTTAAGTCATTGAAATTCCAATAATAATTTTGAACCCATTCACACGAAGGTTGTGCATATGAAATATTCATTAATTACTTAAATTTTTCGACTCTGGTAATATCTTAGCGTGCAGTGCCTGGAATTTTGTCGCGAAGCAGATAATGAAACATCTTAACAGTCTCGGCTCTCTCTACCCATCCTGCGATATATGGAAAAAAAATCTAATAGATTTTTTACATAATATTTATTGTTACTTTTAGTTTAATTTTACATTTTAATACAATTTAGACACAGACAGAATTAGAAATTAATTTATTTTTACTTAAAATTTTAGGTGTTTTCAAGTACAAGATCGCGATATCACTTTCTGAATCTACAGCCTTCTGAAACAGTTAACATAGAGACATTGACAATGGTTGCTGAAAAAGTTGCTGATATGTGCACCAGATGTTTGCAAACATGTCCAGGTGAGATTGACATTCATTACATAAGATATTTTTAAATTTATCTTAATATGTCAATAACAATCAATAGGTTTTTAAATCTCAATAGTTACATGGATGCGAGATTGTTTTCTTTTTCTATTAGAGATAGATTAAGAGAATTTTGTGGTAATAGACATAATTTCCTACAATGGAGTTAATGATGGAATATAATTTATTTCATGAAAGTTATTTTTAGTAATGACAAATTAAGTTATGTAACTGTAATCTGAAAATGTTCTAATTCTTTCTTAATTACAGACGACGTACGCATAGTGTACAGTGCGGTGTCAAGCGCAGTGACGGGCGCGCGGGCGGCGGCGCTGGCCGGGGCGGCGCGGGCCGGGGCGGCGCCCCATCCCCCGCCGCGACCGCTGGTACTGGCGCTGTCTTTGCTGTCAACCTCTGGAGCCGCGCTCGATGCTGTAGCTTGTCTTATTATGCTGTTAGTATTTGTTTTTGATGGTTTATATTTTACTCTTGTGTATTTAAAAAAATATATTCATATTTTTTTAATTATTTTTTCTGTTAGTTGGAATCCACAATTACCAAATACAATCAGCTACGTTATACATGATATATCAGATTATTTACACATCAGTTAACATAATTTACTCTGATTATATATTTACAGGTACAAAGATATATTCTCCATTATAAAGACGAAGCAAGGGCGCAACCAGCTATATAAAGAACAAATGCAAATTCTAAAAGCATTCACATCTGATTTAGTGAGCTGTTTTTGTGAAGAATTCCTGAGTGGGAGGAAGAAGGGGCTTATTTTTAGTAAACTACACCCTCAATTGGTTAGCAAATTGTCAGACATTATACCTGATGTGGATTCCAAGTTGAGTATAAGGAATCATTTAGCCTTGGCGCCTTTTACGTATATACAGTTAGAGGCCATAGATCATACTGACGCTGATAGTAAAATGTGGTTCGAGACAGTTGTGAAGCAAGAATATGATAATTTAAGTCAGTTTGTTATGCAGACTATGTTGGACATGTGCTGATATTAATACTTTATACAGCATGTAATGGGACAATATAATACAACAGCTATAATCTTTTGTTAACACTGGGCCAGTACATTTAACAATATAACTTATTTATATTGTGTTTACCCTTTTTTTGGTCCTCATGTTTAGCCTAAGATTAGTAACCACGCGTGATTGTATTTTGTGATTTTTAAAGGAAAAATATTGTAACTCCTTGTACATGTTCATTAAAACGTTTCATAGCTCTATTTGAAATGCTATTCACCGTTTTTACTATGTCATTCTTCAAGCTTTCCATAAGAAGATATTAATATCGCACATTTAATATCACCTCTATAATTTACATTGATGTGAGTGATCTGGATCTGAAATAAAGTACAAATAGTAATATAAGAAATTCATACTAAATAACGTTTTAAATGATACTGTTTTACCAGAAAAAATATACAGAGATGCGCTTTTGGACGTTTTGCAGTAGTCCGTGGTTACAAGTAGACTGAGGGGGCATTTGTCTTTATTAGTCATTTTATACAATGATATTTTGTACATTAATCTCTTAACGTATATACCTATTGTCAAAGTAATCATGATGGTAAGATAAAATAATGTAACAATGAGATAATAAAAATAAATAAAATAATGGATTTACTGGGTTGTTCTTTAAAATGTTATGTATAGAACAGTTATCATTAAAAAGACTTGCATCAACTGACAAGTATTACTCAAGAGTTATTTACCTACTATAATGAAGAAATCTACCTTGATATAAAAAAAGTGTTTATTCTCTTAATTACACTAAGAATTTTTGTATACATTTTAATTAAATGCATTGTTTTATAAACATTTTTAAGATTATCTGGACTTGATTTTTTAAGTTATATTAATTATATCCCCATTAACTTAATAATTAATTTTATTTCATTCTAGTTTTTTTCCATTGCTTAAGACTGATGCTAATTCTGTAATACAATTCTAAAAGTATATTAAATATATTTAAAATAAGAGAGTAACTGGATCTCGTCAATCGGTACCAGTGGGCAGTGATGTCATTTATTACTTTTACATACATTTCCTTGTAATAAATAACTTTACTATTTTAAGTCTAGTTTACCAGTTTTCCCTTCTATATAATATATGCCTATAATAATGTAGAAATAAATCTATTAATTATATGACAAAATATTTTTTGTAAAAATATTAACTTTGTAAAGATTAAAAAAAATACTAACATACAATATTAGAGAAGCTATTTTTTTAACTTATCATGCAAATGTTAAATATTATTTTGACTTTCATTTACTATTTCTCTGTATCGTCAATATTGATTACAATAATGAATTAAGTAATATATTTAATAAACTCTTAAACATGTCTGATTTTTATTACATTTGTTTAGTATCTTTTTGTTGAGTTCTGCAGAAAAACAAATGCCACATGAAATATCAGACTTATGAATGAAAAATTCTTGATTTTAGTTAATATTAATTTATTAAAGAAGAATATTAATTTATTATCAATTTAAAGAAAATTAAAATTTATTTATTTAGATATAAAGATGCTCGCCTTATCAAATTTGAAATACTTGGCGAAGTAGCAATCTAAACTAATATTATAAAGAAGAAACATTTGTGTTTGTGTATGTATGTTTGTAATGTTTTCACACAAAAACTACTAGACCAATGTCAAAAATTATTTCATCATTATCATTAGGAAGATGCATCTTCGCTGAGTGACACAGGCTATATAACATTTAAAATAAATATGAATCCCAAATGAAATGCAATAATATAATCCGAGGTGCATAAAAAAAAATATCTTAAAATAAAATTATCATGGCGTGCGCTGCGGAAACTATTGATAGGTACTAATTCATGTTAACTATGTTCATGTTAGTATTGAGTTGGCGATATACGGGATTTAAACAAATCATTTCACATATTAAGTTTAAAGATCGAAACTTTTAATCGATTTAAATAAATTATAAGATGCTTGAACTATTCAGTTAGCTTTCGGCTTTGAGTGCAGCTTTTGATAAAATCTTACTTTTCGAATTAAAAATACAATTTATACGTTGAAAAAAAAAACGTTAATACTTTTTACCTTTTAGTTTATTATTCACCCAAATTCCTTATTTCATAAAGTTTGGCTAGACATTATGGTTCTCCATGAGATGTTCCAGATGTTGGATATTCATATGTCAACGAAAACTGTTAATCACGCCCAACGACATTTACCAAAGAGCCATTTTCTTATTTCTTATAGTTTAGCTGATCTGTTGTAGTTCATCAAGTGTTCCAAAAACTTTATTTTTATGTTAATGGAAAACGTTTGATATTTTTTCATACTTATTATATTTCATCTGGACTAATATGCTTCTACATCAGGTGTTTACGGCTAGCGTCAAAACGTTTTATTTCTAATTCACGCAAGACTAAGATTAATATTCTATTAGTGTTTTTCCATTTTCCTGCATAAATTTATCTTAAAAATTTTCAATGTACAGACACAATTTTTTTATTAATACATTATAGATTAGAAAAGGTTCATTTTAGAGATATCAGATATTAACTAGCATCAACGACGTGAATATCCAAAAAAGGCCAGGAAAACAACATATGGAAATTGAACTCACAACTATAGTCTTATATATATATTGACTGCATCGTAAAGGAGTTCTTTTCGCTAATTAAAAGTAAAAAAATATAATTTTAAAATTACGTCCTCGTAAAGTTTTAATTAAGGAATGAAGGAAGAGAGCATGTATAAAAATAAGAGATCCACATAAGCTGGAGTGCTTCGGTGTCCATTAATTACACTTTAAAAAAGCATTTTGAGCATCTCCCTACATGGGTCTCCTAGGGGGTTCAGGGTGACATGATGCTACGGTTCTACAATATTTAATGATGTATTATGTGCTCACTGCCCCTGTCTTGATCTATACTGGCCAGGGTGAGTACAGTACCTAATTTTTTTGTATATTTCTTCATATACGTGCACAGGCATAATAAATGTACATGCTTGGCAAATAATATTTTATTTGAGGAAACAATTACATTTATGTCTTGTTCTGTTAAATATTATTTTCAAGAAATATTAAACAACAAACTACTTATAGACATTAGAACATCTTCGTCGATTAAAGCATCTAAATTGGCTTCCATCCAAGACAGACCAAACTGCAAATTGTATTGAAATGAGAGTAATCATGCCATTTTTAATAATTTATTGGGTTGATTGCTAAATTATGTCTAAAATATTAAAAACTAAAGTTCAATGTTAAGCACTTCCTTCCATATAAACATATTTAATTTGTAAGAGATTAAATGTCTTAATTCTCTTTTATTTCTAACGCTCATATATTTTTTGTTGGTCGTTTCAAAAGCATAAATTATGGATACCGTGGTTAGAGAACGCCACATAGCAGGGTGTCGCTCTGGGTCGCTCCCACCCTCATCCCTCGATGAGAAACGTTTCGGGGACTTTTACCCTTATGTCCCTTTTGTGAGTGATAAGGAAATTGTGTTAATCGGATCCAGTTATTTTAATTTTTGACTAATGAGATTAATGTTTTTTTATTAACCGACCTCAAGAGGTTTCTGTTTTCGGCATGTATATTTTTTATGTACATATGTCCATCATACTATCTACATATTCTTTACCGGATCGTGGAAAACGTAAACTTTATGATATATTTTTATAACTTTAGCCCTATGTTCATATTACGAAGTAAGAAGAATTACGTTACGTAATTATTACATGAATGATTTATGACTATATCAATATATATGCAACGTTATGGACCCAGTTGTACATACACATATATACTATATTTTCAGCAGTGGATACGAATAGGCTTAAATGAATTTTTACGCAAAAATTATTATATTATTATGAAAAAATTACCTGGATAGGATGTAGGCTACAAATAACTTTGTAGACTAGCACACCTGACGTGGAACTATAAGAAATAATATAAAACTCTCTTAACCAGAGCTACTCAATGTAATTCTCAATGTAATTAAGAACTTTCTATTAAAAAATAAAAATTAAATATTTGATGAAGAAACAATCCAACTGAACTATATGAAATAAGAAAATGCCGCCCTTAGCGACTTTGACTTTAGATATCCTTTGCCAACCTGCAGCAAGATTAAATGATAACGGGTGGTATTCGGGTATAGCATTGCAAAAGAGTCATACAATAAAAAAAAGAATAGGTTTTGTGTAAACAAGATTTTTCTGAACATTCTACGATATCCTACGCATAATTTTATCATTATTAATATATTTATATTATCATTTATAGTTTAATAAGAAATATTGGTACTTATAATAGTATTTTTTGTTAGTCTTGGTGTAAATTTTTGATATAAACATTTTGCTTATTTCATACAACTCGAATTCATAAAACCAGAATATACAAAAAAGATCACGCAACGTATTGTTATATTTTTTCATAGAAAAACACCATTTACATTTCGTTAGAAGACTCCGATGGCGACCGACAGTTTGTTTCTCTTTGTAAAAATATGCGTAACTGGTAACAATTGATAGGGGAAGCGGGGATAAAGTAGTTCATATCTCGAACCCTTTGCTCCCCTACGTTCCTTTTATCCCTACTCAAAAATCGCTTCGAGAGTCATGTTTTCGATGTCGAGTAACTACCCTACTGGTCCCGTTTTCTTCCAAATTATGCTATAAGGGCGAGTGGTGTGTGCTTACGCTTTTTCGAAAATATTTTCAAGCTAATAATATTTTTTATGAAATCACAATTATGTATTGACGCTATAACAATTTGAGTATTTAATAGTCACATTCAATTCAAAGTAAGATGCTTGTAAAAAATATAATAAGATTAGATTACAACACGTAAGGTCTATCCAACTAATATTTATATGAAGGATATAAGTTCATTTTTTGATTTCGTTAGATAATTGTTAAATGCTGATTAATTAATATATTTCGCGTATGATATTGTTGAGGTCGCATCATGGTATTATACGGTATTATTCTTGTAAAGCCTACTAAGATTACTTATAACAAAATTAATACACGTCAAATATGTAATAGTTTTTAGTTTCGGGCATCTTAATGATGCGTAATAATGGAGAGTTACAGATATTTCTAATATACTTAAGTGTAAGTCAGATATATTAAATAATAAAACAAAGTGTAATTAGTAAATTTATTATAATAATCATTATATTTTTGATATCTTTAAAATGAGCGTTTAATGTTATTGTGCTTTATGTTAAGATATATATATACCTACATCGTACCTATACTTATAATTTAAGGTGTTTGTTTGCTCGTGAAGATCATAAATTGAACAGAATTTAAGTGTAGCCGAAAGTCAAAGCTCCCTTAACCTCTAAAATCAGCACTTGTTTGCTGTGCGGTGAATCGTGCTAGTGTTGGCTAAAGCTCACCCGGCTGCTGTCTGTATCCGAATCGATAAAATTCGGGTCCGCGCCCCCGTGCGTTACTATGGCAACGCGCCCGCCCGCCCCACCAACCCGCCCGCCCGCCACATCTCTGAGAACACCGATGTTGACTTAGACGGATGGGGTAAGAGGCTTATTAATGGTTTTATGTTACTTTGCTTTTGCTCATAAAACGTTTTCTTTTAAAAAGTGTTTCATCTCATTATAAGGACTTTTTTTTGGAAAATGAGTTTAACAAAATTACATAAAATATAGACATTTTATCTATTAAAATTCAATATTACTATATATATTTCGTCTAATCCTGATCTCTGTTGTAAATGTGGCTGTAACATCGGTATATATTGTGTTATCGCCATCTTGCCAGACCGCGTGACGCCATTTCAAATGGGGTAGTGGGTATGCTTTCTGTGATACGTCTACAGAATTATTTACAATCGCGACTTTGTATTCTTCTGGGGAGAAATATTACGAGAGTATGAGAAAGTAACTTAGAATCATTCATAATATTCACTGTAATAAAATAGTTAAAGGTTTTTTTAAATAATAAAATCATTTCGTTTTTATTTTATTTTATTTTATATAAAAATTAATATATTTGAAATTAACTTCTTATTAATATTAGACGTCGTTAATTTATTATTAGATTAATATTAGATTATCGTTTTTATTTCGATTGTAGAATATTTCCATGATTTTATTTTTATTTTTTGCTCTCCCTTAGTTTGCTTTAACCGTAGAGCACGGTCAGACTACTAAGTTGGTTTAGGGTGCGTTAATAGGGGTACTCTATCATTCGTCTTTTATGTTTGGGATATTATATTTAGGAGTTTGATATAAAAATTAAAGGTTAAATATAAATATACTGATAAAATATGATTTTTTACGTTGCCATAGATGCTTCGTAGCTGTATGTCGTCTAAATTTGCAAGTCCAGCCGCTTGTATCGTAGTACGAGATAATTCCTTATTATTATTCCCTTGGCGCAGTTTTAGCTCTTTTGTCTTTCACGGCAGGCAATAAAGAGGCAGACGCCTGGAAATGTGCTGCATTTATACAGGTTTCGAGCGCTTCTAACACAGAGATTGTGTTTTATTTTCTGCGCTCGACGCTCTTTTGCGGAGCCCTCTTATTGCTTTGCGACTAACAAGGTTTTTAATTATTTTCTTTTAACGTCACTTTCAGGAACACACGAACGTTTTCTTTTTTAGATGAATATCTAAGGCCTTTATTACACAAATGGCTTTCATTATGTTATTTTAGGCAGCGTAGCACTTCATTTATTAAAATAATGTTAAGCAGTGTAAATTATAACTGCAAAATTGTGTATATTAAATATGTTTATTATAATATATAAAGTAATAAATATTTCAGACATCAATTACATAATGATAATTTGGATCATATTTTACGTGGATTATTTTTATGAAACTACAATAACAATTATTTCTATAGCTTTTGTCGGATACTTTTTTAAAAAACTTTGCAACTATATGAATGGAGCAATTGGAATAGGTAAATATTGTTCGCTAGTTATGATCCGATATATAAGGTATATAGTGAGCACTATATACAAACTAAAATTCAACTATTGAACTTAAAAGGTGTAACTAGACAAAGGGAGAGGTGTTATTTGATATTTAATTATAAAAATTAAAATCTATTATTCTGTCACGTTGTATTCCGCATATTCTATTTCATATACATTTCTTTTATTATTTTTCCATTTCGAAATAAACAATATTTAAAATATGACCGATATCATTAAAATATATATACATAACTTAATTTTTTTTATCGGCATACATACATATGTGCGAGTTTCCGATGTAGCGCTAAGTAAAATATTAAATAATTACTCATCCACATAATGGACAAGTACTTTTTTAAGTGATATTCAGTATTAACGAAGCAGTTTTCAAGGAGCGGTTAAGCGAAACGAGAGTCGTGAATCTTATTAATGATTTATTGGACCCTTCGCCCCCGCACGCTTACGCCGGCTCATGATGGACGGCTCGTTGCTGGGATTATATAGATTATATTCGGTACACCCCTATTGCATTCTCTAATTAATAATACATGTTTTGGATCAAGAAGAGTTTTTTGTTGAGATTTTTTAGAACGGTATTCACTGGTTTTAATTGTGAAGCATCAGTGCTATATAAATTTAAAATATAAAGCTATATGGCTAAATTGACATTGATTCTACGTAAATAAACTTATTTTACTTACAATAATTTATACTTGTAAAATATTGTCTAATTCAACATGAAGTGAACATATAGCATGAATGTAATTTTGTATGTTTTTATTATACAATACAAGATCAAGTATATTTATATAATATAAAAAAATCTATCTATTATCATTATTTTCTTAAATTTCCTTCATTTAGTAGCTGGATATTAGCTACTCAAAAATTAATATTGTAAATAGGCATATTTCATTTACTGAGGGAAAAGCTACCTTACAGCAGGTTCTTTACGCGAAGAGATTGTTAAGACTGGTAAAAGAATGTCAAGAGGAGTGACCCCGCATAGGAAAGGCAGCGAACAGGTATTTATATCGTACGTTTAACAATAAAAAAAACCATTAACATAATATAGAGATTTATAGTTAACATATTAATAGTCTGTCGAATTCATTGCAGTTGTTTTTTAATATAGCTGAAAAGGAAATACAATCTTGTAATTAGATATTCTATCCTTTAATTGTAACGTGGGACAGGACTTTCCCAATAATCGAATCCAGTGTTTCGAACGAGTATATGTTATGTATATACGTAAATAATATTTCGTTTTAAATTTATAATTTTGACATATCTAGAATGTAGATAAGAAAGTTAATGCTAGAAATGTCCATATAAACCATATACAAGATTCTAAGCAATTTCATAAATAAATAGATACTGCACGTTAAATTGAATTAAACGTGGAGAATATTTTAGTAATTTTATACAACTAATTTAATAGCTTCATTTATAAGCAATCGTATGATGATAATGATAATCATCACAAAATAACTTCCATTCAAAATAATACGAAATTTCCAAATGTATAATTTAAATGCATTTATTGAATAAAAATACACATATTTTTAGTGGTATCCTAGGATCGATTTGAGACAATGGCTATGGGTATAACAACGTTCACTTTGTAGAATAATATTGTTTTATAAAACTGGTCTTTGTTATTTGTTCGTTACAAATGTTAATATAAATAATTAATGAATATTATGGCATTGTTATTCATAAAATATTATTCCAAAACTGATGTTAAAGAAAATGTACGCCCATGATAACAGTCGCAAACCCAGTACTGGTAATTAGTGCTCCTCAGTGTAGACTATTAGAACGCGCTACTGATTTGCAATGTTGCATATTGATCGCAATCACGTGCAAATGTAGTACATGAGTACATAAGCGTAGTATATAATAATCCGCCGAGTATGTAAAGTTAGTAGATATATAGGTAGAGTATGTCGGTCGGGGCTCACAGCCCGGATGTAACTATTGGCAACGTCTGGCCGCGCCCGCGCCCGCGCCCGTACCCGCTCCCGCGCCCGCGCCCGCTTAGCCTCACCCTTCGTCTCTGCGACCCATTTTAGTGAATAAGCTCACCAGAGATACGGCCCGAAATTGCATGGTAAATGCCAAAGTTACGATTGTATCCTGTTGTCAATTGCATCACCTCTCGCCACCTGATTCCCGGCGCGGAGGGAGTTTGCCGCCTGCTTGCTTTGTACCCATTTAATAAGTACATTCAGCCATGTTGGCGAGTGCACACGACAGCGTTGATGTGTAGTAATTACTTTCGGAGTAGACGATTGTTCGATACCCATTGTATTGCCGTAAACGCCTCCAGCTAAATCGGACAGCGGCGAATTGATTCGGCGTATGACAAAGGAATAATCGTTACAGGGGCTGATGGAGTATGATGTTTTTAAAATCTGGTTTTAAATAAGTAATTTTGTAAATTATTTACTGAAACGAACACTTACATGTTCATGAATTTACGTTCTAGTAAAATACACCATTATATAATATTAATGTTTTAACAATATTTTTTTAATACTTTCAACTTACTTTTATCAAGTAGTATATAAATATAATTCAATTAAATTAATTTGTTAAACTATTTAAGTATTTACAATTTCATACAATGTTTTTGACAATGTATTTTATTTTTCTAAGGACAATCAATGGAATTGCAGGAATTCAGAATCTAGCAAACAAAAAGGAAAATTATGAAGGTTCAGTTTAAAACAGATGATCTATTTATCCTCAAAAATATGTTTAATGAAGGGTTTTTTAAGCTTCACGTTATATCCCACATATAACAGATTAGACAAAGGTTGTCTAGAGTTAAGACACTCTCATCCACACTTCTCCATTTTCCATCTTACGAGACATTGTCTGTTGAATGGCGGGACTCAACGAGTGGACATAATCTATTTTTACCCAATTTAAATCGAACCCACAACTATCACGATTTACAGTCCGATTCTTTATATATATATATATATATATATATATATATATATATATATATATATATATATATATATATATATATATATATATATATATATATATATATATATAATATTACCGCTACTACTTGTACTAATTAATTTAATGTCACTTTTGTTAACGTGAATCCACAAATTTATTATGCTATTTCAGAAATTAGATACCCATTCTGCAAAAGGGATTTCAGATCAATATTTTATAAAATGTTCATACCTAGATCAAGAGGTACAAATTTTCGCCTCAAATAACCTTCCGTAGTACGTAGTAACTAATTAGCTTTGTAAGGTTTTCGGCAGTTCGACAGACATCACAGGCATTGACAGCGAGGGGGAGGTTTTTTAATTACGAGTTTTTGGACACGTCGACGCGGAGTCTGGCATGTCCGTTTGAATACAATGCACTTTCATTTTGGCCATCACATATATTTTATAACTATTTTATTTATGTTCATCGTCTATGTAATTTTAATGGAATATAATGGATTTAGCGCATCAGCTTTCTTATATATAAGAGTAAATCTTTAAAATAATTTTAATAAAGAAATACCTACATTACTAAACAAACAACAAATGGTTGATACATATGACTATTATAAATATACCTATTACATGTATATGGATTAATTAATTACATTCAAATGTAATATTTTATAAAACTATTGCACTACATTATTTGAGCACTTTGGTCTCCTTAGGTATCAATTTGCCGCTTCAACGCGAACACAAACATATCCGACACAATTGCAAGGAAAATCGTATATCTCTTGATATGTGTAGAAATCATTGTAGAGTTTATTGAATTTGCTTTTGCTAGAATTGCAGTCTCTTATCTACAATGTTAAACAATGCATTTAATCTTAAAATGGTAAATTAAGTTTTTAAATATACAACTATATAAAGTATCAAGATTTATAAATGAGACATATTTAATATTAGATGTATATGTACTATGTAAAAAAATTATACTGCTTTTGTCTGTAAGCGTTCAAAGTGGAAGGCATTTTCACGATATTTTAAAAGGAATAAAATATAAAGAAGCGGCGAGCGGGAAGCGGCATGCTCCTTTGTATGACGTTGAATAGAATACAGGACGATTCGAGAAGGGCGGACGGCAACATTATTACATTTTCCGGAAATTTTATTCGAGTAATATGCGAGACATTCAGCTCTAGTAAGAGATCGTGCTCTCGCAAAGAAATTGCTATTTATGCATTAGTAGATACATGCATATGTCTTTTATATTGATTTTAAACAATATTTAAAATAAATTCATCGTCATAATAATCGAATAATATTTCGATATTCTTATGACATAAGCTTTATATTTGGTAGATATCATTTTTAGGTTTTGTAATTCTATCATATCTGTGGCAATATATAAGTATATTATATAAGTTGCCTTTAATGCGATATTATTAATTTTTTTGTGGAGCTGCTATGGGTGTATTTGAAACCTTATCCAACGTTAGTGTAGAATGGATATTGTATAATATACATATGAGACTGGGGCGGTGACGCAAGACGTGCCCTGCAGCAGATTTCTCGGATGAGTAAGATATGTTCGCCTTCTCATAATATTTTCCCTAATTATGTTTACAAAGCCCGTCTCGGTCTCGCTAGAGTTATGCTTTTACAGAGATTTTATTAAATTTCATATTCGTCTTTTACGCATTAAAAATGTTAATTAAAAATATGCATTCAAAATATATATTAAAAATAAATCTTAAGAACCCCTAAGCTATTGTGTAGGTTATTCTAAGAATATATTACGCCGTAAGATATCTAATCACATCATAATCTCCCGTCGAATGTGGCGGGTGAATCGGATTGAATCATCTCGTTAGTGATTATATCAAAACGGTCTCACCTAGAGCGAGCTCAAACAAAAAGCTCGTTTCTAGTGCGAGGGCCGGCTGTGCTGCCATCTCGCGCGTTGCTAGGATACGCGGCGATCAATACAGCCTCCGCCGGGCCGCCTAATTACCAGTCCCCGCGCCGCGCTCAGCCTCCCCCGCGCCCTGCTGCCGCCCGCCGTCACCCGCCGCCCTCGCCCGGGGAAACTTCTCGCCCGCCCGACCGCACCGCTTCTGTCCGATTTAAATATCGGATGATAGAATTCACGTTCAAATGTTTTCACCATTTTACGTGAATATTTATTTTCGCGAGCCTTTGTTCTTTACTCTGGACAATACTGACTCTCGTTCTTTCTACTGAGCGTTGTTTTGTTTTAAAATAATAATAAAGCATATTTTCTTTTGTACCTTTGTCAGTTGTCAAATCGATGAATTTATGACAATATATTATGTATATATGTTTGCTATAAAACTTTGTAATTTTTATGAAGTATACCTAAGTACTTATATTTTTTATGAATACAAGAATAAGCAATATTTCTCAGAGAGAGAGGTTATCTCGTCTATTCCTGTAAACCTTTTATATATATAGTGCGCCATACATTTGTATCGAGCGTATGGAGGCGGAATATAAATTCCTTTGTTCTAAAAATGGACGATATATACATGTAATTCAATTTCATCACAGTATTTTTATATTTGTAGCATAATTGAAATCTATTATATTATATAATATTAAGTACCTTATTTAATTTATTCAATATTATAATGTTTAATTAATATCAAAGACCGTCGTGGCGCTGAGGCATAACGTTTGCTTGTTAATGCGACGGTTTGTGAGTTCGATTCCCACTAGGAGATAATGAATTATTTTCATTTTCTTCGCTTTGTCAAGACGAAGACAAGACAAACCGCGGCGTTGAGTTCCGGCACTCATCACGCAATATCTTGAAAGGCGGAAAGTGGGGAATGGAGTATCTTAACACTAGGTTCCTTGTGCCTACGGTTTCCTCTGCCTGCCCTATGTGCAGCGTGGGGTTTTTAGATATATATATATATATATATATATATATATATATATATATATATATATATATATATATTTGCCTAAGATGAACAATGTAGTTTCAATAGGCTCTCCGCCCGAGGTCGAGACGTTGCATGTTGAGTGGCAGATACCAACGCCGCGTTTCGTCTTAATCCAAAGATACAAACAGCGAAATTTCTATATTGTTAATATTTTATGTTCTATATTTGTAATACTTTCTGTTACACCTATGTCACATAAATTTTATTATAATATAAACAAAAACAAACTGTTAAAACAGACAATGGGTGATTATTATAATTATAATATTTGGAGAATATATATATATATATATATATATATATATATATATATATATATATATATATATATATATATATATATATATATATATATATTAATAATAATATTTGGAGAATTCCAAAATATAACTATTACAATTTTTTTTGTATTATTTCATAAATTTCTTCTAACAGAATTCGCTGTGTACCTGAAACAAGTGAAATGAATCAAATGCACGCTACCATTACTATTCTCTTTTGAAATTAAAATTTTAATATACACCGTAGGTGAACACGGCGTCAGAAAGTCTGTTTAGACTTTAGAAATGTCAAGGGGCACCGGTGTGGCATTATACCCACATCCTAGGACTGTTTTAAGATAAAAATTCGAACAAGAGAAACGTTTATATGCGACACCGTAATATTAAAAATAAGTATAGTAAAAAAATATAATATATATAATATAATATAATATATATTTTTTTCAGTATCACGCTTTATCCCGCTTATAGCAGGGTAGGTAGATATATTAAGGTATATGAAAATAAAAAAAGAAAAAATTATATGTCTACGAAGCACTCTAAAAGGGTTCTTAACATTTTTCGCACATAGATAAGTATATTTTCACGCAAAGAAAACTTGAAACCTATTCGAAACTCAGCAGAAAGGTGAAATGAGATTCCTTTTGTTGGGGAAAAGAATGTATAACTTTTCTCCTTGTATGTACATCTGTAAATGTCTAGGTGGATATCAAATTGCCATCAAACCATACTTAACTTTCAAGTTAAGGACATTATTAAATGTGAAATATGATACTCTAGTGTAATAAATTTCTATACATAAATAAATACAAAGGAAGTAGTGGACCTATTTAGAAATAGTGCTATTTAACTCCATTTTCTTTCCAGATGCCAGATTTAATTTTACCATTATAATGCGACTCTATTACAGTTTACAGGTAGGTACATAATGCACAAAACATTTATCTAGTTCAAAGTTAGAAATAATTTACTAACTGTAATAATCATAAATCTTACAAAAAATATATATTCTTATTCTACTAGCGTATATCTTACGTCGATATCAAGCTCATAATAGGCTTGATAAAAATTTGAGTCTACTAATCAGTTTATGTATACTTTCAAGCTTTACTATATATACTATTCTATATACTATACAGACTACTATTATATATACTATACAGACTTTCTGACGCCGTGTTCACCTACGGTGTATATTAAAATTTTAATTTCAAAAGAGAATAGTAATGGTAGCGTGCATTTGATTCATTTCGCTTGTTTCAGGTACACAGCGAATCTTGTTAGAAGAAATTTATGAAATAATACAAAAAAAATTGTAATAGATATATTTTTTGGAATTCTCCAAATAATATATATATATATATATATATATATATATATATATATATATATATATATATATATATATATATATATATATATATATATATATATATATATATATATATATATATATATATATATATTATATATATTCTCCAAATATTATAATTATAATAATCACCCATTGTCTGTTTTAACAGTTTGTTTTTGTTTATATTATAATAAAATTTATGTGACATAGGTGTAACAGAAAGTATTATAAATATAGAACATAAAATATTAACAATATAGAAATTTAACGTCTCAACCTCGGGCGGAGAGCCGGGAAAGAGTTTGTGACACTAGATTCTCTCTGTCTACCTTGGTATAGTAAAATTGTTTACTACTATGTTATATATATACTGATTTAATTTAAACTATGTAATATGTAATATATTTACTGATTTAATTTAAACTTATTTCATATTAAAGAATTGTTTATGGCTAGGTAATTTTAATTCCATTAAAATGTCATAGATAGGAAATAGTTTGAGCACAAGGCTCAATCAAGAAGTCCTACGTAAGGTACCTTGCAAGAAACTCTCGACGTCTTTTGAAAAGTGCATCAGTGCGGAAGCGCGCTCGTGCAGACTTTGAGTCTTTGCAAGAGCAAGCATCGATGTAATTGGATTGCCTCGGGATTCTTAACTAAACAGTGAATGAAGTTTCTTTTTAATGCATCTAAGATCTTTCAGAGTCTTAAATAAGAAATATATAAAGGAAAAGAAAATACGAGCAAACTTTTAGAAAGCTTTGACATCCAGATGAGATGCACCTACTTACCAAGACAAGGGTATTACGTGTAGAGATAGAAATCTACGTGTAATTTTGTATTAAAATATTTAATAAGGATTTAATTTGCATTTCATTTTATTACAATATTTCTTTCAAGTTACATAATATGACAATAATTGTAAATTAATAAACGATTCTTTGTCTTCATGGTGACACATTGAGATGGTACATGGCTGTAAGTGCGATGGTGGTTCGATCACACTCGGGAGAATGTATCATTTTCATGTCTCCGCTTTAGTAAGATTAAAGCGCGGCATAGAGTTCTGTCACTCAAAACGCAATGTCTTGGATTTGGACACACAGCGGAGAATGAGTTTCATAGCGCGAGGTTATCTCTCTCTCAAAATAAAAAAAATACAATTAATCCTACGCTGACTATTATTCCAACTTTCTAGTAAAGGATTTGGAAACTACTAGAAGCTCGATATAATTTTGTTTGTTCATTTAACTAAAATAATATATATAATATATAATTTCAAACTTTTTTTTGGCTTAAATATCTACATACATACAATTTTGTAAAATTTATATTGTGAATTTGTACATTTAAGTTTCTAATTTTTCTTACCGCTTCCAATTTCCATATAAAATTTATAATTCTCCTATCATTGCCATTTCTATTCATTACTTAAAAAAGCTTTGTTAAGAGTTGTTATGAATAAATTAAAGGCTGTTTGTTGGAATTGATTGATCTGACACTCTTCTTAGACACATACAAGGATATCCAATTAAATAGTAACTATGTGATCAGTGCCGTTTAACGGAATCTTAATAAAATTATTAAAACTAAACAGTGTATTAATTTATAGGTTTTAGTTTTAATTTCTTTTCAAGGATCCTACTGATATGTAAATAAAGTATCAATATCCATTTATACTTAATTTACATATATATCTATGATCGTTGGATGTTGCTGTTCGACATATAATATTATGTTAAATGTAAGATTTTTCCATAAGTCAAAGTCATAAAAAGGTTACTTCGTTTCAAATAACCAAATGTCCCTTTTCATATTCAGAATAACTGTAGCTACGCACAGAGTTGATAATGAGTGTAACTACCACTTTCTTTGAGTCCACTAGGAAGCGAATTGCACTCAGCGCGCAGCTCCGATGTCGCTAACAGCCACTCGACGACGCTTTAACGGCGACACTGCTTTGACAAATATGTACATACTATATACCTACTACGTGGACGACATTCAGATATAGGTGATGAAATATCTTACTGGCATATTTAATAACATTAAATATCAATTAACATCTATAATCTCCATTTATAAGAAAGACAAGAACAGCGTTGAGATCAGCGTTGAGTTCCGCTCAACACGCAATTTTGTGTAAATAGAATTTTATAATACTGAAATATCATTGTTATAAAAATATTTTTTACTGGGTATATATGCACTACTTTTAAAATTAAAAACAAATGATATCCATGTGATTTGTAATCGGTGAAAATGTTATATTACCTGTGATCTTAATAGAAACTATAGAGTCCAATTAATCTTTGATAACAACTCCTTTTGAATTTACATATCACTTTAAATAATTCAGATGATGTTAATACAAATGAACACTAGTAAGTGTATACGTAAGAGTGACAGGGAGTTCTACTCAAGTTCAGAGCTAGTTATGCAGACATAAGCGCCTGTCGCTAAACACACAAGTTACACGTGAGAAGATTAGCTCGTAAACGCATTAGCAATTGTCATTAGGCGCGCTTTGGGAGCTCTAATGGCATCTCTTAACTCCGAGACAACCATCTTGTCTTTTACATTTTCATTGTGGGCTTGGGATTAAAGTAGGTCTTTAATATTAACAACATAGTATAAAATTTATATAAGTTAATAGTTGTTGCTCATTTACGTGAAATTTTACCAAAATAATACCTTTTGCCTTGCCTGTGCTACGTAGAGGAACTCCCAATTAAAAAAAATCATAAATTATTATTTAAGAAGAAAACGCAAAGACACCTGCTTAATGTAATATAATTTATATAGTTACAGTAAAGTTTTAGTAGAGTCATATTTTAGTTTGATTGTGTAAGATGTTCCAGACCAATGTTTTTGTCTGTCTTGCATAATAAATAGCTAAATTTTGTCTAACCGCAGAGGAGAAATGATAGTAGTTCAAATATGATTATTTCCCTAAGTAGAGATCGAAGTCGCAATCATTACGATTACAGCCCGACGCTGTCCCACTGTGCAACGACGATCCCCATGTTCAATTACTTTTATTCATCCTTGCTTTAGCTTTTTAAATTATTTATATTTTACCAGATTTATTGTTTTTGATTTGATTTTTCAGTCGTATATGTTTTTATGGATTTGGACTTCTATGGTATTGTATTTGAGTAACTCAATTATAATATATGTCTTGCAGAAGCTTAATAGCTATACGACAGAAAAAAAAAACATTTAAATGTCTACTTATTACTTCCGAAGGTATGCGGCGTGTATAAACAGCTACAAAAGGGAAAATAAAAAAAATATAGATTAATATTTTTAGGTAAAAATAATAGTAATATTAATTAAGAATTATAAAATAAAATTTATTACTTCGTTGTAATCATAGAGCTACATGTTGCATGTGCGATTACATAAATAGTATAACTTTTTTGTAGATGGACAGTACTGAATGGTGTCCAAGTAGGTTAGAAGTTCCTATTACCACTAGATAATGTATTTAATGCGTTATTGTACCTTTATAATTATTTTACTTCAAAGTTTATTACGTTTTAATATTACATGTGTCCCAAATTATGCAATGGAAACGAAATGAACAAGTAATCAAAATTAATTATCGCGCTCGACACTTTCCGGTTCGTTTAAAAATATTATTGCTTTGTACTTAGTGTGTACATGCTCCTATACTTTCCTTTCTTATCATACTTATTATATATCTACATTTCTAACAGGTACTTGTATATGTACTTATAGTTTCTTTATTTAAAATTAGTTAGTTAGCGTGGACTTTATGATTCTTGCCACCCGACTTCCTTATTTCATATAGTTTAGCTGGACATTATGGTCCTTCATAAGATTTTCCAGATCTTGTATTTTTGAATGTCAACGAAATTTTTATTATTTTTAGTGCTTATTATTTTCTTTTGAAATAGTCTATTTTTATTTTTAGTAAATTTCAAGTATATTTCATGATTTTTAGTAATTTTCAAGTACCTACTCCATTTAACTTGTTTGAATATGTGTGAACGTATTAAACGTGCTACTCATATGAGACAAAGACGTTTAAATAAAATCGAGCCGAGTATCGTTAATTTGCTCCTAAGAATTGAAGAATTCCTTTGCTTCATAGATCCCATTATCAGAACCTATCTTTTCCAAAAAAAGAATTGTTGTAATCGATTGGGGTGATATTGGGTTATTAGTCCATCTGTTGTGCACATACTTAATGCAAATATAAATCGGTTAAAAATCATAAAATATGAATTGTCTAATGTTTGCCATTTTCGTAAAGTAGATTTAAAAACGGTAAGGGAATACATATTGACTACGTTTTTATGGCTCCGTACCTTAAAAGGAAAACCCGGAATAGGGTCACTTTGTTATAAGTTTGTCAAGACCATTTTGTCGAAACGAAATGAAAACGACATTTAAACATATATATTTTTTTATATGTTTATTTGTTGTCTATATGATTATATATTTTATTTTGCATTTTGTATGAAAATCGCATTTTGGCACATCGCATCGAAATTTGGTAACAAGTTAGAACTTAAAGTACAAACAAAGGAAAAAATAAAATTTATATTAAGGAAATTTATAAATGTACCTAGTATATATTCCAGAAAAAATCCATTACTTTATATCTGTAGTTCATTTCATACAAAATGCATACGAACGCAAATTTGAATTGTCGAAGTTTTACTTCATTGGTTTTATTAAATTTGACAAGAAGTTTTTACTTACTGTATAAATAAATGAGAAAAATCTGAAAAATTGTAATTATAAGTTAAACACAAAAATAAACCATTACAAACTTATATTTGTAATACATACAAAATAAGTGTAATCGATATTTTTTAAAATGTAGGCAAGACATCTTGGACCAAGCGTGTGAAACAACAGGTAAAAGGCACAAGCTTTTACCCGTTGCTTCACATGCGTGATCCAATGGAAGTTGCTAACATAAAAATTGTGTATGACACATGACACATTCGTAGTGTCCAAGGTTATTCTGACTTCAGGTACAGTGAGTTATAACGTGATTTAATTTATTCTATAGATTTCCTCGATAAATTCACTATTCAATACAAAACAATTTTCCATTTCCAGCCAGTAGTTACGTTCAAGTTCGCAACTTCTTCAGTTTTAAAGAGTATAAATATAGAATTATAGATATAGATAGACATGATATATTGACATTTACATGTCTCTTAGAAGTCATTAGATAGTAGGTAGTCTCTTATTATCGTTGCTTATTTATTACCTAGCTATTCCCTATTTATTAAAAGAAGTACGAGTCAGCAGTTACTTAACTTGAATAAATTGAAATGAACGTGTTAAAATTACAATTGTGTATTAAAAAAATATTTTGTTATATAACTATAACAGTATATTGTGAGAGTCAAACAAAAGAAATACACATATGAAGTTTAATATTTTTATTACCATTAAACTTATTAAGTACTTATATTAACAAATTAAATATAAATCTCAAATAATAACGTAGTTTGGCATTCGAAGTTTTGTAGTTTTTTCCCACTAAACATACATAAATGATTTTTTTATACTTGACTTAATAACCAATTTTTTATATATAAATATACACTTTATCTATATAACTAGTTTTAAGAGATCAAAACTTAATCAGGTAACAACAACTTTGCAGGTAAGTTGAAAGGTACAACGTTATTTTTATTCAAATTAGAAAAATATCTCTTTTAGAATTTTAAATATAAATATTAAAATGATTTATTAATTTTTCTTCTACTATCACCAATCACCATTATCACAATTCTTAATGATATTACAATGTATAGTTTAAAAAGGGAACCTAGTGATGCTTTATGTGCCCAAATTTTTTTAATGCAGTGTGAAAAGTTAAGTTTAAAGTAAATATGAATGCACAAGAACCATATATATACTATTAATAGGTAATATGTTACTGAATCATATAGTTATTTCTATATCCTGTCATAATTTTAAGAGATATTTAGAAAAAGTTTATTAATTTAAGATCATTTTAGACCACACTTTCAGTTTGAGTTACTGGTCTCCTATTATGTTTTGTATTTCTTAAAGTAATCGATTTGTTACATTGCACACAATTTTCTTTTTGTTGATATGTTCCCTAAATTACACCTTCCCCCTTATCACAGCCCTTTAACCGATTACTATTAAATAACAGAATATAAACTATAAACAATTGATAACTATAGAATGCTACATTCGATAAGTACACAAATTTTCTTATATAATTATTATTAAGTAGTTAAAACAAATGGAATATTATGAGTGACAAAATTTATGAGCTACAAATATCCCTAGAGCTAGGCTCTCATTAGTTTTAACAATAAAATTATCTAATTGCAGAGCATTAAGGTTTATAAAATTATCTATGGGTGTTGAATAAATTCCGTTGTTAAGTTATAATTACTTAGCCCGTTGCTTCACAAGTGCAAACAATAAGTTATTTGTAATAAATTATTTACTATTTACCGTCCCGTACAAAATATGCCATTATACAAATTTTGAGGCTCCGTTAGGTGGGCTTCATCGCACACGACCTTCAATAAGACTAAAAAGTTTATAATCATGACGATTGACACATAAAGTGATAGAATTGGTCGAAATTAACGGGTTCCAATTCATATTCCTTTTCTGATTTGTGCAGTAGTTCAGGATTGCGTTTCAAAAAATTCCTAACCCAATCTTCACCAGCCATGCGAGTGTTGACGTCGAATGGATGATTCAGATTATTATCCTCCGCGTATTGAAAAGCAAGTTCTCTTATGTCTCTTCTGGAAACGCCCATGAAGTATTTTTCCATACTTTTAATATAACCTACCAAATCTTTCTCTTGACTTTCTGTGAATACACGTCTATAGTGTCCCATAAGAGGCTTTGGATCATCTGGTTGTTGATATCGCACCTTACTTGCTCTTCTTTGGAGAGTTGATCGTGGTATATGGAAAGTTCTCGCAGCGAGCTTATAGCCCATTTTGCCAGATACTACGGCAGCCACGGCTTTTGCCATTTCTTCTTCACTCCAAGATTGACGACCACTCATTCTTTCGTATTTCCGTACCATGACTATCTGAAAGCATACAAGTGAGATATATTCGCTTAAAAACAACTCATAAACACCCAAGTACAACGAGCTTGGTGTATTTCGGAAATATTGCGTAAGTAACTCTCACATATTGGGGCCATGATCACTATTTAATCTCGATCAGTCGGTTTTGTTTAAAATGCAATATCGTATGGTAGATATAGTGGATAAAAATAAATTAAATACATATTAATAACGTGATTATCATATAATTTAAGAGACATAATCTAAATATTAGCTAGAATTAACTAAAATTAAATGTAAACAAGACTTCTACGATGTTCGATGAAGGGTAACCGTGGCCTATCTACCGGTTTTGTAAACTGCGACCAATGTCGATCCGAGGTAATGTAGCTAGAGGCGTTTTAGAGGCTGCCTTTAATGTAACTTTAAAATAATATTTATCCATATGTAAATGATGCTCATCATTATTCAGCGTACGCAAGTTGTATGGCTTAATTATTTTTGTTATTTCAATTTAATTATATTTTAACACATTCAAATGTTACGATTGGCTTTGTAAATATTATAATGATTATATAAAATTATGTATCCTACAACCTTATGCTGCATAAAATCAATTATACATTTTTGTTTAGTATCGTATTAGTATTTTTTTTATATAAAATAACTCGAGAAAGATAGAAATTTTAAATAAAACAATAACACTACGTGATACGCTATGAATAACTATTGTTGTAATGCAAACTGATTATACCAACTGACGTAGTCTCGGTCAGCTGTCAATACCAAGCATTCGATTGTAGGTGCTCTAGTTAATTCGTAATAAAGGCTATATTAGCGTAAACAACAGTGACTAACCGTGTTGGCGACCGCACACCGCATCGCTCGCAACAGCTGATAGTGAACACAGTTTGCGATAAAATGTAGCGTGTTTTTCCAGTGTCGATAACTTGGGAAACGCGCTAGAGGCCCCTTACGTTGCACACTCAATACTGTAGTAACACTTTGCCGAAGTGAAGTGGGGTCCACAACCTACGAGCCTTAAAGCCACATTAGCGGCGATAATGACTGGTGTCGTTTGTACGTCATTTGTGTTACACTCTGGTGCCCGTTTAAACGGGAAATACCACTCGATAGTTGTTGACCGTCCTTGAGTGACCGCGTCTTATTTTTTATCTGTCGAAAGAACTACGTCGACGGTCGATCAGCTGTTTGTATTCGTTATATGATATACAACTATCAACGTGTCCCTACTACTAAGCATAATTAAGAGTTCTTGAATCGTGAATAAATCTCTAAAACAATAATACCCCGCTGGGTACAGTCTACTTCGTTTAGTAACTGTTCTCAGTAAATAAGCAATGTACTGCGTGCGAAGTAATTGATCGAGATAAAGATAGATATTAAGACGTCACTGTAGCGGCACGAGCAAGGCGTGAGCCGAGGTTACTGTGACGCGTGACTTGCAAGGTCCCCACTGCATTGCACGATGCGCCAAGGTTGCCACGCTCTTCACTACCGACACGAGAAATCTAGGTCTCACCTAGCAATAACTATTACACAAAAAAATAATTTTTATGTTAAACGTTAAAGAAGAAAGAGCATCCGTGTGCAAGAGGCAATCATCGTGTGGTGAGCCAGAAGTGAAACCAGCTTAGGACATTACCGCGGTGCATTAAGTCGAAAGTGTTTTTCGATCGAATAAATAAAGTAGGTATTGCAGGGGTGTCGGTACTCACGGGTGGTAGTCTGGGGGTTCGGGCGCGGAGGGTGGAGGCGGCGGCAGGAGCGGGCGGCGGAGCGGGCGCGGGCAGCAGGCGGCGTGCGGCCAGACTGACGGCGCGCGCGACACTGGCGCGGGGCCCGTCTTGCCCCGCCGCGGCCCTGGCGCGCTGACGTCACCTGGCCCAGGGCCCGGCTGCACGACTATTTTTGTCCACGACTAATTATCGCCTTCCTTTGTCCAATCATATGTTTTGTACTGAAAAGGAAATCAGGTTTTATACCTACATACGTCTGTAGGGTAAAAGCCATATTTTACTTCATTAGCATGTACTTATCTGCAGATTTTACATCACTCATAAATAATTTACTAATACGGTATATTTTGTAAACATTTCTTTGATTAAGATTTTTTTGTATACTTACTCACCTTCTCTACGTAGAAGGCTTTTGTCTATCATTCATTGCTATATGTAGAGCATTTCATCCGGTTATATAAACAAGATTACAGTATACGTTATATTAAAATGGAATTCATATAACTATACAGCATTCACTGTGAACATTATATTATATTTATATAGCTATAAAAAAACAAAGCTACTCCGACGACAAATAATGGGTAGGCCTTATACTTACTATACTATAGTAAGCAAGACTAACAATAAGTATTATTTATGAGTTATTTTCAATATTGTTTTATTAGATATAAAGACACGAACATGTTATATAGACTTGCATAAATAATAAAGCCAAACCATTGAAAGTATGAAATTATGTATAGCGGTTAGCGCACAAAAATGCTACGTTTTACTTTCTTTTCCTTAAATTTTTTATACACTTTAGGTTTTATTCTTATATGATATGCATATATTATATATAGGTATATATATATATATATATATATATATATATATATATATATATATATATATATATATATATATATATATATATATATATATATATTATATTCCTTTTGACTTTTTGTGAAAACCAAATTAAAATTCAATTGAGACGTATAAGATTTATTTTATATAACATGAAAATAATTATTTACATCACCAACCATCAAAACATTTACAGTTTCAGCTACATTAATAATTGCATATTCTATAAGCAGGTACACAATTATAAGAATAAACCGTTTCACATAATAAATATAGTTTGCGACTTCACCCACATAAGCGCATTGCATTCATTCCCTGCATCCCTGGTGTCAGAGTTCAGACGCACTTATATTATGATTCATTCATTTAATTTACAGATTTTTTTGTCTATTTTACTAGATTTTTCGTATTTTTCGTTTTTCTTATCAGTGGGTACATATAGATAGTTGAGAGAAATAACCCAAACAATCTATATAGTAATAGTAAATAAACACTATAACAAGTGTATGGCAAAAATACAACACAACTCACCATTTAGTCATCGGTATTTGAAAATTTAGTACTACAAGATTTCTATATCTTTTGCCGACCTATACAATCTTACATAATAACAAGTTTCAGTTTCATACTAAACGTCATCATTTTTTTAAGAAAATGATGAACATTGACATAATTATATGCTACCTCATTTTTAATTAAATATGTTAAAAACAATAATGTTTAAAAAAGGTTTTGCTATATATACAATTGTCTTATAATTAGCTAATATTGGCAAATTGAAGTGTTACTAATGCATTAATGCATATTTATAACTTCTAAACTTGTTTACTATTTAATATTTAAACACGTCATCATCTTGTGTTAGTATGTAAACGTAATAAAAACATACAATTTTACAAGCATAAATAATAATTAATAGAATTTTTTTTTAGTTTGTTTAGTTTTTTTTTCAATATTAGCACAAGTCTATTAGCAAGATTGTTATCAAATTGTATTTACTAAATACATTCAATGGAATTTAATTAAATTTAGTTTTTAGTTATCCGTTTAAATGAAAATATTATTAAAAACGTATATATTGTGACGATGACATGATCTTTATCTAGGCATTCAAAACTATTTACCAATAACATATTCTTGACGAATTTCAACGTGCTTAGGATATTGTACGTATACAAATAACATACTTAGAAGAAATTTGTTTCTGGAAGTTATTGTTCTTAGATGAGCTCTAAGAGCAAACATTAATTTTGTAAATAATATAAAAATAGATTATTACAATTATGAAGCTTTAACAGCACCTTCAGAAGTTATTCCTGCTAACATAAGGCCCTCCTCTCCCACCATTGATCATTTCTTTCTTACGAAATTATGTATAAATATGTCGATTCTAAGAATATAAATCTTTATATCGATATGATAACACTTTATTATCTTAACAATAAGCTATCAGTCGTAACTTCTTGTTATTATGGTTATAACTATAGATTAACTATCTACCATGTTGTTAGAAATCAAGATATTCGCGTAGATATTGCAAGAGAGAAGTGTTAATTTTATATAATACCTTTTGCATTTATCCTTCTTTCTATTAAAAAATATAATGAAAACTTAACCTTTTTCTTCACTTGATATGATAACAATACCAATGACGCAGTGAAAATACCCTTCGGTTGCTTATATTGTGATAGTGATTACAAATTATATGGGTGTGAGTAAGGCTTTCGTATTTTGTTAAAAAGTAAATGGTTTTAACATTAACTCACTTTACGTAGTTAACGCGAAATTAATTTAATTAATTTCGCGTTAACTACGTAATATAAGAAGTACACAGTTTGTTCTTACTTTCAACAAGTACATAATGTCGATCTGAGGGAAAGGGGAAGGTCAGTGGAAAAAAAGTACCATAAAAATGATAATTAAAATGAAACAATGCAAATATGTTATTAAAAATGGATTTGTTTCTTACTTAAATTGTAATAAGTGCTATTATTGTTTTTTTTAACTGCACACTAGTTGACGTCTAGAAAGTCAAGTTCCCCTCAGTGGGGAGTGGTGGTTGATCTCATGACCACGGTTTCTATAGTAATCAGTTGCAGCTGCACCAATGCTTCAAGATGCTGATTTTTCTCAAGCACAATATTTCCTATGAAGTACGCTATACTTTAAAACTAGAAGTAGCAAGTGTATCCCTGCTTTGTCACTAAGTAGAATTTTGATATTTCAATTATCATGTCTCTGTAAAGTTTGACAGACATGAGCAGGAAGTAATTTAATTAATAAATATGTTCGATTCAGCCACTTACGAGGGTTTATTAATTGAAAAAAAATGTAAAGATGATTATTTATTAAAAAGCAATGGAAGGGAAGGCTTAACCTGTTACACCAATATTATTACTTTCACTTTTGTACTCTAAGACTACTAAGGTACTTGGGTACTCACTTACCAAAAGGGGTTAACATAGCAAGGTATAATAATAACACAGAATATATTTATGTATATTTATTGACGATAAATGATAATGTAATTTTTTAGTCTGTATTGCACTTTGAATGTTTCATATTAAAATACTATATATACATATTCATTATAGAAACAGGACAGAATATTCTTTGTTATTTTTGATCAATATTAATTTTGGAATAATTTAATATTAACAATACATTAATATAAAATAACTGTACTATAACTAACTAATTACTGATTAAATTAAAATTATATGAATTAAAGTTAAAATTATTATGGATAAGTAGATACAATTTATTATAATATTTTTTATCCCGCACATAGCAGGGTAGTCAGAGGGAGCCGTGGGCTCAAAGAACTTAGTCTTAAGAGACTCCGTTCCCCATAAACCGTCCCTTTTACAGGCGGAGGCTGAGCCGCGACGGTCCTTATTGTTTATTTATCTTATAAAGATATAAAAGTCTACATATAATAAATATTTTAATAGTTACCATGTAGCATGTCATAGTCATGTTGCTGACTGTATACGCCGCGGCTGTGGGTTCGATTCCCACTTGAGCGAATGAAATATTTCATATCTTCGCTCTGGTATCAAGACAATAGATTCAACATATAATGTCTCGAAAATGAAAGACGGAGTGCCATAACATTAGGTTCCCTTTGTTCCCCGCTAGTAGCGTGAAGCTATTTATTTATGTGTCTTATTATAAATTCTTGAATCAAGATTCGTGTTTTTAAGGCTTCCATATTACGAGACTAAGTGAGTTTTACACTTTTATAAACAAATTGTGAATCAAACGAATAAATAAGAGCAGGCCAAGGTTTAATCTTTATAAACAATATGACCGGAACGGTCCAAATGAAGCATATTCGGTTAATAAAGTGCAACATTGGCATTACAATTTCGGAAACAGAGTTGTACTTATTTCTTTCCTAGTGCACTTTACATGACACAGGAATATATTTAAAATTTATCATACATTGTTAAAGTAATAGTTCTGACTAGCTTTGCTGCATATATTTAACGCAAAATATTCTATAAACTAAAGTTTACTGTAGATTTTACGATGTTTCTTTTATTGAAAAAACAAGCGACACGCTCCGGCTTTCCACGGGTGCACCAGTGTATGTAGGTACTAATATGATGTTAATGTGTAGACATCTATATTAATTATTTATTTATTCAGGCTATCCAGCAGTCCATTATTCAGTTAAAAAATACAATATCGTAAAACTATTTAAAAGTTGACACATGTCAAATAAAAGAATATCGGTCAAGTGTGAGTAGTACTCGCGCACCGAAGGTTCCGTACTTTCTATATTGTAGGTGTTCCGCTGAGGAAAATACTACCTACAGAAATTGACAAACTTAATTTGCAGTTGTATCCACTCATTTTGTATGTAATGAACTACAGTTTAAGATTGTAATGGTTTTTTTCTGGGTAGGTCCTAGAAAGAAGAAGCCTATAAATTATTTCTTTTTTGGATTTTTAATATATCATTTTTTATCTCTAACTTGTTGCCAAATTTTATAACTCTAGGATGAAGGGAAATGCCCTGTTAGTTTTGATTACGTGACGATTTTCATACAAAATGCAAAAAAGTTAAGCATAAACTTTAATATCTTTTGATTGCGTTAAGTTAGAAGTTTGGAGAAAATGATCATGACTGACAGGCAGACAGTTAAACAGACAGACATATAGACAGACAGGCGGGCAAACGGACAACAGAGTGATCTTGTAAGGATTCTGTTTTTTTCTTTTGGTACGAAACGAGGTACGAAACTCTAAAAAAAGAACCATACATGGAAAGAAATGTTTAAAGTTAATTTTATTTGTTAATATGCTACCACATAGGTATTACAAGCACTTTCTTTTAAAAACACCGAGTCATCAAAAATATGAGTTGAGTCACTGCATCGATTGAAAAGTTTGCTAATTCGTGGTATAGCGGAATTAGCACCGATGACTGTTTTGCGTAAGGGAATATGTGAGGGTTTTATTGTACTACGAGGTGTTGTTGAGAATCTTGTACAGAAAAGCTTAATAAAGAACATCTCTTCTAGTGGCAAGTGAGATCATTTTGAAATAATTTAATCTGCTGTCATAGGTTTCCAGAGAGTTTTTCACACCTTTAGAATAAGAAAGATGCCACATGAAGCTTTTCTGCAATCGTTTAATTCTCAGTGAATGTTTAGAATAATGTGGTCGCCAAACTATTCTCCCGTATTATACAATAATATTTTTGTAGACGACCCAAACATTCACTATGTAGTACGAATAATAAAACCCAATATTTGGAAGATTTTTTTATAATTCGATCAATATGGTGAAGAAAAGTGAGTTTTGTGTCAAGAGTAATGCCCAAATCGTTGATTCTTTCAACTACTTACAACTTTATACCGTTTAGATAATATTCAGAATGGATTTAAAAATGTCTGGTAAACTTAATATGTTTTACATTTATTTAAATTTAAATCCATCTTATTCTTTTGGCACTATTCAGATAGTCGCAATAAGTTTTTTTACTAGCCAGGATAACTCTGATAACGAGCTTACAGTACGAGTTACAGTGTTGAGTTTCTGAAATAACTAACGATAGCATTGATAAATATGTAAAAAAACAGGGTCTAAAGAGATCCTTGAGGCACCCCAGTTAAAATAGAAAAACAAAATTGGGAATGATAACCATTAATTTCAAGAAAAAAAGATCTTTTTACAAGATATATTTAAACTACTCCAACATTTTGTCTGATAGTCCATAGAATGACAGCTTTTACAGAAATAAACGATGTGATATTCGATTAAAGTAGTGTATATTGCGTCGACCTGACGACAGTCAGCATTCTCTATATTTGTGTTGGTAAATATAGCAAGATTAGTTAAAATCGACCTACCTTTTATGAACACATGCTGGTTGGTACTTATAATTGTTTTGAAGTGATAATTAATTAAAGAGCATATACATAATATGTCAAATTTATTGCATGTCAAAATTAACTGAACTAATTTCAACTATAATAAATATATTTTTAATAATTTTTGAAATAGCCGTAACACAGGCTATTTTTTGTAAATTAAAAATTAATTTATTAGTCTTAAGAATTTTGATAGCCTTACCTACATATTATAGTTATCTAATAAAGTTCACTAACTAATATGTAATTATTACAATTATACTACAATCTACTAAGACACAAATGCAGAAAAAAGTGATCATATTTTTTATTAATATTTGTTGCTATTTAACCATTTAGGTTGTTTATGCAGGAGTAGCTAAATTATATTAATTACAATTTGGTAATTTTTGTCTGTCTGTCTGTTTGTTCTGGCTAATCTTTAACGGTACTTTCACTCACAGGTAGCTAATGTAATAAGGAATAACTTAGGCTACTTTATTTATTTAGGCTATTATATATATATATATATATATATATATATATATATATATATATATATATATATATATATATATATATATATATATATATATATATATATATATATATATATATATATATATATATACTAGTAAATACGAGTTTCCTGATTGAGTTTCCTAATGTACAATGTGATTTCGTATAACTAACATCAAACAAGTTTGTCGCTAGTACTTATATACAATTTACAATTGTTTTTCATTTTTTTTCAAGAGGAAACAAATTTTCTTTAGGAGATACTTTCAAACTTCGACAATGGCGGCTCTTCCCCCCACATTGTAAACCTCTGGAAACCTAAAAAAATTATTTTATGATATCCTGAACAAGGCAATTATAATTAAAACAGTAAATGCGTTGGTATTTAATTAAATTGGATAAGAATGAATACTGCTTTCTTTAAATAGTTTTTTAAAATAATTCTTATTTTTTATAATACATAAAACTGAAAATAGGTTTACTGTGGGCTATCCTAAGAAAAAAATGACATAACATCGTGAACGTTTTAACATTTTTATTATTAATATACATTAGAAACGATCGAGGTGTAAAATTACCAGGTTCTTTTGGCCTACTCCTAAATAATCCATAGGCAACATGTAATAATCAAAAATAACAATAATATTAATATTTTTTTCAACGACTGTGTTTTCTAAAAACCAACAGCTTTTAAACTTTTACCATAATTTCACTTCTGTAATATGAACTATATCCCTATAGCACGTACGCTTGATACAAGATAAACTTATTGGACCTTGGTCACGGACGCTACGTGACTTCCTATAAGTATTTACATTCATTTATTATCTCGAGTGCATTTATATAATCTTCTTTGATTTTACGTTTGCACAAATTGGCAGATCGAATCTATTTAGTAAACTTAGTAACTACGAGTATTAAAACTCTTTAATAAGCCTAAGATATTTGTTTGTGTACGTGTGTCAACACTGACCAATTTTTCAGTCAATTTAAAGGGTTATCAGGTAATATTTTTCTTCTAAAATTGCTGTCAAGCTGCAGTTGCATCACAAATTACGAATATAGGAATTAATGTCGCAAATATGATAAATTAGCGCCTTAAGTGCATAAACAAAATTAATTACTAACATTGATGAGGTATAATTATAAAATGATTTCAACACTAACGACAAATACTTCGTATGCTTGCAAAATTTTTGGGAGAATTTTCTACAAAGAATTTAATATATACAAAAAAGGAATTCAGAAGTTTTGTATTAACATGTTAAATTCATTTTAGTTTTATTAATTTTAAAATGTTTAAAATTCTAAAAATAAACATTTTAAAACCCGCCGCTTCTGCCTTGTATGTTGTACAGGACTCTAGAAGTAAGGAACATCTTTATAATGCGTACCGTTTCAAGGAATATTGGCATTAGCTATTAATCCAGCTGCTAATAGTCTCTTTGGAAAATGATCGATGCTTTTCCCAATATTAGATCGAAATTTTAGGTTTGTCAACTAAAACCATTAATAAAATAACAATATATATGTGATTATATGTATATCTTTAGCATTTACTCACATATATATTTTTGTATTACCTTTACCTGTCATTTGTTCTGTATTGATCTAATGTGAAGCATTCAAGGAATAATTTATATCCAATTAAAAGCTTATTTTTTAAATAATATTTCATAAATATAAGGCAGCTTCCCGTCGACAATCGTTGGGTTACAAGTGTATATTGGTATTGTGAAAAAGGTAAATGTAATTCAATTAATCTTTTCTTACTCAATATGTCAATCAAACGATTATATGACTCCTTTACTTTTTTACTTTTCTGTCAATGTTAGGTAACATATAGGTCACTAATAAATGAAATAAATTATACTTTATTTGTATTTATAAGAAAAACATTAATCATCATTATTAATTATATAACATTCCATTTAGATTTATACGAAATAATACTAACTAATATACAAATAATAATTGGTAATTATTAATTATTATATGTCTATCTGTACATAAATATTTAAAACATATATCTTGTTTTGTGATCCAATTTCTGTCACAAAATGTACAAGAGATGCATATTACAGATGCAAATTCGGTTCTTTTATTTGGAACAAGGTAATTGACCGACTTTATGTTGTATAACAATGTAACCCACACACGTGTAAATCTCAAATGTATACGTGACGTGTTTGTACAAGAGTCGAGTAGGTACGCTATACGATATCTAGTAGCGTACGTCAATTATGTATTCTGTATACCTTATTAGTATACTGTTAATATAGGAAGGTGTAAAAATAATCTAATTGAAAACTGTTTGTTTTAAAAAATATATGTCGCTTAAATATTATATATTCTAAGCTTTTATGTCAGCAATTATTAAGTGTGGAGTAGAGCGGTCACTGATACTAATAATATCATAAATTATTCATAAGCACATTATTATTTTTTTTATAATGGACTCGATATAATTTAAATAATAACTTTATGTAAACATATGTAAATATATTAATAATTTATATACATATATTTAATAACATACCTATATAACAAAATTAAGTAATTAACATATAGAATGTAAATAAAGTACAAATGTAGTCCGTATTAAATATTCTGTTCAAAGAAGTAATCTGTTACTGTTGAGCTTTCATCTTGATTTCGGTATTGTTGTTATAGAGCAATCGGCGCATGAGCCCGCTCTTGGCATTCACCGCGTGCCTTATGATGGATAGGAACACATATGGCAGCGCAGTGAACGCGAGGAGGTGGGCTGTTTTCAAATGCTCTAGTACATCAATTATTCTATCTTCCATATTTTCATATACTTTTTTTTATTTTTTCCTGCAATAATCTTCAGATTTCTCGTGACTTAAAATGTTATTTCTTTATTCACCTGAAATTGGGCAATTTTTCTGCATCGGCGTAACTTACGGCGTACACTTGTCTTGGTTCTTATTTATAAATTTTTTGTCTATTTTAAACAAAAATTAAAATGAAGATGTTCTTTCTTTTTTTATAGAAGCTGAAATTGAGAAATATTTCTGCTATGTTCAAGCAAAAAGATATTGCTAATAAAGAAACGCAGGCGTTCTTGTATACATACTTATCTAGCAATAATATACTGAAGTCATATATCCGTCTTATATCCCGACTTATTGATTGCTTATAACAAAAAATATTATAATAAAAAACAGGCTAATTATGTAAGAGATGCTTATAAGTTATTTGACTTCATACTAATACAATATTTTTCTTTGCATTTTCTTTTTTTACCAAAAATCTGGTAACTGATGGTCGGATATTGAAAATAAAATACATAAAACATTACAATATTTTGATAGTCATGGAAGTAAAAAATGTTGTCTAGACCTAATTTTAAATTACAAAACAATTTGAAATAGCTTTGACCACGTTCTTAGAACAAGTTTAACGTGCGTTTGACATAGATCAAGGGTCTCGGGCTCCCAGCTCTGGGCTCTGCGTTTAGGGGCGTATTGTCCAACATAATAGGTACAAGATGCAGCTGGCGCATTGTCACACGATCATTGCACGTTAGAGGGGTTGCACTTTCCTGAATTAGATATCTAGTTCGATGTGACCGGTATGATTTCAGCTACAATATAAAAATATAGTATACACATGTTTAAACACAACGTTGTAGACACAAAAAATAATGTTAGGGTGTTTCTAGTATTATAAATATACACTTTTATATTAATGGTGTTATACATTTTTTCATTTGGTTCAGAAACCCCACGCAATGCTATAAAAATCGGAAAATAGAGACTTATTTATAATAGATCATCTTACGATAACGATTTTTTTTATTTGTTATAGAAAATGTACTTTCTTTCGTACTTTCTTTCGTTACTAACTTTCGTGAAATCATCTCTCAATGTTAGCGTACGACATAACCAACTTGCATGGCAAATTTCAGTCTCTACGACAAGACAGTCAGTCAAGACTCATTAACGCAGAAGAGTCATATAATGATTATACAAATTATCCAAATTTTAAGTACAAACGATATTTAATGTCACAGGTTACTAAATGTTTTATATGACTGTTTTTATAATCTAAAGTCATTTCCAAGGAAAAGTTGTGTTTAAGTATTATTCTTCCTTATAACTTAGTAGAATATAAACATATTTGAATAGTTTTAATTGCTGTAGTAAAATTCAGTAAAGGTTACGGTGGTGCATTCTCCATGGTGAAAGAATGTAAACATTGGGGCAATTAACCTCCCTCGATTGAGGGGGCGGCTACTACTTACTACTACCACTTTTGAGGGGCAGTTGATTGTTTAATACAAGGAGTGCTTTACAATTTTAAGGCATTCATTGTATTTTGAAAGGCTTTCAAATAGATAGTTTGTGGTTTATAAATAACAGGGGACATGAATATATTGTACTAAATATAGAAATAATGAATGATATACTTAATGTCGGAAAACTATTGAGAAGTTATTATTTAGTCTACGTAGGTTTGCTTTATATCTTTCGACTTACGACTAATCTACGATTATAATATTCTTAAAGCTATTTACGGGTTTTAGTATATTAACATTAACTTTTTACTTTAATTATGATTTATTAATAAAAAATATTTCAAAATACAGCAATTTTATAATAAGTCTTCAGCTTTCCTACATTTTATGTGTTTGCATAGGGTTTATCATATAATTAGGTCAGAATCTAATAACATAATACGAGACTGATTAATAAAGCAAAATATGTGCGATGTAAGTAATACGTGGAGGTCGAGGAGGGTGGGAGAGGCATTAGGGGAGGACCGAAGCCTCTCAACGCTTCCGATGACATCACACAAGTGCGTCTACGATCACGTATCCGATCATTGTACTCGCCTACAGCTACACCTACAGCTAACTACTTTTATCGCGTTCTTATAACATGATTGCAATCAAAGTAAACATATTGAATGTAGAAAGCATTCAGCTTTTTAGTTAAATAATTATGTTATGTATCAGTTCAAGTCTAATGATAGATATGATACAAAAAAACTGTACCAAATGACTTCTGTTATAATTTGGTTTTGGTATTTAGATAATAATAGAGTGAATGAAATTTTTAAATAAAATCTACATCATAATAAAAATTTTATATACATATTATAATATCAATATAAAATAATAAAAAAAAACATCGAATAAAAAAGGGTGCATCGAACTTTAGGCGAATAAAAGATCGATCCCCTACATCTGTAGCCCGGACGACCTTAGCACACTTAATTTTTTATATCGCACTTTTAAATAAAGGGTTGTATTAGGGGGCTTGGAAGACGCGTGGCGTACGTTGTTAGTACATTAACCTCCAGTACATTTCTCACGAAAAATTGTTGTGTTATTTTATGTAACTGTACCATTCCAAAATATTTAATACGAAAGAAGGTAGACATTGATCTATGATGAAATTTAATTACATATGAATTTACAGTGTTATCTTTGTCGATTTATAATTTAAATTAATTTTATGCAATATGTACGCGTTTTAAAATTTAAAAATATTATAACATTTTCATATAATGTGTTTACTATAGAATTTTGTTCTAGATCATTTTAAAAAGACTACGTTTTGTTAAGTTGTCGTATTTATAATCTATACTTCTATGCTATATTAAAGAAGATTCTGTTGGTTTGAATGCGCTAATCTCAGGAACTAATGGCTTGAATTAAAAAAGTTTTTATGGAGGTGGGCTAAGACTATTATAGCACGTTAATGGTTTCGATGTAACCCACTGTGTTGTGATCAAAGTTCTTTGTGTATTTAGAATGTCATACACAACTCTTAGTTATTCTTATTTGACCAGATATGAGAGCGAAACCACAGG